>LN483365.1:337670-367731 GCA_900002565.1 Culicoides sonorensis
GAGAAAAAAATGACACGGGTATTGAGTTGAAATGAAATGAAAGGAAAAAAATGGAATCATTACATGAAAAATTACTTTTCAAAATTGAAAGAATAATATTTTCCTTCTTGTACCTTCGTTTTTTTCCATCTCCTTATAAGATGTGTTCTCCTTGAAAATGAACAGATTTCAGTGAAATTAAACAATAAATTTACTGTAAACTTATTTTAATTAAAAAAAAGGATGAAAAACTGTTTAAAAAAATTTCTTATTAAAAGAAATTTTCCTCTAATTTAAAGGGATAAATCACTTTGTGCTACTTTTTATTTTCATTTCATTTTTTACTGGCTTAAAATGGCATGTTCCATGGAATAATTGAAAGAAATTGTGATATTTCATGCGGAAATTATTAAAAATAGGCACCTTTTTATTAATAAAAATAAGAAGAAGAAATAAAAATTACAACTTTTCAAACCCTTTTTCACATCATTCCACCATATGCCTTTCATCTTATTCAGATGGGACTAAAATGGGAGGAGAAGGAGGTCAATATCCCGATTTCCTTCTTTTGTCTCATTGAACCCATAAAAAAATATTTTTATTGTTATTGTTGTCCTAACACATCATTCAATATTCCATTCATCTTGGCTTGGATCAGTTGAGAGCATCATGTAAATGAAGAAAAATTGTTATTGAAAAGCTAACCATATGTTAAAAAAGATGCAAAAACATTACAATTCCTCGCCTTAAGCATTTTAATAAAAAATAAAAAAAAATAAAATATTTAATATAACAAAATAAAAAAAACACATGCCGAGCGAATATTTATCTTCATATAAATATTTATTGCATATATCTCAAACTCAATTTTTTTATCTTGTTACTTTTAAAAGTCACTCGTTTTGTTTCCACCTTTATTTCATTTATACATTTCAAAAAAATTGAATGTTCCTCAAAAAATAAATTTAATACAGTTTAAAATGTGCATTAAACTGTTCAGTTTTGAGATATTTATGGATTAACATTCTCTGATAAAATATAAATAATAATAATAATAATCATAATAAGGAACATTTTTGTGCATTCTGGCGCACCCATGCATCATCATCATCATCATTTTTATAAAAATATCTGTTTCATCTATCTCTCGTTCCTATGTTTATAAATACCAAACCTCATCAACTTCAACGATGTCTTCGTCAAAATGTATTTACCTTGGTGTATGTTTTATCTTTATATTAAAAAAAAATTATGTATGTGAATTCAATGAGTTTTTTTTTCTTCTTAAATTTAATATATAAAATTTTATACATTGAACGTTCACAGATTAGAGATTATCTTTGTGTTTCAAAGGAGATTTTTTTTTTGTATTAGGGGTGTTAAATTCAAAATTGAATGAAAGGAAATCGATATTTGAGGGATATATTTTGTGAGAGGTTCAAATGGGATACCAAAAAGTCAAATTTTCAATGTAATTTAAATATAACACTAGATGGCGCTTTATTAATTGATTTAGTTAATTAAATGGCCGTTAAATCGTTTCCTTGTCGTTGCTTTGGTAAGAATTCGATTCCAGAATTCACTTTTTTAGATTTTTCTTTGCAGTTATTAATTTGTAGCACTCTTCTGAATCGTATTACAAAAGTGACTCCATATAGATGGCGCCACTTTTTCAGACAATGCTTGAATTTAAACTAAAATGAAACAAAAAAAATTCTTCATAAAACGTCATCTCAAAATTGATCAGACGTGCCGTGACTCGCAACAAGTTCCATGTAACCACGTATATGACATCCCATACACGCAAAAAATCAGTATAAAATGTTACATTGGCGCTTTATGTGGTCATTTTCGAAACTAGTCATTAAAATAATGCAAAAATTTGTGTTAGTTCATTTAATTGCCGTAAAGTTAGTGTGGCGCTATTTTTTCTCTGTCATATACGTAATGTAACGTCTCGTCTCGTTACACGCACTTTACGATATGACACAGTCTTGAAGAGCTTCACATTTCTAACCACCCTTTCCTTGTATTTGTTTATCTCATTTCTTTGTATATGATGAGCAAAATCGTTTGAATGTCTAAGTACCAATCATCTGAATATTTTATGAACTTCCTTGATGTGAATATTTCAGTTTATTGATCATCATATAAAAAAAATTGAAGAAGAAGACGAATTTTATAGTAAAGAGTTAAGAGTTAAGATAAAATCGTATAAGTGTCTGATATGAAGTATGCATATTAAAGGTGAGGCATCTTCCTTGTTATTATAAATATTTATATTAATTTACTCAAAACATTTTAACAAAATATAAACAAAATATTTGAAGTTCAAACTAAATAATGAGTAAGAACAAGAATTTTAATTATTCGGAAAATTTTCTTTTAATATCATTTAATCCTCAGTTAGTACATTTCAAGCTAAATGTGACATTTTTGAATATTTTTAATGATTTTATGTGAAAATTCGATACAATGAAATAATTTTCATTCATTTTAATGTATTTTCTGCACACGATGGTCTTACAAGAGTTCAGCTTTCAAGTGCCTTATAGTCAAAAAAAAAATGTATGAAAGCATAATGCACATTTTTATACACTCACTCATTGATTATTATCATCATGATATAACGTAAAATGTATCTATAACATGTATTATTATTATTATAATATGAAGCAATCATATTATTATTTTTATTAGTATTGTTGTTGGTGTAGATTCAGGTTCATATATCCTTTATTATCGATAAAAATGCAAAGTACAGTGTGATCATGGTTGAATTTGATCACTTGTGATGCAGAGTCAGCGATTTGAATTTGACTCGTGACTTTTAAAGCCTTAGACGACAGAGTGCGACACACCTGGAAATCGAATATGAAATACAGTGACTACGTACGCAGATAAAAGTTTGACAATCTCTTTTTACGTACAAAATTTTTGAAGTTTCCGTATGTGTATCTATGCAAAATGAGCTGTCAAGTTTTACCTGCTTACCCGGTGAGAATTGTTAAGCTTTCTGGCCTGTTGACGTTAAATGACAGCTAAATTTGACAGTTGAATCAAAATGTCAACAAGGTCCACCTTAAGGCTTAAGTTAAAAACTTACTATGGATATTTTGATGTAGGGGCAGGTCACTTGCCAAGAAAAATTATTTGGCGAGTTTGACAATTGGTTGACATTTTGTGTTATGACATTTGGTGAGTTTGACATTTGATTAGTTTTGACATTTGACATGTAAATTTGCCTTGACCTGACTACCCCTAATAAATTTTCAATGAATTCTATCAGAACCTCGCACAAACATGTCAAATTTAAAATTTTTCTCTCATTTTAATTGAACCCACTGTACATTGTACATCACATTTCATATCAATATTTTAAATGAAACACTTTTAAAGAACTGCCTTTACATTTAATATGAATCGATTTTGCATTATTATTATTATTATCTTTAATACAGACACCCGCATATTCTATATGATGAGGTGTATGTTATTGTTTTACGTTTTGGTATTTTATTATGTTTCAATGAAACCAAAAAGAGAGGAAAAAAATAAAAACAATACAACAACCGAACAAAAGGTCAATGAATTTGAACTCTTCTTATAAATAAAATAAAAAGTCTGTATTGCATTTTTTCGCATAAAATTGTGAATGAAATCAAATTTTTATAATTTTAAGGGTAAATTTATCAAATCTACACTTGTTTTTATTTTTTGTTTTTATTGATATTTTACAATAAATTCAGTGAGATGAAGAGAAATTGAACCACACAAGAAGTGAACAAGAGTGTTGTATTACATTTATTTACATTGAAAATGCAAAAAATTGCTTTGTTTTTCTTCTTCTTGATACACGAGTCGTTAAAATGAAAAAAAAATACATTCATCGAGAATGATAAATGAAATTTTTTTTCTGTTTATTTATCACATAAAAAGTAAAAAAAACCCCAAAAATCAACTCATATCACATGAAACGAGACGAAAAGACAAAAAAAATATCTTCAAAACACACACACACAAGGAAAAAAACAGTCAATTTGTAATGATTTTCTGTATTATTGTAATTTATATGAACATACTTAAAATTCATACAGTCTTCTTCCACAAATGAAATGTTATGATGTGAATATTTGAGTGAAAATGTAGACGAAGAGGAAAAAAAAATAGAGAATATTGAAGAAAAATTGGCTGTTATAGCTCATGGAAATTGAAACCCCCTCGTTTTGTTTCGTATAAGCATTTGAATGATGATGATTTTTTTTTCTACTTTTTACGATTATTGTGATCACATTTCAAACAATTTCCATTGTGAAGTCTGTGAATTTGAGGATTATGTAATCACATTACAAGGAAGTGGATCGAATGGACTTAGGCTGAATTTATTTACAAGTGAAATGCATTTGAAGGAAATTTTTGTATCGAGACACATGCAAAAAGTACCGTGTTGAAGTTTCCTGTGAATTGAAAAAAGTTTCTACAAAATTTTAAGGCGACGCTTTACATAAATTTCCCTTAAAATTACCAATTTCATTCGGCCTTATCGAATTTTTGATTTTAAACTGTTTCATTTTTGAAATATCGACAATTTTTTCGATTTACGTCAAAACGCAACGTTTTTATCATAATGAATTCAAAATCCAAAAGTCGTTATTTTAAATTGACCGTTAAGTCAAAAGAAATGATTTTTGTTATAATTTTAATCAAATTTAACTTCTTCAATTAAATTAATACTAATAATTTTCTGATTTTTTCTTTCTAATTTCAGGTAAGCATCAAATTTTGAATCAATATCATTAAAAGTATCAGTCATTTCCATGATGAGGTTTTTTTCCTCGTAAGTAAAAATTTCTGTCAATATTTTCCCAAAAATAAAAACGTCAAGCAATTTCCCCAATTTCTGTATCAAGTCAAAAGTGAACAAAATCAACATAATTTAAATAACTCGCTACTCGTGATGCGAATTCTTTATATAAATATCATTATAATAATAATTCAAATCAGAACCAACCAAGATATTCAAAAAATAAAGTGAAAGAGAGAGAATGAAAGTAAAAATAAAAAAAATAAGAAAAGAAGAAAAATTCTTATTATACAGATGAATGTTATTAACTTAGTGCAACGGAGCATATTTCCTCTGGGACTAATTTGTTTAGATCATGACTTTTTCACTGTGTATACGCTACACAAGACACATACAGACACAAAAATGTATGTTTAAAGGGATAACCATAAGTTTGTTTTTGCAGAGTTTTACCATCACCATCATTGACTAAGGTTTTATTTTTAATCTTCTACACTATTTCAATGAAAGGACAGCAAAAAATGAGAGCAAGGTGTCCTTTTTAAACATAAACATATATAAATTGGCCTTATACCGATTTCAAGTGGACCTGTATAATAAAAAAAGGATTTCTATTCTTTTCTATTTTTATTATTATCATTATTATTTTTATTTTTAGTATTGTGTGTCATTTTGAACGGGAACGCACTCGAGAGTAATGTCCAGATAAAGAATTTTGGTTCATATTATTTTATATTTTTTATTATTATTATAGACATTTTCCCTTTTGTATTTCATTCTTAATAGTAATGGATACTAAAAAATGTTAAGGAAACGAAAACTTTTCTTGATTTATTCACTTTAATTTTATTTTTACTGAAATGATACTGAAAAATTGTGACTCTGTTAAATTTAATGGCACAACTAACTTTTCCTTATATGCGAAGAAAAAATTATAATTTTTTAACATATACACTTCTAGTGACATAACATCCTCAACTTTGTTTTCACAGATGTTGTTTTAATTTTTGTATTTTTTTTTTTGTCTTAACATTTAACTTTATTTTTTTAAGCATTTTAAGAGAATGAAGGAAAAAAAATAAATAAAAATATATTTTGGGACACATTTTATCTTCATTCCATCTCAACATTTTTTTCTTGATTTACTCTCATGTGTGTTATTTGAGTGTGTGTGTAAATACATCATTATCCTCAACTCAATTCAACTCAAATACAAATACAAGACTGAAAAAATTTTTCATGGCATGGGACAAGTAATTTCTTCTATTTTTAATGTATAAACACAGCAAAAATTATTTTGTTTCTAAACTTTTGCTTGTCTAATTTCGTATAAATTTACAAATACAAAAATATATGTGAGTTAAAGTTTTGTGTGCGGGTGATAGGTTGTGATAGAAGAGCGGAACAGGATGTTTATTTTTGTCTAATTTTCTGATGAAGTTCTCTTTGCACGCTTGGATGGTAAAAGTACGAATAAAAGTTAAACTTTTTTTTCATTTTATCATCCAAAAAACGAAAATTTTGTTGGAATTTACATATATTTTGTGTGTGTGTGTGTGTGGTAGGAATAGAATTTAATATAATAATAAAAGGTTGTGTCATTTATAATAAGGTACGGATATAAATTTTAATGCAAATGATTTATATAATCTCGTATTTCTTGTTAATGTGACTTATGGCGGTGGATTCTTAATTTTTATTTGGTCCCTTTTGTCAATCTGTTTCAATCTCATTATTTTTTACTTTTTTTTTTCATTTTATTGGAAATTAGACCTTGAAGGAAGGTTGAAAAGGGAATTTTCATTCCAAGGAAAGTAATTCAAGAGATATTTTTTACATCCCTCATATTGAATTGTGAGAATACAGTAGGTAAAAAAAGCAGTGGAATACAGTAGTGATTGTTAGAAAGCCTTAGTAATGTAAATAAATTTCTATTCAATTTTATCGTTCGAATTCAAGACTCAACATGAAACTTCAGACGTTCAAATTTTTGGTATATCCTTATAAGAGTCTCGAAAGAAGCTTTTTGTTTATTTCAAGCTTCGGACGCTTCGCGATTAACTTTGAAAGCTTCAAATTTCAGCGTTAATGTTGAAATTTCAACAACGATGTGAAATTAAATTCGTCAAAGCTCTTGAAACGCTTTTATTGCTTTAACCGTCACTGAAGACCGTGATTTTTTAAAATTGAATTCAAAAAACCGTTATTTTAAATTGACCGTTAAATTCGAATAAGTTAGTTCTCACATTGAACATCACTAATTTTTTACAAACAACAACAACTATTCAATTTTAAGCAAAATTTGTTTTTATTTATCTTAATAATTTATGCAAGAAGTATTATTGCAAAAAAAACATTTACCTTTCAGTTAAAATTTCATAAATTTAATGCACTTACTCTCAAATACAATACGAAGAGTGAAAATGATGAATTGAAAAAGGAAGTACAAAATAAAATTGAAATAAACGAACGAATTTCATCTGAAACTGAATAAAAATTTTAAAATAAAAGTAATGAAAGGAAAAACTATTTTTCTCTTCTCTTTTCATAAATAAAAGAATATTTTAACACAATATCATATCCAAACAAAAAATAAACAACAACAAAAAAATGCATTTTTAATTCCAAATAAACAAAGACAGGAACAGGTATTTTTTTTCATTCCATAAGTTTTTAATTGTTTTTACGCAAGTTGTCTGTCATTCTGTCGCTTTCTTACTTTTAAAATGTATTTTTGCAATAAGTATAATTATAGTTATAAATGTGAATTTCAGTGACAACAGAAACAAAAAAATACTCATCAAGAATAATAATGATGAAAAAAATGCATAAAAACACATATTTGTGTGAATACAAAAGACGAGTAAATCACATCCTTCGAAAAAAAACAACAAAAAATGGATTTTTTTTATTATTAATTTTTGTATGAAAGAAAACAACAACAAAAAAAAGAACATAATGAGTGGATGCTTCCTAAAAAAAGTGTCTCGGTGTTCTTTTGTTTTTAACAAAAATTTCATTCAAGCACTTTTTGTGTGTGTGTGTGTGCAATGTTTTGTGATATAAGTCACCGAAATATTTTTTTTTGTTATGAGTGTGAGGGAATTTGATACTGAATGAGACTGCCATTTATTGATTATTTTAAATCTCGTTTTTTTTTGTGTTTTTTATTAATTGAAATTGAAATTTTAAATGTAGCATGTTAAAATGAGACAAAAGAATGATTTTTATAACAGATTTACATGAAGTTGAAGAAAAAAAGGACATATTTTAATTTAATTTTGTTTCCATCTCATGCCATCACTTTTTTCTCTCTAATCAAATTAAAGAAGTATCCTTAAACCTATTTTTTCCTTTAATTTTTTTTTCTTTAAAATTTAATTCAATTTGCTTTTCTTGGCACTAATCTTGTATGATATCTCGTGTCCTATTTTATCCATGTTTTGATTTTTTTTTTCTTTGAATATTTGAATTTGAATGAAGAAGGAATTTCAAATGAAATGTTCATTTAAGGGCGGTTTGTTTGATTACCATCCAAGTGAAACGAGTGATCAAAACCTCGTCATTTTTTACATCCCTAATATTGAATTGTGAGAATACAGTAGGAAAGAAACCGCAGTGGAATACAGTAGTTTTTGTTATAAAAGCTTGATAATGTAAATAAATTTAAAATTAGCGACTATCTTAAATGAGAAGACAAAAATTTAAAACTACTAGCGATGATGACGCAATAACACGATGAATCTTACTGGCCCGCAATTCAATCCAAAACTCAAGAGGCAGCTTAATACTTATTCAGATGTCTTTTAAATGCACTTCCGATTAAATTTCAATGCAAACTATTTCCTCAAATATTTTTTTCTCATATTCTGTCATGATTACACTCTTCACCTTTATAATGGAGGGAGCCTTTAACACAAACAGATTAAGTCAGGATAATAAATGTCCTAATATCTGCCGAAAAAAAGGACATCATAACAATATAATGACGGGGCATCGCATGTAATCTGTCCCTTTTTGTAAATCTTTTTTTCTTCTTTCCTTTAATGTAATATTTTTTTTTGTTTGTCTCATCTCATCGCAATATCATTTGAATACGCGACACATCTTTTCATAAAAAAAGAATAAAAAAATTTCAACTACCGTCTAGTAAAAGTAAAAAAAAAAACATTTAAATGTAATAAGAAAGAGAATTTTTTTTTTGGACCACTTTCATACTACTATGATTTTTTGTCGTCCTTTTTTGCTTCCCAAATTTGATTGTTTTCTTTATTTTTTCGTTTTATTTAAATGTATATGAAAAATGAGTACGAGACGTGAAAAAATATACAAATTTCAGATTCATTTTTCTTTTCTTCTTCTTCTTCTTGTTTGTTTTTACATACAAATTGTTAATGGTGATACGCAGAAGGAGGAAAAACAGTCACTTCAGAGAATTTAAGTATAGCAAACAAAAAAGTGTATCGTCTTATGAGAGTGATAAAAGTGATCGCTTTAAGGACTTGAAAAACCAAAACAAGAAAAATAAAAAAAAATGAAAATGTAAAAATTGTGTTTCTCCTCAGGATGA
Source organism: Culicoides sonorensis (assembly GCA_900002565.1). Lineage (NCBI taxonomy): Eukaryota > Metazoa > Arthropoda > Insecta > Diptera > Ceratopogonidae > Culicoides > Culicoides sonorensis. The sequence continues at coordinate 347,024 of LN483365.1, forward strand.
TGAATTAGAGACAATGTTCATCGTACACTTTTTTTTGACATATTCCGTTAAAGGATCAGCTGAAAATAAAAACTGAAACACTGCCTTAAGACAAAAATAGACTTAAAAATATATACATATATCACGTTTTAAATCAAAAATTTCCAAGAAAATGCCAAAAATGCGTAGGATTACTTCATAAATGTGATGTAACATTGCCTTTTTTATGATGCTATTTTTTCACACTTGGTCGCCTTAGCACTGTATCACTTTTTTGCTGTCTGTTCATATCGTTACCAAACCACAGCAAGCAAAAAAATTATGTAAAATACATGAAAAATGATTTAAGTAAATTTACGTGATGAGTTTTTTTCTGCACACTCCTCGCATTGAAATAAAAAATTAAACAAAGAAAAACGTTGAAAGATAAACAAAAAACATTTATGATGAATTCACATGAAATACAAATTTGAAGTCATGTCACAAGTGAATTGAAACAAAAATGCATCATTTTAATAAAAATTTCATTTTTTTTAAATGCCATATTCTATGAATTTATCAGCGAACATGTCTCACCTAGTTTCCAAATGTTCATTTTAGGCATCTCTATCGATCAAAATTATTATAAAAATAGCAGAAAAAAAAACAAATCAATTTTCATTTTGACTGTCAGTTGTTTAAAAAAACACACATTGATACACTAGGTATTGAAAGAATGACATGAAATGAAATTCAATAATAATCAATATCTTATACCTATCATTACCACACATCCATATTTTGATATGAAACTGAAACGAAACCATTTATTACCAAAAATCATACTATATTTGGGTTAAATTGATATGTGTGTTATTATTATTGTTATATTTGATTTTGAAATGATACAAAAAATAATAATAATAAATATATCATGATGTTCATCAACACTCTCTGACTTGTATTGCACTTATTTAAACCAATAATCATCAGTATAAAAATCTGTATGTTGGTCAATAATTGAATCATTTTATTTTGCCCATTTTTAGCCTTGACATATGAATGTGAAATGTTTCAATTACTGTAATCACTATTATTATTTATTTACAAAAAATTTATTTTTTTAAATTAAATTTATGAATTGGAGAGAAAAAAATTAATGATTTTTTGATTTAGTTTGGAGTTTGAATGATAGCTCATTATTATTATTTTTATTATTTAATTATTGATTGAATGGTGATTGTATTTGAAATGGTTAATAAACAGTTACTTTAATTCAATTAAGATTGGGTTTTTTTTTAATTAAATGTGAGATTTCATTTTTGTGAGTCATTTTGATGAAATTTATTAAGTTATTGCACTAAATGGAAGCACGATTAAAATTTTTACGGATTTTCAAGATTTAGTGATGTTTAAAAACCGTTTTCAGAAGTTTGACAGATTTCAGTGATGTTTATAAACTATTTTCAGAAGTTTGAAAGATTTCAGTGATTTTTAAACACCATTTTCAGAAGTTTTACAGATTTCAGTGAAGCTTAAAAAAACTGGTTTCAGAAGTTTGACAGATTTCAGTGATGTTTAAAAACTGTTTTCCGAAGTTTGACAGATTTCAGTGATGTTCAAAAACGATTTTCAAAAGTTTTCCAGATTTCAGTGATTTTTAAAAACGGTTTTCAGAAGTTTTACAGGTTTCAGTGATTTTTAAAAACGGTTTTCAGAAGTTAAAACGATTTCAGTAATACTCAAAAACTGTTTTCAGAAGTTTTACAGATCTCAGTGAAGTTTAAAAACTGTTTTCAGAAGTTTGACAGATTTCAGTGATGTTTAAAAACTGTTTTCAGAAGTTTTACAGATTTCAGTGAAGTTTAAAAACTGTTTTCAGAAGTTTTACAGATTTCAGTGAAGTTTAAAAACTGTTTTCAGAAGTTTTACAGATTTCAGTGATTTTTTGAAAACCGTTTTCAGAAGTTTTACAGATTTCAGTGGTTTTTGAAAACCGTTTTCAGAAGTTTGACAGATTTCAGTGATGTTCAAAAACGATTTTCAGAAGTTTTCCAGATTTCAGTGATTTTTAAAAACGGTTTTCAGAAGTTTTACAGGTTTCAGTGATTTTTAAAAACGGTTTTCAGAAGTTAAAACGATTTCAGTAATACTCAAAAACTGTTTTCAGAAGTTTTACAGATCTCAGTGAAGTTTAAAAACTGTTTTCAGAAGTTTGACAGATTTCAGTGATGTTTAAAAACTGTTTGCAGAAGTTTGACAGATTTCAGTAATGTTTAAAAACCGTTTTCAGAAGTTTGACAGATTTCAGTGATGTTTAAAAACTGTTCTCAGAAGTTTGACAGATTTCAGTGAAGTTTTTGAACTTATTTCGACATTTTAAAGATTTTAGGACGAACTGTCAATTGACTTAACTAATGTAATGCCAATGATAAATTCCATCTTGTAAATCAAAACTAATGACTCACATTTCCTTTGACTTATTTATCATCAGACTTGAAATTACCACGTTTTCATAATATAATGTTAAAATTTCATAATTTCTGTTTTAAATTTATAATTATTTCACTCTAACAATAACATTTTACAAACATTACGTTTTAACAAACTTTGCTTTATTTTTTTACTCTTGTTGTAACGAAATTTCAGCACACATAATGAAAGATCATGCATGGCATTAATGAGTGCGTGTGCGGTTTTTTATCATTTACTTTTTAAACATATCTAAATGTATGTTTGTCTGTGTTTTTTTTATTAAAATTTCAACATAGAAAGTCATTTTGCCAAAATAGGTTCAAACTAGGTTAATTACATAGTGCCAGGCAAGACGTAAACATTTGTAAAAGGTACAAACACACACACACTCTCCCCTTTTTGTGGCTTTTTCTAACATAATATTTTTGTATATAAGGAAATGTAACAGTCAACGCACTCTCTTTTTCCTATCAAAACAACAATAACAATAATAACATTTTAATGTGATTATTTATGTAACAACAAACGAAACACACAAGTAAAAGTGATATCACACAAGAGAAAGAACACATTTGAAATATTATTATTATTATTTTCATGCTAAAATCATATATATTTGAGTGTGTAATGTTAAGTGAACATGAAAAGGCAAAATAACAAGAATTTTAGAATGAAAACCACAACGCGCTGCATCGTCATCAGCGACAAACACGATCAAAAACCATTCAAAACCAAAAATCAACATAGTCATTGAGTTATTTGCTTATGAATAATATTTTTTTTGTACTGGTTGTGGTTCCTTTTCGACATGTGAAATATTTATTTATGGAAAAAAATGATTTTTTTTGTGTAGCTGAAAATTTTGACACACCCAAAATTTTCGTTTTACTTGATACATGTCTAATGTGGTACTTTTTTAATGGAATTCAACATTAACATAGAAGAAAAATTTTCATTTTAAATTGAATTTTAAGAACATCCATCCCTGATACGAGCTACGTGAAATTGAAAAACCTTCAAATTCAAACTAAAATTTTTACGAATTTTGTCTCATTAAAATTTAATCTCTGCAAAATGGTACTTCAACTTTAAAAGAACAAACACACTTCAAGTCATAGGCTAAAAAAACAGAAAAAACTTCATCATAAAATTTTCATAGTTATTTATAAACCTTAAACAAATTTTCAAGGCGTTAATTTTTTCGCAAATATCCTCACACTCTCACATTTTCTTACAAAAAAAAAAACTTTTTTTTCTCATGCAAAATGTGGTAGTGTGGCAATATAATGTTGGTTTAGGATCATCTTTATCTTTTTCCATAATTCATGTATAAATATATTTATGAAAATATCTTTTTAGGTGTTGTTACCTTTTCGGGATTGTATTCACTCCACTCTAATTTAATTTGATTTTATTTTGATATTTTGATAAGGTTACGTTTGATGCCTCGAGATTTTACGGTTTTTTATGTCGAGTGTGTGTGTGTAACAATAATAATAATCTTGAATTGAAATCAAAAAGTCATGACATTGATTCCATCACAAATTTTTCCATCAAAATCTTGTGATATGATTTTCATTGAATTATTAATGTGAATTTTTATTTAACCTTATTTTCAAGTAAAAAATCCTTCAAAGCCAGCAATTTGTTACAAATTTATTTCATTTCATAACAATATTTTTTCATATTCAGCATGACATTACCTTAAATTTGGCATAAATTTGAATGTTTGCTGAGGTAATGGTGTAAAACAGGACGTGCTTGAACTTGTATTGAAATATCTATCATGGGATTTGGAAACAAACTTATAAATATATGAAATATAAAATGAAAAAAAAGGATGTAAAATTAAAATAACTCAAATATAAATATACATTTTTGGAGAACTGGATACAAGAAGGTCCAAACTCAAGCCAAAATGATGAAATGGAGAAAAAAAAGGACACAACACTATATTTATTTAATTTATTATAGTCTCACATTTTAAATGTGTGTATTTGTTAAATGAAAAAAATTAGGTTTGTAGGTCCTTTTTTGTGTGTGTGTGTGTGTGTGTGTATGGCAATGTGATGGCATTTGTATCAAACTTCTTGGCATATCCATAAAATTTGGTCACAATGTGAAAAAAAATCGATAAATTTTTGTAAATATTGAAACACTTTGAACAGGGACGGATTTGGGAATTTTCTTCAGGGGTTTGGGGTGGGAAATATTCCTATAAAAGTCAAATTTCGTCACCGAACACGATTTTTTGATACAAATATTGCAAAATGGAGGGGCTGAGTCCTCTTAGCCACCTCCCCCACCCTCGTCTGTGACTTTACTGAAACAAAAATGAGGGGGTCAGGAGCGGATTTGAAATTATTAACGGCCCTGGCATTCTGCATGATTTTTTTTTAAATTTACACTAAACTTAACTTTTACAAGACGATCGACTGCGGCCCTTCTGGCATTTGCCAGATTGCCCGCTTGGCCAATCCGCCAATTAAAGAATTTTCTTTAACACTGCTAAATTTGACCCAAATGAACCAAATTAGCAGCCATGTTCTTAGTCTCAAGTCAATAAAAACTAAAATAAGGCATTTATACACATTTATAACTTGTCAATCTTTTCTGACAAGAATTTTTTTCTCTCACTCTAAATTTTTTATACATAAATGTCAAGCGTAAAATTGGCATTTTGATAAAAAAAGAACTACTTTTCCCTTTGTATGTTGATACATATACATCAAAGAAAAAGGTGTCTTAAAATTTTCCTTTTTCAAATATATTTTAATTCCCTTTTACTTTAAACTTTCAAGAGTTCATTTTACCTTGTCACATTTCAATTCAATCAATAACCAAAAAAAGAAAACTTTTTACAAGAAATAATTTGAAAACTTTTGAACTGGATTTTGTGTCCTTGACGATGACTCACTTATGTAACCTCGGTGTACCGTGTACACACATAGTCATACGTGAAAATTCAGTATAAGTAGCATAAATTTCCTTCATTTAACTCATTCAATGTTAAACAGTTGCCTTGTTAACATACAAATAAATAAATTATTAGAAAAACCACAGAGATTTACTTGAAATTCAAGGAACGCACAAATTCAAGTGACGATTAGACGAAGAGCGAGTGATAAAAAGACATGGATTCAAAATCAAAAGTAACTTTTGATAGTAATGTAATGAAATGTACAAAACCACTAAAAGATGATGATGATGATAGTGGAAAATTAACCACAGCATCGCATAGCAACATCATCAGAGTTGAGTGTCAGGCAACGGAAAATGGGTTTTCAAGTGTCGTTTTCAGAAAGCGGAAAATTAACATTAATAGAAGAAAATGATGATTATTATTTTCAAAGAAAATCATATGAATTGCATATAATATAATAATAAATATAAATCACAAAGATTCCCATGAATTTGAAATTTATTTTTATTTTCTTAATTAAATGTTTATTTATCAAAAATACTAAATGATAATTGGTTTGAATGAACAACAGGAACTATTTTATAAATCGACGTTTATTTCATTTTCGGTTGATTAAGTAACTAAACACCATGATCGTGATTGCTTTCTATTATTAGTTTTATTTGTACTATTAAATCTTAATTTTTTTTTTTAGTTTAAATTCCTTTTCATTGTTGCTTCCACTTGATGATTAGTAATATTATTGGAGAAACGAAGAGTAGGAACAAAAATCGCTGTTAATGATTTTTCTCTCCATAAAATGTGAAGAAACGAGCAATTTTTTAATGAATTTTGCGTTAGTGAGAGAAAAAAATGCGCTTTTATGGTCTGTCTGTCGTTATGAATTTTTTAGCATTTCTATAAAATGCCGATATCGTGCGCAGTCATGGTGTCCGTCTGTGTAAATATCGTCAATCATTGAAAAACATGGTCGATATTTTTCAATGAAAGTCGACATTTTTCAATCATGGTTGACATTTTTCAATGATGGTCGATATTTTTCAATCATGGTCGATATTTTTCTATGATTGGCGACATTTTTCAATGATTTGCGATATTTTTCAATGATGGTCGATATTTTTCAATCATAGTCGATATTTTTAAATCATGGTCGACATTTTTAAATGATGGTGGATATTTTTCAATCATGGTCGACATTATTCAATGATGGTCGATATTTTTCAATCATGGTCTGCGATATGATTTGCGATATTTTTCAACGATGGTCGATATTTTTCAATGAAAGTCGACATTTTTCTGATATTCGAACTTTCAAAATTCAACTTAATCTCTGTAAATGCACTTTTATCACAAGTTCACAATTCCATTCCAATATTTTTTTCATCAAAAATGTACACACACACTCTTCATAAATCGATGGATTGGATTCAATTCGATTTGAATTAAACTGTAATTGAAGTTTATTTTAAAAAAATATTTTTCCCTCTTCTTTTTACTTTTTTTTTAAAGCAAAAAAAAATTATAATTAGACGACTAAGTGCTGTTTGATGTTATGAAATTATGGTAAATAAGAGTAATTAACGAACAATTGTATGGAAAATTAAAGTTAATAAATAGAGAAATTGTTAGCAAACTTTGATGAATTGTAAATGGAAAAAAAAATAAAATCACATTTAAATTTTTTTTATTTTGAAAGAGTGAGGAAATTTAACAAATCCGGGGCAATTAACAAGGTTTGTTTAAAATTGTACAAGTTTTCTTACAATTTAATCATTTTTAATGCTTTTCATGTCTCCGTGTAATATTTGAATAAACACTTCGAAAAATTATGTTAAACATAAAATTTATCATCAAAGAGTCTTTTAATATCATAATTTCTTTTAAAATTTTTGATGATGAATATAAAAAATGTCCCATAAATTATGATGTGAGTTAAAATTTCACATGAAATTCACTTCAAATATGTTTAGAATGAAATCACAATAAAAATATCAAATAAATCATAAAAGTTTGTGTTTAAACTATTAAAATGAAAAATTAAAAAAAAATATGCGTTAAGAATCCCATTCAAGAGTGATGTAAAATTGAATGAATGTAATGAAATTCTTTGGAGTATATAAACAAAAATTATCTCACAATAATTTTATCATAATAATTCATTTCATGACAATCACATGTTTTAATTTAATTCCATTTAATTTTAATTTTATGACACCTATTTTAACGGTTTTTATAACATTAACTTATTTTTTCGGCATACGCTTAACATTGAATTCGACCAAGTAAATTTTTTTATATTTTTATTTTAAGTGTGGCATCTTCAATTTAAGTGTCATATGATTTTTTCTTTCATACATTGAAGTATGCATTCATTTTTGTTTGAAGTTAGCTCGTAAATGCCCACGACACTTTACTTCATGAAATTGAATTGAATAATAGAGTTATTAGATGTATTTGATTATTTTTTATGAGTGTCGTGTCTCTTCTCCTAATATCGTTAATCGTTGATGTGACACAGTAATAATTTTAATGATGTATTGAAATTTTATGACACTTTTTTTTCATTTTAACCGTGGATTTTGTTGATGGTCAAGTTTATTCGATGAGGTTAAGATTGTTTTTTGAGGTTATACTTCGGGAAGTTAAGATTTAAAGTGATGCTTAGCAATGTGCTCAAATATAAAATTTGATAATTTAACATTTTTTATAACGGTCAATTTGAATTTTGAATCGTCTGTTTGCTGGCGATAGAAGTCAGTATTAAAAGAAATGTTTCTCCGTCCCTTTTTTTACAATATGTTAAAATTGAAGTACTTTAAATTCAATGGGACCCAAATAATTCCTTTATCAAATCGAATTTAACCGTCATTTTAAAACTTTTAGCTCAAAGCGCTTTCGACGCTTGCAATTTTGACGTTTCAATAAAAAATTCAAAATATTTTACCGTTACATTTTTAATTTGGGGATTGTGCTGGCATGTCATGGAAGTAAATAAAAAAATTGTATACAAAAACTCATTTTGTAAATATTTCAAATTGACCGTTATTTTAAATTGACCGTTAAATTTAAAACAATTCAAATTAACCGTTATTTTACCTTAAAATTCGTCTTTGTTGGGGACCATAAACCAAATCACCCCCATATTCATAGTAATCCAAATAAATTTCAACATAAACACACTTAAAAATTCACATTTTAAAAGTCATTCATCATTTAAAATAACAATAATAAACCATATTTTCATAATAATAATCATCAAAAATCTTGTTCATGTTAAAAAGGACAGAAACTTGTCAATCTGTCATTTAATATTTTGTCACTACTTTGAGTTGGTCCTTTTAACTTCAATTCTACAAGGGTTGATGCTAAAAAACGAGACAATCATTAGTTGAATTATGTGCATCTACTCAAAAACAAAAAAAAAACGAAAAGGAAAATAACACAAAACGCCAATGTGTGTCTCAATTCAACAGAAAAAAAGGAGATTATAAGATATTTTAATATAAATGGATTGCATATGTACGTACACACAGTCACATAGCCATTCAAATGGTTGACAGATGTGACACTTTTCTAAACATGCATCTATATCTCTCTAGATTTTTGGATGATTGTTATTATTATTATTATTATTAAAATGATTGTCATTTCGTTGAACACTCACAGATTTGGGACAAAAACTCATTTATTTCGTGATTATTTAAATCCCTCTCATATACATCACACAAGATTGCAGACAATTATTTACCACACAGAGAATAATTGATTATCCTCATGTCTCAATGTGAATTTCTCGCAACACCATACTTTTTTAAGTCGGAATAATAAATGATAAAAAGTGTCAGAATGGAAAAAAAACAGTCAAAATTTAATTATTTATTTATTATGATTATTTTATGAGTTAAAACTAACAAAACACCCACCAGCCACACATAAGAGTTTATTCAGTTTATGCACTAATGAACACCTTTTTAATCAAAATATTGTTGTAGAATTCGAGCACTCACACACTGATTTAATCATATTTTGATAGCAAATATCCTTAGGCACATTAAACACAATATAAATGTTATGTTATGATGCACTTGGTGAGGTGAATTTCGGTGTGATATAACATGGAAATTTACTTTAAAACTGTAAAATATCAAATTTTATGTTGATATGAAAGTTTTGCCAGTTTAAAACTGATTTCACACCGTCTTTTATGATGATGATGAATAATTTCAATTAATTTTAAGTAAAACTACAAAGTTAAGATTTATCAGGTTGATGTTCATTGAATTTAAGTTAAAGGTCACTAATTTTTCATTGTACATGTCAAAACAGACACTTTCGTGCTTCTTCGTTTCTCTTACATTTAATACATTAATTTTGTCACCTTTACAAGACATAATTTGTTGTCTCCTTTTCATTTCACACCATATTTCATGAAATACCAGACTTTACATGATTAACCATAGAGAGTTAAGACACATTAAATTCCATCACGATATCATCATGGCACCTCTCTTTACCTGCACATTAATACGGTGTTGTTACTTTGGTTACCCAAAATCAACGTGCCTTTTATTTTTTATTATTAAAAGTCATCATATCTCATTGCCAAGTTATTGTTGTTGTTGTTGTTGTTAAACATTGTGAGATTCAGATAAAATTCATGCAAGAAAAATGTAAAAATAAAAATATTCTTGTCGTTCATCCTTTTTATTTTTACCTGATTCGTCTTATATGCTTGTGCCTGTGCGTGCATGTTTTAAAATAAAATACAAGTACCAGTAAAAATCTGTATAAAGTTTTGTATTGTTTTGTAATATTATGTTTCATTTCATTTCATATGTGAAGGCAAATATGTATCAACAAGAACAGGCAATCTATATCCAATTCACACATAAATCAATTATGTAAATTTTATTTCGTTTTACGTCTTCCATTTTTTTCTTCCTCCTTTTCTAAGAAAATTTTGTGTATTTATTATTTATTTATTTATTTATGTTTTGTGTCTTGCATGAAATTTTTTTTCCTTGTATCCTGCTACTGTTTCGGGTATTAAATGGAACCCATAACTTCAGGATATGAAGCAATCATCACCATTCCATTTGTGTGTTAAAAAAATTCAAATCGTTACGATTATGATCGATACACATTTTTACACCTAGAACGGTTCAGGGAAGTGTTTGGATACCATGAAAAAAAAATTATAATATTTTTATTTAAAATGAAAAAAAATATGAAAGAGGTTGGGTTGAAGGGAAAATGAATCGACGGAATTATTATACATTATTGATAAATTTTCCGCACCTTTTTTCTCTTCGTTAGAATTGTTACTTTTCGATGAAATGGAAAATGAAATGTAAATTTATAATGATTTTGATGAAAAATTACTGAATAAAAGAATTAAATAAGAAAAGTTGTTGGCATGCAGGGCATTTAATTCGAGTTTCAGCTGATGTCCCATTGGTTAATCGCTTTGAGGGTATACAAAAAGAAAATTTGCGAACCGGGAACTGTCAAATATTACTTCAGATCAGATCAGATTTGTAGGGCGGCTATTAAGACTGCATTCAGACCATCAGTCGGGTCCATTATGCATATCATCCGAGGGACTTAGCTTTTATCCTCAAGCATTCGCCACTTTTATTTAGCCTTTAACTCAAATTGAATATCCGGAAACCAGAGCAAGAATCGAACTGCCTATCTTAAGATTGAGAGTCAAACACGATAAGCACTGCACCGAAGAATCCCCAAAATCCCTCAAATACTACTTACTTACTTTACCGAACCTACAACCATGGTGTTGTTTATTCTGCTCTTTCCAGTTTCTTACTTGTAGCACCCTTAGATTTACTTCAACGCTATCGATATATCTTGAAGACGACCATCTGGATGGAGCATAGGCTATTTTGAATCCCTATTGGCAAATTTTAGCTTTCAAAGTACAAAAATTTAGTTTCAACATCTTTAAAACCTTAAGCCTTTAACAATTTAATGAAATAATTTTAACTTAAATTACCTTTTTCTACGCAACTAGAACATTTTACTCCATACTTGTTATTATTGAATTTCACAAACAGGAATCAGCATTTGTTTTTTGTCGTTATCGATTTCATTAATTCTTTAATGACCTTTAAACGTCTATGTCCCTCCTTTTTTTTGAAATTTGATACGTTATCGACTACCTGACTCTCTAGAGGAATTTCTTTATACCGTATTTTGCATAAAATTTTTTTCTGAAAAAAAAGAGAATACAAAATAAAATTCAAATTTGATGAAAAAACAGAACGAAACAAGAGAACACGTAAATATTTGATTGGAAATCGTATTTATGGCTTCTTAAATTTGTTTCGTAACTTTACATTTTATTTTTTTTGTATTTATTTGAATAAGAATAAAATAAAAAATAATATGAATTGAATCCATAATTCCTCAAACTCTCTTATGATTTGTAGTTTGAGATTGAATTTAAATCCCGCTTAAGCCGTAAGCACACGCTGAAGATAAAAAAATTGAATAATGAGATGCAAATTATTCACGCACAATACGATGAAAATTTTGATAAAAAATGTGGAATGTAAATTCAATTGCGATTTACATTGAACATTATTAGGAAAATACCTTTGAGGCAACAGGTAATCATATTTTGTGGTAATGACACAAAAATTCTATGAAAACGAGGGTATTTTGATTCATTTGATAATTTCACACGCGATTCCTTTTAAATTCATTTCAATTCAATTCAGTTCAATTCATTTCATAAAACAAAATAAAATGCAAATAATCAGCATTGAATTGGAACATATGTCAAGCAGCAACTTAATTTTCAATGTTACCTATCTTTCCTTATTTGATATTGCGTGTGAATATGACAAAAGGGTTGTAAACGCTCTCTTAAAACAATGCACACAGTAATCGATCAAACACATTTCAAAAAAAATATTTGTTTTTTATAATAAGAGTAATGAAGTGTTAAGAACCCTTTTTTTCAAGGCAAAATATTTTCAAGATTGACATATTACATTTTAATTTTTATTATTACTTGCATACACTATTTGTATTTTTAATGTAACGCTCAATCATTAGTATTTTATTTTTTTTTGACACATTCAAATTTTTTTTTGTTACTGTAAACCCCATGTAGATTTTGCTTGCCTGCCACATGCAAACATCAAGAAAAAAAATATTTAAATTCATTTAAAATAACTTTAATTTCAAAGAATTGTTTAATATTATTTGAAGTATTAATAAGCTATTCATCATCATATGTGAGACACTATGGCAGGTTACATGGGTGAACATTAAACTTGAAATGTAAAAAATTATATTAATGATGTATTTTTCTCTTCTCATTCTTTTTTCATAAAATGTAACGAGGTCTCAACTAAATTCGTTGAATTCGAATGGAATTGACTTTCATACATGCAATTACTTGACACCCTTGATATTTTTTCTGTAGAAAAAAAGGGCATTTTAATGTTTATATTAAAGTGATACATCATATTTTTACTACATTTTTACATTACTCTCGTTTAATGCATCAAATTAAACAAATAAAGTGTAAAGTTAACAATTATTAGTACTACCATTATCGTTGATGATAAAGAACACAAAAAAATGCATGAGTATTGCATTTCATTTTACACTCACTCATTGAAATGAAATGAAATGAAATTGTAAAAAAAGTACAAAGCTCTCTCTAATCAAAAATAATCTACCATAAATGATGGATTGATTATTTATATTTATTACAGAATGAAAGTACAAAATAAAACCAGTCTTTTCATTTTTAAATCGACAATATCTGTAGATATGTAGCATGATATTTATTATTAATGTAAAATATTTAGAATAGACAGGGTTTGTACTTTACTCTTGTTTTTCAATGTTTTTGTGCTCACCAAGTTGAAATTTAGAAGGGTTTTTGAGATATGTGTCAGAAAAGTGCTTTGACAATATGACAGTAGTATAAAAGCTAAAGTTCAGCCCGTGGTTCTGGACCTTGTCAATTCTACTCTCCCTTGTAGATTTATCTAAAAAATTTTCAAGAATATTTCTTCATTCAATTCAATACCAAAAACCCGATCAAAATATCGGAATGAAAAAAATTGCATTTCACTAAAACGAGTTCTTACTGTACTATGAGCCAAATCCTTGGTTCTCTACACTCAATGTCATCAGTCTTGATTCTTGTTTTGTTTTAAATAGCAGTAATAACAACCTCCTTTTGCTTCAGCTCATCGGACGGTATCCGTATGGCACCTGGCTTCAACAGTGACCTCACACTTCAGATAGCCAAGCGTAAGTCCTTATTTCGCTTCCGTTTCGTTGTCGGTAAAATTTTCTTGTTGTTCCTTTCTTGATTTTCCGTTTTGACTTTCAATACAGCCTCTCTTACTTGGTGACTCTAATACTTCAATGAGGTTGGTTACCCTATCTGTTAAAAGAAGTCCTCAACGTAAAAGCACAATCACGTCAAGCTGGAGATGGAAGTACTCAAGTTGTGTGTCCAGCCAATGAATATTTCAATCAATCATTTTATTTGGACCTATTCAAATTATAAAAATATGCCCTAATCAGTATAACGATTTCACTTTTATGATCTGTCCTGAGTCCTGTTATTGAGAGATAATTTACCTCAAATTATTTAATTACTTCTTCTTTTCAATCGCCTCTGATGTTTTACAAACATCAACAATTAGATATGTCAAATTTACACCCCTGCTTGCAATTAAAATTATTCTACTTTACCGATTACATTTTTGCTTACCATCCACTAAAATCTGTTTTACCACCATTTTTGACGTTTATCCATTTTATGCAAACTCCAAGTAATTTTCAATTGACAGTGCAACAAAAAACCTAACACATAATGTGCCATTACTTTATTTCAACAATCAATATACATTATGCTTTTGTATTGTTCGAGAACATACATGTTTGAAATGCAGTAGTGACAGTCCTGTAATATTATTGATAATAACATAGGAACAAGTTTTAATAAATATCAATAAAAGTTGGACGTTGCTTTGTACATTTGCCACAACATATCATGTACTGAAAAATTGAAAATAGAGAATTTATGATGAATTGATGACTATAATAATAATAATAATAATAATAAAAAAGAATTGTTTGATGATATGATGATAAACGATGATGAGATGCCACAATTATTTCTGTAATATTAAAATAAAAAAAAATTATCATAAAAAGAATTTTCAAATATGAATTAAAATTCTAAAATGAAATTAAATCCATGGAATTTCGAGTGTGCAAAAATTTGTATTGTAATTTATCACTCCAAGAGAAAATTTCATACTAATAACAAGACATGTTAATTCCAAAACTTAATATATCACACTTCATAATATTTCCAAGAGAAAATTTCATACTAATAACAAGACATGTTAATTCCAAAACTTAATATATCACACTTCATAATATTTCATAATAAATATTTTTTTTGTGTGTGTTATGTTTAAATCTTGTCATAAATATTTTCCTCATCCACGTATACAAAAAATGGAAAATAAAAAATCATGTTAAAATTATTATTTTATGAAGAAATGTGCAGACACACACACACACACGTCATAAAAATGTCACATAATTTATGGTAAAAATTATTTTTATTGTATGACACCGACACCTCCGAACACAAGCAATAACCGTTAAATTTCACGTTATGATGAGAGAAGAGGAAAAAAAAAGAAAAGTCATTTCTTTAATAACTCACATAAATTCTTTTTTGACAATTTGATGCATAAATGAATGCACTTTTAATGCTCCATCTTCATCGTCGTTGTCATTTTTTAAGAGTTAAAATGGTAAAATGAAGTCATCATCATAAAATTCCAAGTAAATGTCAAGCAGTTCAATCATCAATAATAAGTTTTTCGTATCTCGAATGAAAAATCTCAATGAAAAGTCATAATTTTAACTCAATAATGATAATGATGACACATTATAAGAGGAAAAAATTCTGAAAATTAGTAGTTGAAACTAAGTTCGGTCGATTTTTATGACAAATGTCTTGTAAATGTATTATTAATGAGTTATTAGCTTTAGTTTTTACACTGAAATGCATCAATAGTATCAAGTCATTTAAACGAATGAGAATGACAAAGACAACGACACAATACTCCTTTTTTTGTCGTATTATTTTTAGTGTAGTAGTATGAGAAGTTGATCTACTAGACTGTCATTTATGCTACCAGAAAATATCAGATATGGTGAGAAAATGATGGACGTGTTTGCAAATGATCATCAATTTTTATATAATTTTTTTAATACAAAAAAAAATGTTTGTCTCTGAGTTTGTGTCTGATGTTGATAGAATATTATTGATGATTGTTTTGATGTTGGCTCATATTTTTTAGAACAGCTTCATATTTTATGTGAATTGATAAACGCAAGCATATGCATTCCATTGAATGTGATGGACACTTTGATTGATACAAATTTTCTGATATTTTTTACTTGAACCACTTAATTAATCATACATTTTTTTCTTTTTTCTTTCTAGGTAAGCATCATAAAATGAAGTTAATGTGACGATGAAAGAGTGAACAAAAACAACTTAAATCTTCTTCAATATTCTTAAAAACAGTAGTGAGACAATCAAATCATCAACTTTCTTTTAATAACTTTTAAAACAAAAATTTAATAAAATTAAAAAAAAATATATAAACTTTATGATAATGAAATACGTTACAAAGCATCCACGTACCACAATGTTTACCGAAATACGATAAAAATTGGAAAAAGGAATCTTAAACGAAATTTACAAGTGCATTTTCACAGATCGATTTCAGATCAACAAGTTTTAAAATAAAGATTTGAATTTTGTGGAACTTAAATAATGAAATTTGATTCTGTGGAGCTTAAATCATGAAATTTGATTTTTTGAAACTTAAATTATGAAATTTGATTTAGTGGAACTTAAATTATTAAATTTGATTTTGTGGAGCTCAAATCATGAAATTTGATTTTGTGGACCTTAAATTATTAAATTTGATTTTGTGGAACTTAAATTATGACATTTGATTTTGTGGAACTTAAATCATGAAATTTAATTTTGACGAACTTTAAATATGAAATTTGACTTGGTGGAAATTAAATTATTAAATTTAATTCTGTAGAACTCAAATTACTAAATTTGATTTTGACGAACTTAAATTATTTAATTTGATTCTGTGGAACTTAAATTATGAAATTTGATTTTGTGGAACTTAAATTATGAAATTT
The DNA here is from genome assembly GCA_900002565.1 of Culicoides sonorensis. Taxonomy (NCBI): domain Eukaryota; kingdom Metazoa; phylum Arthropoda; class Insecta; order Diptera; family Ceratopogonidae; genus Culicoides; species Culicoides sonorensis. Next base: position 363,621 of record LN483365.1, read on the forward strand.
CTATTCTGTGGAACTTAAATAATGAAATTTAATTTTATGGAACTTAAATTATGAAATTTGATTTTCTGGAATTTAAGTGTCAAACTTTACCTTTAAGGCTCAATAACGGCACCACTGCGGTCTTAATGAGTCCTATTTCAATTCAAGTGTGGAACTTAATTTCGAAAAGTACCCAAAGAGCCCAATTATGTTCCATTTCAACAGAAAATGCGTTAAAAAGATTATCTATTTTATTTGCTCAGTTATTACAATATTTTTCATACTTTATTACTTTTACGACTAGAAAACTTTAAAATTATTCAAAAATATAACACGAACATCAAACTAATTACCATAATTTTTAAATGTAAACTTCACATTTAAACGTTATTATCATTTTTTTGCTTCATTCTCTCCGTTCTTTCTATTAAACTTAAAATTAAATCAAAGGAAAAAAACTTCAAAATTTCAAATATAAAATAACTCATCATATTCCATGATAATTCTGTGATTGTGGTCGTGATATAATGTACATAATATCATAAAAATAGAACAAATTCAGGTTAAAATTTAAAAAAGGGGAGATCAATGCTCTCTTCTTATTATTATTTTGATATATTTTTTTTGTTTGTTTTTTTGTTAAGACACAAACAGATTGATAACACAACAAAAAAATGTATAATTATTATTCAGATTTATTCAATTAAAAATTCCACTCACATAAATTGCGTGTTCATTTGAACATTAAAAAATATCAAAAATAAACATACCGCCAACGGTACACATGGAGATGAGATGACATAGACACTGGGAAAGAAATGTATCAATAACGAAATGTTATCTTAAATTATGCGTTGTTATAAAACAGTTTTTGTGTGTCACGCAACATATGTTATTTTTTGTTACTATTACTTTAAAGGTTTTGGAGCTAGCTGAAATGACAAAGAACATCATAATCGAAATAATAATAATAGGCTATTATAAAATGAATTTTATTATTAAAATATTTAACTTTTTTAAATTCAAATTGAAATAGAGAGAGATAAAGATAAAAAAATTATGGTATAAATTAATAATAATTTGCACTTTAAGTGAGTTTCTTTTAAAGGCATTTGAGCAGGCATTCCTCGATTTCTATCGAGGAGACCACAATAGGACTCTTTGAGACCGCGGTGGTGCCCTTGTAGAACCTAACCTAGGCATTTGAGCAAATTGGTAGTTAGGTGATGATAAAGACGCGTCTAATGTAAATTGAATGTGATATTTTGAAAGAGAATAGAAAAATGATGATTCAATAATTCGATTCAAGTCGGTTCTTTTAAGCTTGAAATTTAAATCAAGAATCAAAATTTTAATTTTAGTATCAAAAAAAATGAAAGTGTCACATATTTAAAGCACTCATTTCAAATTATTAAGTAAAAAAGAAATTATTGAGAACAAATTGAAATGAATCTCATATCATTTAATAAACATTTTAACCACATCCCAGCCGAGATATGGACAAAAAGTTAAACGTTTTGCGGTTTTACATCATTTTTTTTTTATTTTAATTTAAATTCAATTTTATCAATCAAAAAAAACTTAGGGGCTTGACACTTTTAAGTTTTCAAGTAAATTTTGATCATATCATTTAATAATAAACTATTAATTTAACTCATATTAGCTTGGATTTTCAATTTCACAGATTTTAAATCTCATTTATTGATATGATGATAGGCTTATTATGAAAAGTATGGTGTAAAAAATTTCACTTAATACTTTTAATACTTTTAAATGATATTTGATACAATTGAAATCAAATAAAATGAATGATTCCGATTTTTGGGTGTTGCCATTAAATATTAAAATGAAAAAAAATGAAAAGTAATGTGATTCCTTTCTTCGCGACACAAAAAAAAATATTAATAATGAAATTTACTTACATTCATTCATTTATTTATTAAAATTAAAATTGAAATCGAGAGAGAGAAAATTTCTTCTACTGATAAATTGTACAAAATATTTATAAATTGTATATTTAAATCTAATAAGGGAGCAATGTTGCACGTTATTATTGTGTGCACATCTGTTAAGTTAAAATTAAATTTTATAATAATGAAATGTACAAGATCTCGGATTACAATAGAAGAAGTGTCGTCGTCAGCATCGTTGACGTTCTTACTTTTTACTGTATCGATAAATATGGGGACAAACATGTTCGAACAAAAAAGACATTTGCAAGAGTGTTGCACTAAAAAAAAAACAACAACAATGAAAGGAGGAGGCTGAGTGTAAGCAAGCTAAGCTAATCAGAATAATAAAATATTCAATCCATCTCAAACTGTTCCATTGTTGGTGTGTGTGTGTGTGTGTTATTTTGAATTGAAATTGGAATGGTTAACTTTTCATATCATATCACTTTTAAAATAAAATAAAAATTTAATGAAATATATTTTTTTTAATCCATCTTTTGAGGGTAGGGCATACCGGGTGCTGTTTCTATGTTCTTTATTATTAATAATAAAAATAATAAAAAAATTATATTTTTTCATGTATTTTTTTTATTTTTATTTTTAATAAATAATCGCAATATTTGATTGAATTCAATTAATTTTTTACTGTTATTTTATTGTATTCTGATTTTTAGTGCATTTAATAAGAAAAAATGCACTATTACAGACGGTTTGTCCGCCGTCACTCTAACACTCCGTAAGTCTGTAGGTCTGACCACTGATCGCTATCCATAACTTCGGAATGGTCCTTCGGAGCGTGATCGGATTTTTTTATTAGTTAGACGAGGTCATAAGGAAGATTTTTAACTCATTAGCTTTGAGATTGGACTCATGGGTTGGGCTCTAGAGCTTCCAAAGTCTAAAAAACCGTTAAAAACGGTTAAAAATTTTAAAAAATTTAATTATTCGTTATGGTTGATGGAGAAGTTTACTAAAATGAACTTTAACGCATTAGCTCTGAAATTAGGCTTAAGGATTGGGCTCATTAGCTTAAGCTCAGGGATTGAGCTCCAGAGCCTGAAATGTTCAGAAGCCCAAATTGGCCGATTTTTCAAAATGGAGGAATTTTAAAAAAATTTCAAACTGGCCGATTTTTTCTAAAATGGCGGACTTTTCAAAAAAACCGGACTTTTTTCAAAATGCCAGACTTTTTCAAAATGGTGACTTTTTCAAAAAAATTAAAATTTGAAGAAATCAGCCATTTTTAAATTTTTTTCAAAAATTCCGCCATTTTTAAAAAATTGAAAATTTGATATGTTGGAAGGAGAAGCTTCTTAAAATAAACTTTAACTCATTACCTTCAAGATTAGGCTCAGAGATTGGACTCTAAGAATTTGACTCAGGAAACAAGCTCCAGAGCTTGAAAACGGTCAAAAGCCCAAAATGTCTGATTTTTTCAAATTTTTATGTTTTTAAAAAAAATGTTAGATTTAGAAAGATTTAGAATTTTTTTTTTAAAAAATCTGCAATTCAAAAATTCTATAAAAACAATTCAATTTTATTCAATGAAACGAATCTCATCGAAATGCGCTTTTCTAAACAGCTCATTGTTTAGAATTTCTCAATTTTTTTCAAGTCAAACAGTTAAATCCTGGTAAATTTAATAGATTTCAAATTCGATATAAACCAAATCAATTTCACGTGGTGAATTCATAGGAAAAAAATAAAATATACAAAATATTGTTATGTCAATTGTATCAATTTTATCGATCAAATAATCTCTCGTTACATAACGTCCTTGTTAGTTTGACTCAAAATTGTGGAAAAAAAAACTTAATCCTTGAGATATTTATTTCGTAAAATGTTACAAGTTAAAAGTTCAAAAAAAAAATAAGTTTCAATTTAAAGAGAAAAAAACAGTAACAAAAAAAAGTTTCAAAGATTTTATCTGCAAAATGATGCAGCTTTACCTTTAAAATTGTATCAACTTGACAATTTATTAGTTCTAATTTATCTTCTCATATAAATTGCGTATAAATATAAATTATTATTTTCAACATTTATAAATGGATTTACTGAAACTACTGTATTTATTTTATTATTTTTTGTATTTCATTTTACTTGAATTACAGTTCTCATTTAATGTAATATGAAAGTAAATGTGTGATAACATCGTTCATTATTTATTTTTTATATTTTTT
>LN483365.1:369036-699875 GCA_900002565.1 Culicoides sonorensis
ACAAAATGACGTAATTTAAACGAATTTGGCTAAAAATTTATTTTTTTTTATCAAAATGACGTAATTAAGTAGAATTTAAAGGAAATGAGATTTTTTTTTTCAAAGTGACGTAATTAGAAATATTTTCTTACCTCTTGTAAAATTTTTGGAACAAAACAAATTTGATATTTTAGGCGCGATAGATTTTGAGTCTAAAAATGGGTTCCCATCAAAATCTCAATTTTTATATTTTTTGAATTACGACACTTTGGGAACAAACCATTCAAATGCATTGTGTAAAAAAAAAGTATGCAGAAATTCTTTATTTTTAATGTTCTTTCAGAAAAACCAAGAGCACTTGATAAAAATCAATTTTTTTTTTGCCGTGAAACACTCTACTGAATTTTACTTTGTATTTTACTTTGCTGAAGAACATATCTTATATCGTAGAAGGAATAAACAAGTAGCGTATGTTGATTTTTATAATTTCACAGGAGAGCATTTTTTAGTTTATTTCAATATAATTCACTGTTTTGACAATTTCTGGTCTTAGAAAATGAAGTGTGGCTTTGTTTAAGTTTTGCAAAGAGAACGTTAAAAAATGTTTTTCTAGAAAGGAGTTATAGAACTTTTTTTGTTTTCATAAACACGATCATATAATAAAAAACCAAAAAAAAACAAGAAATTAAAAATTACCAAAATGGTATATACAAAAAGACCTTTTAATCCTCATAGTTTAATGAAATTTTACGACTTTTTCAATCCAAGCCTAATAAGTCTCATAAAAATGAAAAAAAAATTTCACTAGATTTACTACTCCTTTTTTATGCAAGGTATAATTCCTTATAATTTACGTACAGAGCGCATTATAATTTTTCCGCTTTCTATACGGGAAATGCACAACTTGCCGTATTGTTGCCGTAGCAACGGCATTCTACGGCAACATTTTTAAATTTTTTTTTTCATTTATTCAAAAAACTCAAAATTTTCAAAAAAGTCAAAAATTTCAAAAACAAAATGAAAAGTCAAAAAAGACGAGGGGCAAAAAAAAAAAAAATTTGTTTTTGAACCGGATTTTCAATATAAAATTCATGTTTTTTAGAAAATTTAAACGATTTTTAAGTACAATTTACGTTATTGTGTTAAATTAGCCAGAAAAAAACTAAATAGAGTGGAAACTGGATTTTTAGCTGTTTTTTGTCGGGCAATATTTTAGAATAATTATGAATGAAAATGTTCGAATTTTTTAAATTACTTTTACAAGACTCGTTGAAAAAGACTTAAGGTTGAATTTATCAAAGTATAAAAACAATTCATACTCAAGAACATGAATAAAATAAGAAATAAAATTAATACCAAATCCTGAATTTTTAGCGGGCGGCTGTATTTTTTGGCAGCCCGCACTGGATTAATAGCATGTTTCAAATTAACATTTATCCCCTTACGGATTGAACAATTTTTCAATAACTTTTAATCGTTTCAACTGTAAATTCAACTTATAATGTCATAAACATATAAAATAACATTCAATTTAAAAATCACAACAATAAAAAATAAAAATTAAATAAATTTATTTTTATTCTAATCATATTAAACCCGATTAATATTCTCTTAACAAGTGTTTTAAAATTTTAAACCGAAATGTAAGAGATAAAACAAAAGATCTGACAACCATTTGAATTGTTTTTGTTTTGATTGTCAGCTGTAAATAGAATTTTAGAAAATGAGTGAGTGATAATATAAAAATAATTAATAATGCTAATTAAAATGAAAAAAATAATTAAGTGAAATTAAATTTAAATAGAAGACATGTGAAAGTATTAAATAAAATATGTTCCTCGATTTTTAGCATAAAATAAAGTGTGAAAATATTCAAGACAAAATAAAGTGCTAAAAATAAAGAAAATTGAGCTCACAATATTTTAATAAATTTAATGCATAAAATAACAAATGAGTTGATTACTACTTTATAAATTAATAAAATAAATATTGTTTTTCATGTTCATGATGAAAAATTTTATGATTAAAGCTAAAAAATGAGTTAAATTTCTTTTGCAAGTGAAATTTAAATTCATACTTTCTTAAGCAAAATGTCGGACATTTAAATGTTTTTATTCTTTGTCCAAATTAATTTAAAACAAGCATTGTAAACAACAACTTGAAGAGAAAAATTTGTTACTATTAAGTGAAAAACATTTCAATAAATAAATTGAATCAATGTAAAAGCTTAAAATTAAAACTTTTCATTCATAATTATTCAACTATAAATGAACTGCTAAAAACACAGGTGCCGAAAATAAAAGGTTTTACTCTACTCTTGCAAAAAAAAATAATATTAAAATTCATTCAAAAATTTTTGGTGTGTAAAAGTTACTTTATTAAAATGAAAAAAAAATATGATTATAATATCGCACAATTTGCAGGCATTTCATATCCCAAAAAAAACGACAGAGAAAGAATCAAGAAAAGTTTAATATTGTACAAATACAACCTCATCTAATTTTCGCTTGCGTAATGAGTTTTCTTTGCCTTATTAACATCTTACTAACTTCTTAATAACGGTAGCGAAGAAAAATTATTATTATTATTATACTAAAAATATTTGCGTTGGTATGCAAAAATTGCCATTACTACCCAGAATTTTGTTAAAGAAAAGTGGAAAATAATTACTATTTAACTGCTGGTGCTGCTATGGAAAAGTATATAAAATAAAATCAGGGTGTTATTGTGTATTGCATACCTTCAATGTTATGGCAGCCTTCAATGTTAAATTTCTGAGGGTTTTTTTCTTTTTAATATTCGCTTTTTAATATTTTTGGGACATACCCTGGTCAAAATTTTAACTCTTGCCGGATCATAAGAAAAATAAACACTGTAGAAGCTTAGTTTTGATTGGAAATGACTTATTTTGGAAAATTCGTTAGGGGGCCTATAGTACCCTATGTTCTGGAAGAAGTTAAAGCTGATTATTGAAATGAATTTAAAAGCACGAGCTTCAACTGATCATGTCTAGAAAATTTCATTTCGAATTGAAAATGATTTGGAATCTAAGGAAAGTAAAACAGAGCCATCTGTTGAGAAAGCGCAACGAAAAAGTAAAATGATGAATATAACAATGAGGACCATAACGAAATTTTGCCTTAAAATATGAGAATTGAAGAGCGATCAACTGTCTTGGATAGATCAGCTCATTTTTTTGCGATAATGAGCCTTTTAAATTCAAAAATTATGACCGTTACATTTCAAATGACCGTTAAATTGATTTTTTTCACAAAACGTCACATTTTTAAAATCTCAACGAATCAAATTTCTTTGGTATCCAGAGCTTCAACTGATATTGTGTGAAAAAGTCAATTTTGAATCAAAACGGCTGACAATTATTGTCAAGTAACGTAGAGCCATCTATTGAGAGAACGCAACGTCAATTCAATCAAAGAAATCACAATCAAAGCCAATACGAATTTTGGCTTTAAAAATTCATATTTTCAATTAATTTAAAAGCTGTTAACTTTCGTGGATAGCTTGATTCAATTTTCATGCGAGACGTGAGCCTTCAAATTCAAAAATTATGACCGTTATTTTTCAAATGACCGTTTAAATTAATTTTTTTCATAAAACGTAATTTTATTTTTCAAAATCTCTCTCAATCAAATTAAATTTCCTTGTCATTCTTTCCTTTTCATTTTTTATCATCATAATACCACTGCATTTAAATTGCATTGAAGTATCCCACTGGGACTTTTCCACTATAATTTCAAACAATCAAAAGAAAAATATCAATAACAAGGACTATTAATTCCAGAAATGTGACATAACCAGTTGAGTTGAGTTGAAAGTTAGTAAGCAATACAAAAATTAATACAAAAACGAAAGGATTTTCATTATTATTATTATTTAAATTCACTCAACTGAGAAGTCGTTTGATAATACAGTGAATTGCTTTCTCTCTCTCTCGCATACTTTCACAATGCAATGCAATCATCAAATCGCATGAATACATTTATAAAAGAAGATAATAAATAAATAAATTGGAAACAATAACAAAAGAAAAACTGTTCACATGTAATAAAAATAAAAATAATATACAAGGAATCAGAAAAAAAAACAAGTTTTTCAATTAGAATTTAATAAAGGGTTAAAATATTATTATATGAATTGTAAATGATTGTCTTTTGAAATGAAATGAAATAATAATGACCTAAAATATTTCTACAACACAGTAGCAAATGATGATTGTTAAAAGTAAATCCCTTTACAAGTCCCTTTATACAATAAAAATAAATACACATGTAACAAAAAAAAAATAACAATCATCAGACTCATTGACGACCTTTAAAAAAATATGTACAATGTACATGAATTGCATTCAATGAGGGTCGCTGTTACAATTCCACCAGAATTTGTTTCGTTTTTTGTTAATTTTTTTTTTCAAATAAACGATGAAAAACTACATTGTTAATTTTTATTTTACTCATCATCAAACATGATTGTTACATCATCATTTTTATTTTTTTTTATTTTTCATCATCGTCATGTTCGAATAAAGGGATGCTTGTCCTATATTATTATTATTTTTATTGTATGTTATGTTAAATTATTTTTTATTATCATAAATATTATTTTACAAGGATGGAATCGAATGCAACCCAAAATTAGCATCATTAGTCTCATTTATTTTCATCAACATGTAACATTATAATTTTTTTATTTTTTTTTTAAATAGGGTTACAATGTATCAATATCATTGAATTTTATGAAAATAATGAGAGGAAATTGAAAAAACATTTAGAAATTAGATATTTTTTTTTAAATTTAACGATGAAACATGTCAAATGAGGGGCTTCAAACTCCAATTAAACTTCGATTTCAATGAATTTGGATGGAAAATTTTGAAATTGTTTATTTTTTTCATCATTTTATCATTAATGAGGAAAATATTTTGAAAATTGTTCAAAAACATGTAAAATAATACTTGAAATTGATAAACTTTGTGTATGTTTCGCTCATAACATGTATTAAAAGTTCATTGAATTGAATCCTTAAAAACTTTTTCGAGTATTTTCATTTTGTCTTAACAACATTTTAATTTTATATAAGACATTAGAAGAAGAAATCTCATGGTAAAAGCAACGCAATTATAAAATTATTAAATTACATCAAAAATCTTATCTCTTTTTTTTGCTTCCTCATAAATATCAAATATACCACAATTAATGCTTCTTCTTCTTCATATTCTATTAAAAATATTTTGCGCCTTTGTATTTTGTGTGTATTACATGAAACAAAAAAAAAACGAAATTAAACCATTACATTTAACCAAACTCTAAAATAGATAGGAGAAAAGAAGCAAAATTAATTTTTCTCCCATTTTTGACTTAAACGAGTGAGAAGACGAAGCAGCATTTATTGGATTTCTTTCTTTTTTTGTAATATCTTCATAATTTGGATGGATTCTATGATGAAATAACAATCATAATGATGATGGGATAAAGAAAATTTTCTTATAATTAAATGGTTGATTGCTTATCCATTGGATAACTTTCATGTTAATAGAAGGGAAAATTATTAGAGAGGGAAGTTTATTTTGATGAAAATTGTAGTGAAATAACGGTCATTTTGAAAACAAATAATTTCAATATGTGAATTTAACGATTAAAATATAACGGTTATTTTGGAATTTAAATTTGAATGTTAACTGACATTTTGAAAGAGAAACGTCAAGACTTTATTTTCATTTGAAGACACTTAACTGTCAATTTGAAATGAAATTAAGTAATTTTTAGTTGACAAGCACGTGAGACCTTGACAGTCAGTTTTTTGAAGTTTCTGTACGTACGTCTATCGATACAAATTGAATTGCAAGCTTTACCTGCTTATCACAATATAAAAAATCTTACGTTAAAATGTTTTTTTAAACATTATTGTGAAAATACGTCAAAATTTCATTTTACGTCTCTTAACTGTCAATTTAAAGTAAAATAAGGGGCTAAGAAGGTAAAATTTTACAGTTAATGACACATGTATACGGAAAATTCAAAAAAATGATAAAACCAAATACTCATAAACTTTCAAATAGTTGTCTAGTTAGGCTTTTTAACAAACCACACGAGTAAGTATTTGACATTTATTTAAAGAAACGTCAAAACTTGAATTTAAACCTTTCAACGGTTGATTGGAAAAAAATAACGGTCATTTTGAATGACTTGTAAGCATGAAATGTCATCATGATCGAATATTTTTGACATTTGTTTATTTTAATGTCAAATTTGTATTCAAACTCTTCAAAATCGTGACTTGAATTGACAGAAACTCGTTTACAAGCGTCAAGAGGCGCCATCTATTGAAATTTTTTGATTAACTTGTGAATTAACGACCCAAAACCCTTCATTGTAATAAATTTCAACGAATAAATTGAACCAGCACCTAATTATTCGTTATGACAACGAAGAAACCTTTCACTTGAAACAACTTTATTTTAGTTTTGAGTTTAACAAGAATCAATTAATTGAGTTTTTTGGTATTTAATTTCACAATTTATTAAAAAAGAAAAGTTTTTCTTCCTCACGAAGGATCTCAATTCAATGCAATACATTGCAAATTGAAATTTCTTTTAAATAAAACATTTAAATGACAGTAACCTACTTTTTTCCTTGTGTTATTCCCTCTTATATTTTTATTACTTCCTCATTTATTTTATAAAGTTCTCACATGAAAAAATAAGAAAAAAAGAGAAAAGAAAATTGTTTAAGAATTAAAGAAATATTTCACAAAAAGATTTAATTAACCGATTATACTCTTCTGTTCATTCATTTTCTTACTCGAATAAGTTCTTCTTGTCTCTTCATTTGAAAAAAAAGGGAAAAAAGAAATTTCAATGGCTTTCATAATATGTATGTGAATGACTATTATAATCATAAGGATTTTGTTGTGAAATAAATTTGTGCATCTCACTTGAAAAAGGAAAAAAGTACGAAAAAAAAGGAAAAAAATAATAATAATGAAAGAAAATGAAGAAGAAGAGGATGCTATTAAGATTTTTCTTTCTATATTTTTAGCATACACTTAAAACTGATCCATATACACACACACACGCACACACACACTTACATTTAAAAAAGGATGATAACTTTTCCTTCATATACAAAATAATAAAAATCTCTTGATCCAAAAATAGAAAAATTTTGCGTCATTTTGTAAAATATTCTTTCAAAAATTTAATATGCGTTTACACATCTTTCAATCAATGTAGACAAAGACTACAGCAATACAGCACAAAAAATATTCTTTTCAAGTTTTTCCAGACGACTTATTATGTTAGATCTTCATTTTTTCCTTTTTATTTATTCACAATTTCTTGAATAGTTTAGGTCCTTGACCGGTTATTTTCATTCAATGTGTAGAAAAAATTGACTTTGATGTTCTGAAGTGCAAATTAAAGGATATTGAGTGCACAAAGCCATAAATATGACAAAAAAAATATTAAAAGAAAACTATCATGGCTCATTAGAAATGAGAATTTTCAATGCTAAAAAGCGTTTAATTGACGCTTTTGAGTCGGATGCGATAGAGAGCGTCACGTAAACGAATTCAAATTGACAGTTAATTTAAAATGACTGTTATTTTGAAATGAACGTTATTTTAAAATGACCGTTATTTTGAAATGAACGTTATTTTTTTGAAATGAGCCTTACTTTGAATTGAGCATTATTTTAAAACGACAGTTATTTTGAAATGACCGTTATTTGTGACATTTCATATAAAATCAAGGTTCATGATTACGTTTTCCCATTATTTTCATTGAGTTTTCATATTTCTTTTCAATTTGATGTCTTTCATTTTCCAATATAAAAATATTCTATGTATATGAACGACTTTATTTTCTATCCTTATGTTTTGCTTTGTGCAATCAAGACACTTTCTTGTTTACATGTCTCTTGTATTCAGCTCTTAGTTAAGTATTTGTTTTTTTTTTGTTACTCACTTTTTTAACACGAATTGCTACTTATTCTGTTTTTTGTTTTAAAATATTATGCACTTCATGATCAAAGCAAGCACAATGATAACACAAATAAGGAAATCTTTTGTTCTCATGAACATTTTTTTTGTAGCCAAATATCATTTTAAGCTCAAAATTTTGATGAAACACTCACTATAAAAAAGCAAGATTTATGGTGTTGATGATAAAATTTAATCAATAACAGAAACGGATTTCATCATATTTCATTGAAAGGTGAAATGAATGGTGTTAGATTAAAGCACAAAATAAAAAGTAAAATAAAATAACACCAGGGAAAAGCTTATCGATTTTCTTTCTTTTTTCCTTTACGAAATTTGTGTATTGAAACACATTTCATACAAATATAAGAAAAAAAAATACAAAGTTAAGTCTAATTCCATTGTGGTTATAACCTTGTTCTTGTTGTTATTTGAATTTTATGTGTTAGGGGACTTAAAATCAATGAAATTTGAGACCTCAAAGAAGAGCTTGTGAGATTGATTCGTGTCATGATTTGAATCACTTTTGACAGTTTTTTGGGAAATCCTCAAAAAAATTAAAATTGTATTTTTTCTGACCAACCCTAATTGAGTTGTCGATACATGTAACACGTTATTATTCGTTTATTTTATAAATTTACGTTTCTTTTTGCATAGAAATTACTTTATTATTCGTATTATTGTAACATTGAACACACTCCTAATAGGATAATTCTTTTCATTTCTATTATTTTTTCAGTTAAAATTTCTTTCGACACTTTTTCACGATATTTTCAACAATATTTTATCCATATTATTTATTAACTTACACACATACACACACACACAAATATTAATTCCTCTAAACACATTTTCACCATCGTCATTGTCGTCATGTAGAAGAAGAAAAAAAAAGGAAAATAATCAAGCGGATTTAAGGCAACAACAAAAAAATGGAAAGAAAACCGCCTGCCCAATATATTTACGATTTATTGCTGAAGGCACAAATTTATGTATATAGTAAAACACGAGTAATGCAAAGAAGGTGTATGATCATGATGATGATGTTGATAATAATAATAAAGATGTGTATGATGTTGAAGGAAAAAATTGTATGAAAATTGTGTTTAGGATTAAGTGTATTTAGAAAAGTTAATCCTAAATTAAAATAGGCTCATGTCATTGTGAATAGAAGAAAAAGTGACAATGTTTATTTTGATGTGTTTTGGGGAAGTTAAAGTTATATTTTAGTATGAAATAAAATTGTTAAATTTGCTCTTCAACTAAAACTTGCTCCACAAGACGATTCTTGAACTAAAACTTGCTCTACAAGACGATTCTTGAACCAAAACTTGCTCTACAAACGATTCTTGAACTGAAACTTGCTCTACAGGACGATTCTTGAACTGAAATTTGCTCTACAGGACGATTCTTGAACTGAAACTTACTCTACAGGACGATTCTTGAACTGGAATTTGCTCTGCAGGACGATTCTTGAACTGAAACTTGCTTTACAGGACTTTTCTTGAACTGAAACTTGCTCTACAAGACGATTATTTAACTGAAGCTTGCTTTGCAGGACGTTTTTTGAACTGAAATTTGCTCTACAGGACATTTCTTGAACTGAAACTTGCTCTACAGGACGTTTTTTGAACTGAAACTTTCTTTACAGGACGTATCTTAAACTGAAATCCCTTCAAGACGATCAAATACAGAACCCTCTTAAATTTCTTATCAATTTAAGGAACTTTTCAAGAATCTCCATGAATTTTCATTTCACTGTGTATTTCAGACATTCCGGAAATCCGGAAATGTTTTTACTTTCTGCGTCATCCATTGAAAAAACACAAAAAAAAAAACAAATTTACATAAAAATAACTTTCCAATTGAGAAAACACATAAAAAATTCCAGTATTTGAACCAGAAAAATCATCATCATGGCCCTTGATTTTTTTTTAATATAATTTTTTAATACATTTTTATTGCTTCTCAATTCTAATGCACACAACACATAAATAACACACAAGAAAAAAATATATCCTAAAAATAAAGTTTTAGTCGCCAAATAAATAAATATAAAAATCAGTAAACCAGCATAAATTTTCTCTTGATTTAGATCTTACGCAAAACTTTTTTATTTTACGTATATTTATTTTGTTCGAAGCCAAAAAGTAATATTACAGTAAAAAAAAATAAAAGTTCTTCAAAAAAATAAATTTGCTTATTACACAGACGTACTTTGATTTGAACAAGTTTTATCTCATTTTCATTTTCTTATATTTTTTTGTGAAATAAATTCAAGTAAAAGTATTAAAAAAAAAAGAAAAAAAAGGTAATAAGATGAATGAAAGACGATATACTAGAAGAAGACCATCATCAAGCTAAAGTAAATAAAAATAATTTGTATTTTCTTTCATTATGTGTTGGATCCAATTCAAATTTGTGAAAAATAACGTAGAAACGTAGAAAAAAAATCAAGTAGGTATGTAGTGACCAGTTTAAGAGTATAAATGTCTTAAAGGAAAGAAAAAAAGGTATTTTGCAAAAGTATTTTGAGCTGAATTATGTGGGCGGAATGCAAATGAGCTAAATTCTGAATTATACACCACTTGAATTTTAAATAACTTTTTTTTTTCTTCTCTCGTCTTACTATTTTTACAGTTTAACGTGAATTTGAGTGTAATTTTTGGAAAAAATGTCTTAAGAATCTACAAATTGTGTGTCCATGGAAACAAATTTCACTGTTAAAATGTTAAAAAGAACGACTAATGATGAGTAGAAGAAGAAGGTATCGACGTCATTCTTACACAACACAGACTAAAATTAGTTTGATATATTGAGCAAAACGAGAGAGCACACAAGCGATAAATACAAATATAATTGCGATACCATGGTTATTTATGGAATGTCTTTAATGTTGAAATGGATCTTATTTTTCATTTACTTATTTATTTATTTACACATTTTCTTCTTCTTCTTTCATTTCATATTGAAACAAAATTCGAATATTATCATTTTGTACTTTTTTCAACTCAAAATCGGGACAGAGACAAAAAAATGGGTGATGCCAGTTCATTTAATTGACAAATAATAAAACATTGAAAAATTCATTGAAATGTAAAAAAAAATTAGAACGAATCAAACAAAAGTAAAATGATAATTAAATAAAAAGAGGAAGAAAAAAAAAACGTAGAAGGATAATAATGAATTTCACTTAATTATCATAAAATAATGCATTCAATTTAACTAATCGTTTTTTTTTTTATTCTTTTTTATCTTTCCAGGTAAGATGAATATCAAATGAATCTGTTTTGATACACAATTTATGAGAATTATTGATATGATGCTTGGGATAAGACGAGAAGAAACATGACAAGTTTTGAATAAATTTGTAAGAATGTTTTTTTTATGCTTTTACATTGAAATTGAATATTTTATAAAAAAAACAAAATATTCATGTCAGATTATGATATTTTTTGTGATAGATAAGCATTTTGGATTTAAGTTTACCCTGGTGGGTGATTCTTGAACTAAAATTTACACTAGTGGACGGTTCTTGAACTAAAATTCACCCTGGTGGACAGTTCTTGAACTAAAATTTACCCAGGTAGACGATTCTAGAAATAAAATTTACCCAAGTGGACGATTCTTTAACTAAAATTTACCCTGGTGAACGATTCTTGAACTAAAATTTATCCTTGTGGACGATTCTTAAACTAAAATTAACCCTTGTGGACGATTCTTAAACTAAAATATACCCTTGTGGACGATTCTTAAACTAAAATTAACCCTTGTGGACGATTCTTGAACTAAAATTTACCCTGGTGGACGATTCTTGAACTAGAATTTACCCTGGTGGACGATTTTTGAACTAAAATTTACCCAGGTGGACGATTTTTGAACTAAAATTTACCCAGGTGGACGATTCTTGAACTAAAATTTAACCTGGTGGCCTATTTCTGAACCAAAATTTACCCTGGTGAACGATTCTTGAACTAAAATTTACCCTGGTGGCCTATTTCTGACCTAAAATTTACCCTGGTGAACGATTCTTGAACTAAAATTTATTCTGGTGGACGATTCTCGAACTAAAATTTAGTTAGGTGGACGATCCTTGAACTAAAATTTACCCTGGTGGACGATTTTTGATCTAAATTCATTGAAAATCAAAAAAACTACCTCCAACCCTTATTTTAGAGAGATCCAAGAAATTTCTCGTAAATTTCATTATTTAATCATCATGAAAAGAAACCTTTTAATGCTAAAAATATCATAATTCACAAAATTTAATAGTATTATTATCAATATTAAAATTGTATCTGTTGAAAGAAGTCACATTGTCCACATAATAAATGTGTCTAGAAAGTAAAATTGAATAGAAAATAACTTTACCATTAACATTTTCTTCAATATTCCTCCTTGTCCTCCTCCTACTTTTCCAAATACTCTCGAATTCAAATACCATAAGACTTGCAAAATAAATTTACGTGTTTTTGGGTGCCATTCATTTTATTATTTATTACCATTTTTTCCTTATACTTTTTCATCATGATCCATGGTAATGGTACTCAAAATGATTATATTTTGCTTGAAACTTCATCGATTTCAAGCTTAAATCAAGCATGATAATAAAATATACACATTAAAAAGGCATAAGACCCATAAAAAATTGGTACATGAAAGTAGAAGACGAAGATAATGTTCATTGATTTAAGAATTGATGATGTTCGAAATATAATACATCAACTTTCTTTCTCTAATCACATCAAGGGATGAATACCCATAAAATGATTAAAATATGAGAAAATGTGTCTGGAAGCTGTAATTTTTAATGGGATATTTTATACACGTAAATTGATCAGATTTTGGTCATTTTAGAACATATTGTGATAAAGTCTCAAGTAAAAGTAGTAAAATCACAATTATTATCATCATATTTTAAGTGAGTGGGTGAACTCTCTGATCATATCATTTTAAGCTTAAAAGAACACTAAATTCACATTTGATGACACAACAAGACACTGTTTAGTCAGTAAACTATAAACTTTCATCGAAAAATTTCAAAATTTATGTCTTTTCATGTTATTCAATGATTTGTCTTCGTATTTTACTCTCATTTTTATTGCTTTTTGTGTTATGATTGCATCGATTTGAGACACATTATATTTATTTATTAGATGGATTAATAATATGAAAGTTATCACATAAATAAAATTTGATGACGATGAAAACGATGAACACATCATATTAGTCACTTTTTATTTCAGATTTATTGAGATTAATCTGCTTGGTTTTAGTTTTACTCGTAAAATCGGAAAGAAAGTAAATTAAATTAAAAGAAAAAAAAATATTTATATTGAAAAGTAATCGTATTACCATTAAAATGATTAAAATTCCCTTTTATTATGCAGTTTCATGTCCAAATCAGTAGAAATCATATTCAACAAGTGCACTCTGATTAATTAAAATGACTCATATATGCATTGAATTCACTGCAGGAATGATGTAATTTTTTTTATTATTTTATTATATTTTATTACAACCACAATCTTTCTCTCGTTTTATTATTAAATTATTCAAGTTTTATTTTAAAATTTTTATTACAATGCAAAAACACAATTTTATTTATTGATTCAGAGAAATATGCAAAAAAAAATTTTAATATAACACACACAATTGCATTTATAGGTCTTACTTATGCGAGTTTGAATTTCAACAGTTTTACACACAGTTTGCCAACCTACCGCAGTTCACACATTATTATTATGATTATGATTTGAAAATGAAAATAAAAATAAAAAACAGACACGCAAAAATCAACAATCATGCCACTCATGTTATGGAAGATAACGATTCATTTTTATTACTATTCTAGTAATTAAAGCTTGGCTTCTCACATCAATTTCATATCAAATTCAGTAGTTCACTTCAATTAGGAATAACATTTGCCCACTTTTGATCAGGATAATTTCGAATTTTCGAAGAGTTTTGTTCAGATTTTGAAGAGTATCGATAACCTTTTGAAGAGTTTCTATAAGTTCTTGAAGAGTTTCGATAAGTTTTGAAAAGTTTCGATAACCTTTTGAAGAGTTTCTATAACCTTTTGAAGAGTTTCGATAAGTTTTGAAGAGTTTCGATAAGTTTTGAAAAGTTTCGATAAGTTCTTGAAGAGTTTCGATAAGTTTTGAAGAGTTTCGATAACCTTTTGAAGAGTTTCGATAAGTTTTGAAGAGTTTCAATAACCTTTTGAAGAGTATCGATAACCTTTTGAAGAGTTTCTATAAGTTCTTGAGGAGTTTCGATAAGTTCTTGAAGAGTTTCGATAACCTTTTGAAGAGTATCGATAACCTTTTGAAGACTTTCGTTAAGTTTTGACAAACATTTCCTTTTTACGATCAGTATGTTCTGAATTTTCCTCAAATGCCTTTGATCTACCGAACTTCAGTTAACACGATGCCATATGGAAAACAAAAACATTAAAATTCTCGCTTAAAAAAACCTTAACAGCACCATTTAAAGTCAAATCAAAATAATGTTCAATTATTAAAATAAAAAATATTAAAATACAAAAATTTTGAATGAAAACCGGTTGTTGTCTTGTTTTGTCTTGAACTTTTATCTTGCACAAAAATTAATTCACGTTCTCCTTTACACATAAAATACTTTATAAATTTAAATTTGCCACCAATTTAATGTACAACCATCAATTTCAGCATTTCCTACATCTACTCATAAAGCACAAATAAGAACAATACAATCATAATAATAATGACTTGTTCTCACTCATAAAACAATACTTTTGTAAGTTTTTTGTATATGAAATTGAAGAAGACGAAGAGAAGATACGAAATACAATTACAACAACAACAATAACAGGAGAAAAAGGAAATAAATAAAGTAATTTTCTGGATAATTTTCTATAATTTTGGCATCATAAATCGTCTCGGTGCTATAAATTTCTTCCACTTTTTTGATTATTATTTCATTTTAATTTCATCATAAATTTTATGATGAAATTTAAACTTAAAATGAATGAAATGCAAATGAGACAATTATTCCTTAACTTACATTTCAAAAGATTTGTATTGATTTGAGCCAGACTTTACTTTTCTTTAAATGATAAGAAAAATAAAACGATTTTGAATAGAAATTATTGAAATTTTTCCAAGCAAGACAACATGGCAAGAAACTCAATAAATAATTTATTACAAAATTTTATTAATTTATGCAAAAATTTCCTTGATACAATCCGCGTGATTACCAAATGGCCCCTTTTTACCTCAATTTAACGTTTTATTACGTAGAAAATTTGTAATTTTTGGCTTTATTAATATTTTATTTGTAATAAATAATAATAATGAAAAAAATAAGGTTCCATATTAATTATGTCATTTATCATGCCTATAATAATGTCAAAGAACCAAATTAAAAACAATTAATTATTCGTTGAATTAAAATGGCAAACAAAAAAATAATATTTTGTATAAAACCACATCAAAGTAGTATTTTGCGATATACTAGACAATAGTAAATAAAATGTTTTGTATGTTAAAATGCATGCAATAATAATTTTGCATAAGACATAACGTTTTTTTGTCGTCTCAAACTGAGACAAGACATAACAAAAGGAAAAAATTAAATGGAAACAAAATTTTAAGGAAACGTAAAAGTGAATCAGCTATTAAAAGTGCATTTTTGGTATATAAAGAGATTTTCAAAAACAGAATGAGATGGTGTGCTCTCTTAGTTCTTATCTGTTATCTTATTCAAGTTTCAATGATTTTCATATAATTTAAGAGTGTTACTTTATTATAAAGTGCAGACTGTAAATTAAAACAAGGATATGGCAATCATAAGATATCAAAGCACTTGGCTCAAACCATTAATAATAGTGAAAAGCGAAAAAAACTGCTACTTAAATTTTAATATTGTGAGGATTTTCTTTTTAGAGAAACACAAGTTCTTATTATATTTCAAATCTTGATTAGATTATATTTGGGTTTACCCACCTCAGCCACTTTTATTTTGGGCTTTTTGTGGGCTTGATTAAATATCTTTGATTTAAGGAACCATAAGTCCGTCTTTCATGAAGGTTTACAAAAAAGAGGAAGTTGACGTTTGTCTCGTATCTGCCATTCCTTTCCAGCTTACTAGACTGTAAGGTGACGACACCTTACAATATGAAAGTTGAATTTTGTAAAAATTTTAAAACACACCCGAAAGCTCGAAATGACGTCGAACAACTAATGTAGTCCTTTACACTTAAACCTTTCATATCGATGAAAATTTTACTTCTTGATTTCATAATAACTTTGTTCTGTTCTGTTTATGGCCAATTGGAAAGCTTTAGGTTCAACATAATTTAGTAATTCTAAAAATATTAGTGTCTGATAAATTTCTGTTCAGAATTTTCTCGAAATCTTCCATTTTTAAACATAAATCACACTTACCTTAAAATTTTTATTGGGATATTTTCTTAAGAAGACCCCATTCCTGAATTGAATTGAACTAATTGAATTGGAGCTTCTTATATTAATTTTGGTTTACGTTGTCTTCATTGATTTGGTTCCTTATTTGATCATTTTAGAACAGTCAATCTAATTGTTGATCTGAGTTCTCTTAAACTTTATTTCAGTCATGTCCAATTTGTATACCCATTACCATTATTAAAGAGCCTTAGCTTTTCTCATATGATCCCATACATGATCCCTTTAACTTGTTTTTAACTTAAAACGAGTAGCCCCCCAAATAAGTACAATCTCCAAAATGTTAGATTGAGATTAGATTAACTGTTTATGGTAAACAGACATAACCCGAAACACTGCTAAGAGCGCATTTAACTATTAAATAAATCCCAATCCAAAATCTTATGTATCAAAAACAACTAAAATAACGTATTTACCCAGAATTTATTAATGTTATTACTTTATAAACTATTATTATCTCAAATTGTTTAACAAAAGATCAGAGAGTACATAAGTGGCTACTTTTCAACAAATATTTCAAATGTTTATACATAACTCAAAGTACAATGTTAGTAAACATACATTCAAGAAAATTAATGAAATTAATAATGCACAGAAAACTATGTTTTAAAGTTTTGTGTTTATTTTAAGGTTTCACATAAAAGCCTATGAATAATATTAAAATTCTTAATTTATTTTTCAAGAGTAATGTCCTCGTACATTGCATTTTGTTATACTACTACTATGATTATTAATATGAAATAAAATAAAGTTTCTTTTTAATCATAAAAGTTTTTATTAAATATTTTTCTATACAAGTAATATTTACGCTCAAATTAACATCATATATCATATTCCATACATTGAAATGAAATTTTTGTGTTTTATTAAAATTAAATTAAATTCAAATTGAAATTTACTGAAAAAAAAAATGTGTCTTGTCTCTTGTCCAGACGCATGTATCACCTTTAAAGGAGAACATGCAAATAAATGTGTTTAGTTAAGTTTAGTCATTTCCTTATGCTAAATATGCTTGAATTGAAATGAATTGAATCATGTGTGTAATTTTATTAAAATTAAAATGAAATAATATTAATAATAATTGTTGTTGTTGTGGTATAAATTCATGTAAAATTGCCAAAAGGCAGTGTGTAATGCGATATTGTCTTTTAAAATAATATTATTATTATTTTAATTTAAATTTATCTGGTATTTAAATTGAGACCACGTACATGTTTTAGGTTGGTTTTTTGTTATGATTTGTTAGATTATAATCTTACAGTTGGTTTATTTTAATATGAAAAAGAATTCGATTTTTATTGATTTTATCAGTCATATGGTAGCATGCTTTAATTTATAGTGCACTGAAATTATCGACGAACTTATTGAATGAATATCAATGAATTTGATCGTCTCAGTATTCCTAGTTAGCTTTGAAAATGACCCATTAAAAGGCCTTCAGAGTTACATGCAGACTATACTTACTTACTTTACAGACTGTCCTCATGTTGAGCAAAGGCTATAACCTTACAGGTCTACAAGGACACTAAAGAGAATCTCGAGGGAAACCTAGTTCTTATTGATGCTTTTTGCTTAAGAGCTGGAACAGATTAAAGATTTTTCAAGTAGAGGATATCGACAAGTTCGGTAAAACCTCAACTAAAGCTAGTGGTTTCTAGGAACTTGGTTTCCTAAATGACTTTATTATATTCTTGTACATTACTATTAACAAATATTACTTACAAATTTCTTGTTGAAACTTATTATCCAAGACATGCACCATCATATGATTAGGTGTCTTTACTATGTTGGGTAGGAATTACTACATCTTAGGGTTCTGGTCCATGAGACGTTCAATTTATATGCTATACAAATTTATATAGGCACTACTGCTTCGAGTATCGAGTCCGTGAAATGCAGTACAGTAAGCTAGTCCCTTCACCCCTTTCATAAGCAGGAGATTGAAGGCAAAATCGAAAAACGACACAATTTATTCATAAAAATATCTAAACAAGGAGGGAACTGAGCCTCCCCTTCCTCCATTTTAGTTGTCCCCCGCGTAAATCTGTCCATGGTACCTATTTTCGTTGATAAGGTCGTTGATATTTCAGGTTCTTGTCTAATTAAAACAAATTTAATTCAATAATTTTAGATTTTTGTTCTTACTATGAAGGAATTTTGACCAATAATCTTAAGTCAGATATTTTTAACAAATAGTAACAATATGTTCCGATCAGATAATGTCAAAAAAACTAAACATTCAACATTATCTTAGTAAATAAATTGAAATTTTATACAAACATTTGTTAATATTATGATATTTAAGAGGAAAAATCCAATAAATTATATTTATCGCAACATTTCATTATCATAATATCATTTATATCGTTTTTTCTGTCTAGAATTCCCATCATCGTACTATTTTCTTACAGTAATGTCCAGTTTTTGACTAATAGCTTCCTAAAATAATGCGATTTACCTCTATAAACATAACTAACATAAATGAAATAGTCATAAAAGGTGCTTAAGAGCACCAAATATTTTCTTCTGCGCACTTACAAGACATAATAAAAGTGAATATCTCGATTTATTGAAGGTTATCTATCAGAAAACATTTATTATGTTGATAAATTACGTGATTATTGGAGGGTGGTCCATTTCCACTGTCTGAAATACAAAAATGTACTAAAATATGATACTAGCCCAAAAAAAAATATTTTATTATTACAATTTTTTTTATGTATATGCATTTTTGTAATAAATCATTATTATTAAGACAATTTATTTGCTATTATTTGTAACATTGTTTTATTTCATTTCATTTTTTCAATAAATATGAAAAAAAATATTTTATGAATTTTTGTCATCGTCCCAAAAAAAAATTTGATACGCCTGATTTATTGTAAGCCAAATATTTAAGGACACAAAATAAATGAAAATGAACCCTTTCAATATACAATAAAATACTTTAAGAACCTGTTACCTTGCGGTTTTTTTTTCTTTATTTTACGTCCTAAAATTTTTTTTCACTTAAATGTCATACAAAAAAAGGTTTTATGATTGAATGCACATTCCACTAATAGTATTAAATTGAAAAAAAAATATTATTCAACTAAAAATAGAACCCTTACAAAAATTTCATCATAAATTCATGTGTTTCGTGTTAAAATTAAACAAAAAAAAATGTAACATAATCCATTGAATTCCAATATTTTGAATCATATTTGTAAATAAATGGTCTGATATTTTTTTTATTATTATAACAAAAGAAGATGATTGGATGATTATTTTTTAAAAATTTACTTTCATGAAATTAATACCCAAACATGAAATATGATTGTGGTTAATTTGGTATTAAAAAATAAAAATTTGAACGTAACACGATGGGAGTTCATCATACACGCTTAATAGTTTTATTTTTTGTTTGTAAGTTTTCGGGAGTATTCACATTCATGCGAGATACCGTTTCACTTAAAATTATGTTTGATTTATATGTCCAACAGAGAGAAATGTTTTTTATATGTGTTTGATGTCCATCGTGTGATGCACACATTGAACATGGAACAAAATCAACGAAGTATTAACAATAGGTCAATATCTCATTAAAATTATTTATTAATAAATAATTCCCTGTTCATTTTAACCTGCTCTCATACAAGTAGATTCAAGTGAATTGGAAACAAAGCAACCACCCCTTTTCTTTTGTTTCTCATCTTTTTGTTTAAAACATTGAATGGTCTGCTTTTGTGCTCTTTTATTTTAAAGTGCAACAGCAGCAGCAGTAGTGTGATGTTATTCACTGGGGTGTCTTTGTTATTATAATGTTTTTTTTTTTTTAATTATTAAATTTTATTGTATCGTTCTTGACATAAAAATAATTCTAAGAATGAACTATATTCACATAATTATATGATAACTAGATACAAACTTTAAAAAAATAAAAAGGGGATACAAAATGGCATTAAATTAATGAGATTGTGCGGTTTCTGTTTTACTCTATGCATTTTATGAACATAAATTTCTATTTATTTTATTTTATTTTTTTTTAATAATAATAATAATACATTTTAATACAAAACCTCTTTTTTCATCGTCATTTCTCTCTAGGACAGTAAAACGATGTGATAGTTCATTCATTGTGTAAATCAATTTTATTATACAAGTTTCTTTTTCATATTATTTATTTATTAGTTTTATTATTATAGGTCACCTACAGACATCAAATTGCATCACATTCATCATGTATGTCACTGTGTGTGTGTCATTCAATTATTGTTTTGTTTTTTTTGTTATCATACTGTTTTTCTCGATGAAATTAAGTCAAATTTGATTATTAGCTTTTTGTATATGAATTTAATTTAAAATTTTAATAAGGATTGTAATTGAAATTCAATCATGTGGGCTCTTAATGAAATTTCAGGCTCAGAATCGTATGAGGACTATTCAGACTAATTTTTATAGGTACACTGGGGACAACGTAAATAGCACAGTTAGGGCCTCTTTTTTGGGTATAGAGAGTGCTCGGATCTGGTTGACGTCAAAGACAAATTTGTTTATTCTTTCAAAAAGAACAAGTTTGAATATGGTAAAAAATTTCGTATCTTGATTTGTTCAAAAGTTACAGACAACTTTTTCGAAAAATGCAATAAAGTGTCACATTTGTATGGAAATTTGGAAGTGTTTACTTTAAAAGCTCATAACTTTTAAATGGACAAAGATACGGAATTTTTTCACTTAATCAAAGTTGTTCATTTTAGTAGAATGAACAATTTTGTCTTCGACTTCAACCAGATCCGAGCACTCCCTATACCCAAAAAAGAGGCCCTAACTGTGCTATTTACGTTGTCGCCAGTGTACCTATAAAGGTTGCCAACCACCATTATTTTATGGTCAATGACCTATAGGGTTGACGTTGACTCATGGATCGTAGCGTCATCCAATGTTCTTGGCTGACACTGGACCTTTGTTGTTGTTCGCTATACTGTTGGAACCATGTGTGTCTAGGTCTTCCTCTTCTTCTCAATGCTGGTACGTTGAGTTGCATGACGTGCTTTGTAAGATAAGTGTCTTTTTTGCATGGATACTGTCAAATCATCTCGCTCTTTCTTGCTTGATCTTTTCAGCAATTGACTCTTTTACACCCAAAGATCCCCGGATTTCCTCACTTTGAATATGATCGAGTTTTAATACTCCCAACGACATACGCACCATTTTCAATTCTGCAGTGTTAAGGTCTTTTACATGTTTGTCGTACAGCGTCCAACATTTGTAGTGATGTACCTACTTCTGAATATTACGAATCTTAGAAATAACTTTAAATCTTATTCATACTCACCTTGTACTGTAAAATTGTCCCATAACATCACATTTTATTTTGACCCATTGCCCTTCTTTTTTGAGCAAGCATCATCTTCAGTGCAATCAACAGCACCATGAATAACAAATTCATTATTTTGATGTTGAATTTCAATTCAAACCCACGTACAAAACCGATATTTTGTTGCACATTTTTTTCTCCATCATCATCATCGTAACATAACAACTTTAAACATTTGACCTGACATGCATCATATGAACAAATTATTCATACTTAATAGAAAATATAACTGTGTGCCCGTGACATTCATCTCTTGTCCGTGGTTTGGGTGTTTTTTTTATTTTTATTTTCATGTATTTTAATTTTATATTTCTTTTTATTATCAAACTAATGCCATGCCATTCCATTGCAGAGTCAGGTATCATTGTATAATGACATTTACAGTTATCATGTGAAGGCACGTTTCATTTCATTTGATGCATTTGTACTTTGCAATTATTCTAAAAAAGAAATTTTAATTTAATTTGATTTGAAAACACATACATTAATTTCTATTCAAGGTCAACTTACCTCAAAACCCCAAAAGAAATTATATATCATGATAGACATCTTATGGTAAAAGTCCTTATTAAAGATTAATTTCCATCAATATCTCAATATAATAAATTTAACATGCAAAAGCGGTATGTTACCCATTCAAATTGTATCAAGAAGGTGGTCGATTTAATAAGAACTTATACCTTTTTCCCAACATTTTCATGTAAGATCTCTTCCCTTTTTCTTATTATTATTATTAAAATCTTCGTTGTGTGTGTATGTGAACCCAAAATTAAACCAAAATCAAATCATACATTGTATATTTGCACAATATAAGTCATGTAAACATCATCATGTATAGCTATGTATTTATATAACTCAAATATTATTTTATAAATATTTAAAATCAGTATATTTCAATATACCTAAAATTTTACCATTAACTGATACCTTTTCTCTTTATAGAGTGAATTTTGATATTTTGTGCTCCTTTCAAGTAAAAAGTCATGAATCTTTGATTCCATGTGATGTATCAGTTTATATTTTTGGGTTTTTGTCTTACACGTTACAAGACAAGACGAAGAAAAGTGTTCAGAAACGTGTATTTTAATGTTAAGCCAAGTACCTTTTTGCTGTGTGTGTATGCACGTGTGTGTGAATGTAATTTGTTATGATTATTAAGGTTGTGTTTCTTCTTTTTAAACTTAAATTTTTATGTATTTATATGAAACGACGCTACCAGGCATGCTTCTAGCAGTCATGAATTTCTTGAGTAAATGAATGCACGGACTTTAAATGTGTAATAAATGGGGTAGCACTGCTTATTTTTTATTAATATTAAAATTTATAAGATATTGATAACAAGTTACCAGTCAGTGGTTTAACGTTCAACATATTGATTTCTTTTTTTTACTTAAATTACATGAAATGAAATGTAAATTCTGGATCAAGCCTCAATCAAATGGAATAAAAAATGACTGGTCAAATGGTGTTTAAAATAAAAAAAATTACATTTCTCACTTAAATGGAGGAAGGCAAAAAAAAATTGAAAGTACAATAAACTTAAATATTCATGCTAATTTTAGTTCAATTTTTTTTTCGTTTCATTTCAAGTCACTGTGATATAACTTTGGAAATGAAAACATCAATAATTGAGTAGTAACTCCCGTTTTTTTATATCATAGAGGTTTTTTTTCTTCTCCTTCTAATTTCATATCATTAAATTTGATTATTTTGAATTAAAAAATTATTTCAATTGGATTTTTTTGTTATTGGTTCTTAGCTTAGAGTTTTAAAACAAGTGTGTGTGTGTGTTTGTATGAGAATTTATTCTGACTTTATTATATTGATGATTTGATTGCTTTTATTATTAAAGTGTATAATCATGTGAATATTGAACAGTAAATTTCAAGTTAAAATAAAATGAGTTTAATCGACATGAAAAGTAATAATGTACAAAAATTCATGAATAATGTAAGTGTACGTCATGTTATAGGAAAGAGGAAAAAAATGTTATCATTATTGAATTTAATATTAAAATTGCCGCTAGTTTATCGTCCTACTCACCAAAAGTCAATTATTTTTGATTTTTAAATTATTTCAATTGGGTTTTATGAAAAAATTATATTATAGAGTCGGATTTGGAAATTTGGTGTTGTGGGACGTAAGTTGTGGTACTTAAAATTCTTGAAACGTCATTTGTGGAACTTAAAACTCTTGAATCGGCATTCGTGGAACTTAAAACTCATGAATCGTCATTTGTGGAACTTAAAATTCTGAATCGTCATTTGTGGAACTTAAAACTTTTGAATCGTCATTTGTGGAACTCAAAAATTCTTAAATCAACATTTGTAGAACTTAAAATTCTTGAATCGTCATTTGTAGAACTTAAAATTTCTTGAACTGTCATTTGTGGAACTTAAGACTCTTGAAACGTCAATTGTGAAACTTAAAATTCTTAAATCGTCATTCATGGAACTTAAAACACTTGAACTGTCATTTGTGGAACTTAAAATTATTGAATCGTTATTTGTGGAACTTAAAATTCTTGAATCGTTATTTGTGGAACTTAAAATTCTTAAAACGTCATTTGTGGATCTAAAAATCATTGAATCGTCATTCATGGAACTTAAAACTCTTGAACTGTCATTTGTGGAACTTAAAATTCTTGAAACGTCATTTGTGGATCTAAAAATCATTGAATCGTCATTCATGGAACTTAAAACTCTTGAACTGTCATTTGTGGAACTTAAAATTCTTGAACTGTCATTTTTGGAACTCAAAATTCTTGAATCGTCATTTATGGAACTTTAAATTCTTGAACTGTCATTTGTGGAACTTAAAAATTTTTGGACTGTAGTTTGTGGAACTTAAAATTCTTGGACTGTCATTTGTGGAACTTAAAATTCTTGAACTGTCATTTTTGTAACTCAAAATTCTTGAAACGTCATTTGTGGAATTTAAAATTCTTGAATCGTCATTTGTGGAACTTAAACTCTTGAATCGTCATTTGTTGAACTTAGGTTTTTTAGAAAATGCACTTAAATGTAACATTCAAACAACCATTCACGATTTTTTGATGATAATAATTTGTATTAATGTGTGGTTTTGGCATGGGAAACAAAACAATGTATGAATATCATCATTAATGAATGAAATTTCAACAAAACACTCAAAATTAGATACAAAACATTTTTATTAATAAACAATATGCAAAAGTTCCCTATAATTTTAATTCTTGATTCCCAATCATTTTTAATTTTTTTATTTTATCTCAATCGTGTTCTGAAAATACAAAAATTCAAA
Organism: Culicoides sonorensis; assembly: GCA_900002565.1. Taxonomy (NCBI): domain Eukaryota; kingdom Metazoa; phylum Arthropoda; class Insecta; order Diptera; family Ceratopogonidae; genus Culicoides; species Culicoides sonorensis. Next base: position 394,114 of record LN483365.1, read on the forward strand.
ATTCAAATTAAACACGATAAACATTTATTGAATTGAATTGAATTGAACTGAGGAGGCCAAGAAAAGAATAAGAAATTATAATTTTAACAGCATAATTGGAGTTCCTTAAGGCCAAACATGCATTCAAAATTATATGTGTATGACCTGATTTATGAAAATAAAAATGAAATTAAATGTTATTGGCATAAATGTTACACAATCAACAGGATTTTCATGATCTTCATCAATAAAATTCACACAACTTTTTTTATCTTGTTCATAATCCAATTTATAATCGTAACACATTTAAATATTGATATACATTTTTGAGTTCTTATCATCCCACGATCTTCTTCTTTTACTCTTCGTCTTTTGACTTGAAATTAAAAAAAAAATAACAGTTTTTACACAAAAACCAAATAATCATAAAAATAAAATTAACCATGAATTTTTAATTATACAAAATTATTAATGACCTAACTGTTGTTTTTTTTAAAAACGTTTCACTAAAATGTTTTATTATAATGGGTGTTGAAGTTTCTGTGGAGACTCAGCAGCAGAATTGAATATCGGTCACAGTTTTAATTTTAGCTATAAATTGAAATTATTAACAGATATTTAACTTTATTCTAAATTAAATGTTAAAAAATAAAAAATAATGTTAATTTACATAAAAATGCATATTAGATACACATTAAAATAAGTTGATTTTCTGTGTTTATTTAATGATTTGTTTTTATTTTATGATGATATGAAAGTAAGGTGTTTATAGATATTTTTGGTTTTTGGAAGTTATAAAATAAAATTATTTTTTAAGTGTGGTGAATTTTATTGGACTCATTTGGTTTTTTTCACATCAAATTAAATTGAAATTATAAAAAAATTTGAGAGATTTTAAGTTCCTTACTTACCTTACTAACCTTACCTTACTTACTTAGGATAGGGTAGGGCTTACAAGGCTACACCATGGCCTTTAATTGTGCGCGTACTCTTTTCAACGAAGTTTCTATAGTAAGAGTCTTGCCTAAAACTTAAACCTAAGGATGGACATTAGCTTTAACCTGTCATTCAAAAGCAGTCAACTTACTTACCTACTTACTCTCTTCGTTACGTGCTTACTTTTTTACTTACTTTCTCACTTAGTTGTTCTCAATTTCTTCAATTTTACACTAAGTAAGCTCTATTTTTTTGCTTCCCGATAAAAGTCAAACCTCTCCAACTATCCACAGTTCTTCATTGATCTTGATAAAAGCCAAGTAAGGACCCTTTCAACCTTACATATCTTATAATTCCCTTACATAACCTTACTTTCAGTGTTGCCATCATTATTCACGTCTCTTTGGCTGGTTCCAAGTAGATTTAGAGTTTCAGTCACAATTATTCGACTAATTTATCAAAAGAACTTAATTTAATCATATTTCAACGCCATTTCAACTCCAAAATTATTCTTCTTTGACATGCAATCAAAAAAAATTCCAATTCTTTATTGAATTTTTGCACCTAACAAAAAAAAGTACTAAAACACTATAAGTAAATAAATGAATGAAAAACACCCATAAATTAACAGTAAAATGAAAAATACTGAAAAAATGCACCTGAACATAAATTACATGATAAAAAAAATTACTGCATTATAATAAATTTTACGATAAATTTTCTTTTTCACTTTCTTCTTAATGAAAATTTCCATTTAAACAGAGTTACCTGTAAAAAAAAAGTTTTGAAAGAAAAGTTATGATAAATAGTCACTTATTTCATGTTTAACGAGAATATCATAAATTTAGTTTTTAGTTTTATTTTTATTGTAATTGATAATGATGTGTTAAAATTTTTGTGGAACATTACAAATGTCCCAAAATATCATGTTTGAATTGTCTGATTATTTTATTAACTTATCATTACATAATTGACACTCCAATTGAATTATTATTTTTACAATAAGTTAGTTAATAATAGTATTACAATTATTATTCTATTGAGTTATATTTTATGCATAGAAAAAAATTGAAAGTGTTGCCTTTGAATTGTGAAATTTTTGAAATGAAGCACTTGAACTGCTTATTTTTTTGTTATGCTTCTAATGATGTGCCTACTTTAGTACGATAATTACAGTCATTGTCTAATTTTAATGTCTTTTGCAATTTTTTTTTTCAAAGGAACGTGGCAAAGAAAATGTTTTCTTAAAAAAAATAAAGAGAATAACAATTAAATTCATTGTTAATTCAAATTAAGTAACATTTTTATCTTCTTCAGATATTTTTTGAGTTAATTACTGCGAAGGACTAATTTTGTGTTTAAAATTAAAAATAATAATAAAAACATAAAAGATGCGATACAAGAAATTCATTGTTCGATTCGTTTGATTGTGAAATTTTTATATTTCTTTTAAAAACACATTTAAAAGGTCAAAGATTATCATAAAACTGCAATAAAAATCGATTTCATGACACACATACAATATAAGGCCTGTTCTTGCACCTACTTTATAATAAATTTATTATTATTTTAACATGAAGAAGGAAAAAAATTATAAAACACCGATTCTCTCTCTTTTCTTTATAATTCTTACATAAGTGAACTAATATAATTATTATTATTATCATGTGAAAAAATATGTTACATGCGATCAAGTTTAACTTTTAGCATCATAATAACACAACAAAAAACATTCAATCATGTATTGAATGTAACACACAAAAAATAGTATCACGAAACATTTTATAGTTTATTTAGCTACAATTTTTTTCCTTATAAAATAATAATTTTTATATAATAATAAAATAAAAGAACATGTTTAGAAAAATCCAGTCAATAATAGTAATAATAATGTGGTGTGATGATCAGTTAACAAAAAAAAAGAATCTTAAACCTCAAGTAATAAAAGAATAGAAACATGTCTTTGAATAGATATAAATAAATAATCATTATGATATTAATATGAAATAATAAATATATTTATAAGTTATCTGCTACAAGTAAAAGAAGAAAACATGAAAAAATATATGTTTATAACATAAGGAAACATGTGTAAATGTTTCATGTTTCACAGCTAGACTTTAAACATTTTTTTTATTTATTTATGCCTACATATGACATGTGTTTTATAGTTTATATACCTTGATATAATACCGATAGAGAGATTTTCTGTTTTAGTATCTGGTGCAAAAATGTAGAAAGAACATGAAAAACTTTTCTGTAAAATGTTTCATTCTGGAAATTTTTTTTTTGAAAAGAGGTGATGTCCATGTTAAAAGAGTCATTACAAGTCACACAGCTGTTTTTGGGTTGACGGTTTACATTTCTCCTAGTAACACACATAGACTAAGTTGCTTTCAAGAAAATAACGCAAGCTTTAAAAAGTTCTGTAGAGGATGCAAACAATAATTTGCAGGATAGGAAGTACATTATTGATGTTCAAATCATTAAAGTCGGGGTAAGTCTTCCTCACTACCAAGGGTATTCAATACACAAAACCTGACTAAATTAAAGCCCTAAGTAGGTCTATTCAACCCCTAGTTCTATTAAATCAGGCAGCATGGCTTCGAAAAAAAAATAGGAAACTGGGAAGAGCATCGTTTGTTGATAGTACCAAGCCGGAACTAAAGAATGAACTAAGAAGTTCTACAACAATCCAGGCACTTATTCCAAGTTGCTCGTTACGACTTATAGCGGGGCATGTTGATATATACAGCAACAACTTATCCATAAAAGCTATGCTATCACGAATGAGGACAATTGCTAATCATGAATCATCAACTCTACTTGAAAATGAAGGCAATAGAGACTCATACTTCAAGGTATGTGCTTACCTTCTGTTTGCACGCGTATGATGGCGCAAACCACCACGAAGTTGAGTTCCCGCTTGTCGACACCATCGATTCTGAGCACATTCGAGTCTTAGACTCGCAATACCATATGATTCCGAACTTCCTTTTATGGATAATGTCACAAGTAGGCTGGTTCGAATTTGACACCCAGAGAATTGTTCCAACGTTACCAGGCCCCGACAAAGACAGTGTAACGATTGTTGACGCTCTATGTAGCAATTACAGGCAATCAAGGATTAGAAATCCCAGAATTTTTTACCCATAATAAAAATTGTCAATCCTTTAAATTATACCTCATCTTTCATTTCTTTCACACTCATCATATCATATTAACTGCACTGAGTCAGCTTATAATACACATTCATTTTATTCGCACAGCAACAATGTATTTTCTTCTCAAACGTAAATCATAGTTTACATTATAAAAAAAAAATCTATATTAAATAAAAAATCATGTACTACATGTACTAAAGAAAGATTTGTGCCTTCCCAACTAGATTTACTTGAAATAGTATAAATCTTTGTCTTGTTCACCTATATTTTATTATATATTTCTAAGACAAAAATATGATGCATCATCATAATGAAATATATCACAAGACATGCTGAGTAATGGAAGAAATCTTCTTCTTCTTCATTTTATAAGAGTTAAAGTCTGTGAATTTTATAGGATGTGTATCACTTTTAAATAAATGAAAAAAAAAGGATTAATAAAGCGTGTTATTAGAAAATCAGTGAGTGGTCCAATTTTAACATGTAACGTATTATAAAAGAAATCCTTGATGTGATGATCGTCGTGATGATTAAGGTTTATGATGGTAATTCTAATCCCAAAAAAGACAAAAAAAATAATCAATCATTTAAATATGCAACAATACAAAAGAGAAATAGATGACCTTAAAATTAAATGTCGATTTTGTTTCAAATACAAAAGCTCAAAACAACTTGTAACTACTACCCACTGACCTAATGCTATTGTTGATCGATATTAAATATTTTTTTTTTTATTTAGAAAACAATAAAACGCATTCATTATGTCATAATATTTATCAATGTAAGTCATCTCTTCTCATATTTTTTTTCTTATATTTTGAAGGTTATTCAATTCAAAAACTTGCACGATTTTTGCTTACTGTATACTGCCATATAAGTCGACCGGAATTGGGATTTATACAAAAAAAAAAGTGATTAAGTCTGCTTAAACATTTCAAAATATTTTGGGAGATCATGATCATAATAATTGGCAATCTTAACTCAATCAGACACTCATAAGCCACCATCAAACTAATAACAACAATCAAACATTTAAAGCTTTTAACACGAAATTTTATATTCAATTCAGATCAATCCATATTTAATTATAAAATCGAAGGCGTTATATCATGTGTTGTCTCGTATTTATATTCATTATTCACGTTACTGTCACATTACAAGTCCAATTAAGTCGTCATAACACAGTCACGAAAATTGTAATCAAATTTACATCACTAATTTAAATATTTTTATGAATTTAAATGAAATTTGACCGAAAATGTACTTTACTGTATCAGATTTAATCAAAAGTTTTATGATCTTAAGCCGATTTTACAGGTCAATACATTTTTTTTAAGTAAAAAACGTGTATGTAAAAGGTAAAAAGTGATTTTAAGGTATTAATAGGGCAATAAATGTGTCAGACGTGAGTGCTTCACGATATTAATTTTAAGTTTTTTTTTAGTTTTCAAAAAAAAAATCCGGATGTTATGTAAGATTTTAAATGAAAAATTCATCGATTCATTATAATAATTTTTTAAACACATAACGGTAATTTAATTTCAAAAAGAATCAGAAATTTCATAACCAATTTACAACAATGAACAAGCAATAATTATCCAATTTATTCTGTTAAATTTAAAAGATAAACTCCTTTTTTTCTTATTTTACTTCTATGCTTTTCATAAATTTTAATAGAATGTTTTAATTTAATAATAAATTTGATATGAAAAGCCTTCTATTTATTTTACAATAAAAAAACTAAATATTTAATTACAGACACGAACATGCTATTAAAACATTTTGATCTAAACTACCGATTATTAGTACTTTTATTATTGCATTTTAATGCCAGATGTAATTTTTGTGTGCAATTTCAAATCATTCTTTGGGGCAATAAACGCCATTGCATATAAAAATTAATAATTATTCCTAGTTTCATAGTCAATTTTTTGTCTTGCATTTCATGACCAAGCGGTTTCATTTAAATTTTTTTATAATTTTATTAAAATATCATATAACATAAAAATAATATAAAAAGACAATCATAATATTCAAACTCTTAAGTTTCAAAAGAGAAAAATTACTTAATCGTTTAAAGGGACAAGAAACGTATGCACTGGAACTGGTAATTCAAGTCATATCGTTCTATCGATATGTTATTTTAAGTTAACTACAAATTTGTGTTTTGTAATAATAAAAATAATAATAATTGTGTTTTACTGTTATGATAAAATTAATAATGTTATCTATTCTCAATTTGTTTATGTTTATTTTTAATAATATTAACTTTAAGCTTTAAAAAATAAAATAAAATGAAAACATTTAAAGTGATTGGCCTTGAATTGGGAATTAAATTTAAAATGAAAATAAAAATAACAATTATTATTGTTTATATCATTTATATTAATTGTTAAGTGTTTCTTTAACTTATCGATATGATTTTTTTCAATATTTTGTGTTTGTAAGTGAATGGGAGTGGTCCATTTTATTGATATATACACTTGATTATTAATATTACGGTTTTTGTGTTTTATTTTTTTTTCAATTAATAATCGTATTAACTTTGATTAAGGTTATAAACATGATTTGAAATGGAATGACAAAGTTAACAGTTGACTGGCGATTTAAAAGTTTTTTTTAAATGAATTCTGATTTGTTTTAGTTTGGGTTAGTTTTGACCCAGACCTCTGATTTCACTTCACAACCATTGGTCACCATTGTGATCTCAGCTCACAATTTCCATTTTGGAGGTGCTCTGTATCGCGCCAAGTAACTATCAGGAATCGGTATGATGGTTTTTTAAGTATCTCTTACATGCCACTACTAGTTTTCAATCTAAAAACTTCCAGTCTATAGCCTCTGATACTCCGAGGCTGACTTTTTGACATAATCATTACTCATGATGTTTCAGAAGATATTTTGACAGATTCATTGCTCTAAGTGTCCTATGCTCCGTAAGACAAATTCGTTCTTATTAAGTCCCTTTAAGCTGTAAGTTTGTTATACTTGTGGCTGGGGTCCATCCTTAGGATGATGTTTATCATAGCACTATATCACAGCTTAAAATTAAATTATAGGAAGTTATGACAATTGACTTTAGTTTTCACATAAATTAATACTGATTGTTTAAAACGTTTTAAAGTAGTTGTATCGACAGTTGTTGTTTTCATTAAATCGTTATAAAGTTTCATGCCTTTGTAGTATAGCGAGTTTGGCTGCTTGTCATGACGATAATTTGGAAAATGGTAGTGATTATTTGTTCTCAAATTGTACGGTTGAGTACTTCTTACAACTGTCAATTCGTTGGATAAGTATTGCGGCAGTAATCCATGAACACAGTAGTCTATATGCAGTTGTATCAGTGTCCTGTCATCCTGAAAAAAAAAATAACCTGAAATGTTTAATCGAAGTTTTTACTTACCTGAATCCTGATAATCATAACCCATCCTTTTCATTGGATAGTTTTGTCTTAAATTTATCGAATGGTCACCTTTCGATTATTTCATATCCATTTCATTGAGCAAAACCCAAGTAATGAAAATCGCGTGTAAATTACCAATTTCATTTTCAATACCATTATTTTTTTTTTTTTTGATCTGTCTTACAATCAATCCCTCTTAATATCCCAATAATTAACAACCTTTTCATGTAACAAACCATTACAAAAAAAAGTGTTTAATACACAATAAAATCAATTCAATCAGAATTTTAAATGAATGAATGATATGTAATGATATTTGATTAGATTAAATCGATACAGTCAAATGAACAAAAGTCTATTTTGTTGTTGGGTGATCAATGTCTGAAGTAACATTGTTGATCATCATCTTCCCATACATCATCATTCAATAATAATAATGAATAATAATAGCAATAATTTTGTATTCTTCTTAAAGACCTCTGACTGGGCAAGTACATGTAAAAAGATTTGTTCTTCATCATCATCAGTATCTTAGTAGTGATGATGATAATTTTTTTTTTCTTAAATTTAAATAGTTAAGAATAAGACAAAAAAAATATTTAAAGGAAAAAAGTGTAGAAGCAATACCTAGAGTAAAGCTTAAATAAAAATCCATAAAGTTTCACCTGTGATATTAATACCCTTTTTTATACAATTTTAAAATAAATAAATTTATCTTTTATGATTTAAGTATAAAAATAAAAAATTTTATATGTATTTGAGAATCAAAACATATGCATCATTCTTTACTGTCATTTTTATTACCGCTTCTTGTTTTGTGTTCTCATATGACCACAGAGCATCGACTCGCTCCTTCTAAGCAAGAGAACAAGTAACAATAAACGTTTTTTGTATGTCTATGAATTGTGTATGGATGATAGTAAAAATAATATAAATAAAAAAGAATACTGGTCTCATGTATAATAAAATAAAATTAATGGAGTTTACTCTGTTCTTGTGTATAACGAGAGAAAAAAAACATCAATATAAATAAATAATAAAAAAATAATAACAATAGTAATAAATGAGAAAGAATTCCAATTGTCATGTCATATTATTCAACCTGTTTAACACCTTTTATTGATCGTTTTTCCCTTTTTTTATTGTATCTTTTTAAATGTGGTTTTATACCATTTGTTTTTTTTACTTTTATCATAAAAAAACGAATTTAAAATAATTTTTGCCCAAGAATTTAATGTTTGATTATAAAAACTTCAGAAAATTAAATTTAACTCAAAAAAATAAAATATCTTCCTTGACCTTAATTATATACATAAGTTACCAGACAATGATATATTACAAAAAAACCATAATAATAATCATCATTTATTGTTATATTTAAGCAAAACAATAAAAAAAACACTGGTATCTTAAAGAGATAATGATAATTCTTATTTCATTTAAGAAGTTGTTGTGTTTATTGAAAAAAATCATAATAATAATAATAAAATAGTTAATTGAAAATCTTGGGCGTCCAACTGCGAACAGCAAATCACTCTTTTATCATATCGTTTAAATTATTTTTTTTGTTATACTGCAATTGAACAATAAGAATTTTAATAAGAAAAATCTAAATTGAAAGGTGAAGGACTTTTACTCCAATATTTCATTATAAAATTATTTATTTACTGCACCCAAACGCTGAACAAAAATTGTTAATAAACAAAATCAATCTTAGTCATAATATTTTTCATGCATATGAGATTATGATTCAAATACAAAAAATACCTAATAATAATAATAACAATTTAAGACATAGATCATAAAAATAAATATGCAGTACAAGGCCAAATTATATACAGAAAATTGATTGATTTTGAAATTCTTTTATTATTTGATTAAATTTATTAGTTGTGACATTTCAACAAAAGGTCATGCATTACTTAATTAGCAATATTATTGATTATTTACCTATTGACCTCAAGTATAACTAAATAATAATAATTTAAATTATTTTTTTTTCTCATTTCAGGTGAGTTGTGATTAAATGACACAAAAATGTTGGTCTAACAATGTAAGTTTCGGAAATACACAAAATATATTGATTTTTATTTTCCATGTAATTTATTGTCCGTGACCTTACTCTGAACTATATTCAACAAAAAAAATTTAATTCATTAATTTCATTCAACATATCAAAGAATAACATTTATTTTTACCGAAAAAAAAATATGCAATGTAACGCAAATAACGTATAATATCAAAACAAGTTTTGTAACAATGGAAATTGTGTGTGAGTCAATTTACATGATATAAAATTGCGTCAAAATGAACCACTGAAAAGAAGCAAATTGATGTTTATCATCACAATCATCATGATTTTTAAATATTTTAATTTTTTTTATTCAATAATACGGTTTTTTTGTGATTTGCTTTTGAAATTAAAGTCAATTTATATGAAGAAGTAATGAAAAGAACAAAATAATGTTCAATTGTTGATAGAGAACACACACTGATCGTTTTTTGTTTATTAATAATATTTATTTTACAGTATCATTTATTTTGTAATTTAATTCACGCATCATCTTTTTTGGTTTTCATAACTAAATATGAGAAAAATGCGATACCGTAGATGATTTGGCAATATGTCCTTTACATATTAGAATTTAAAAAAAAGCCGTGAGACTTCAAATGGGGTAATTAGCGAAAAGAAACAAATTCTGTGAACAACAACAATAACATAAACAAAGAACAGAGGAACTATTAAAATGAAAATAGATCAAATGACGCTTTCAGTGTCTTTAGTGATACTCTGATCGAGTTTTTTTGTTGTTGATCCATGATCCATTAAGTTTGAAGGAAAAGTGATGAAAAGTATTTCAAAAATAACTTTTCTGAACTTCAAACCATATTTTGTGCGTAAATGAATCATATGAGATTCTCAATCAGATTGAATTTGTGAAAATTCTTCTATCATGGCTGCTGGCCGATCAAAAGAATGTAGTTTAGTATAATTAAAAATAGTAGGCTAATATTGTAAAATATTTGGTTTATTCAGATAAGATTCTGCTCTTCTCTTAGTGCTTCATTTCAGACGAAATTGATGATAATGTTCCGATGAAGTTCCTTCTCGTAAATAAGGTATACGAGTCAACATAGATTTATTCAGATGAATTCTTTTGGTAGTCTTTTCCGTCTATACGGTTTACGTAATATTTCTTAAGTCGACCTGTTAAAGAAAGCGGTTTAATATTCATCACATAAACTGACATTGATTATCGTATGGAAATTTACCTGTAACTAGTCTTCAAATACAGATCTGTAACAGTCAGTTCCCAAACGAGGAACCTTTCCATAGTTATTATTACTTACTAGAAATTATAATCTTTCTTCTCTGTGAGTTCTCAATAATTTATTTAAACAAAATATTCAAAATGCACTTATTTTCATCATTCATGGAAATACTTCTCCATTTAATTGATTTATAAGCGTGGCTTCATATCAGACGTGATTTTCAATTTCATATTTGCACTTTTTACATATATTTAAAATATGTTTTCACTTGAATACAAAATATTTTCTAAGAAAATCAATAATTTAAATATGAATCGTATGAAACATGAATTAATAATAATTTTCATACATAATTTTAAACAACAACTAAATTCATAATAAGAATAATAAAATATTATTTTTTCTTATTATTAATGGAATTAATAAAAAAAACTTATATAACAATAGTTTCAGATGACGACGTGTTTCGGGACGTGTTATTGATATTTTTTGATGCTCTATTGTTATATTTTTTTTTCTTCATTATTAAAATGATTATTAAAGTTCTTTCAAATTCTAACACATATTGAATATTTAACATCACTCATCGTTTTATTGTATATTTATTATGAATAAAATGAAATATATTTAACAAGAAATCAATCATTCATGGCAGGAAACGATATGTAATGGATAAAATTACTTTACTTGATTATTAAACATATTCAAAATTTATAATAATAATATTTTATTTTTATACAAACATGATCGATGTGAGACATGCTTTAATTTGCAATTTAGCGACGCCCATACATATTTTGATATTAATAATACAATAATCCATCGTGAAAATTATAAATTATTATTAATTTTAACATTTAATATGTAAAAACTTTTCTATAAACTGTTTAATTCATGTTGTTAAATAGACAGCTATTGTTATTGATTCAATTTTTTTATTTGAGTCGTTTTCAAACAAAAATCTATTATATTTTTTTTTTAAAGAAATTATTAAAGTTTTCCAAGAACAATAGTAATTTATTTTATAACTTGGATTAATTTTGTGCTACGTGCACATGAAAATGTTTAAGGTACTAAAGTAAAATAATAAGAATCAAAAGATCGATGAAGAAACGCGTGCTCAATTCAAATGTAATTATTTTCGAAAAAATATCTGATTTAAAATGCAATTAAATTTTAAATAAAAAATAAAAGGAAGAGAGATGGCAGATGGGTTCTGATGGTTTTTTAATGCATTACCTCTTTTATGTTATTTTTTTATTAAAATTATATTAACAAAGATAAATGTAACCGTGAAATTGTTTAATTTATCAATTCAACTATAAATTATAATTTTAAAAGTACTTACCTGCAAATTTAACTGGGCTTCGATCATCTCCTTGTTTTGTTGGTACTGTTTGACTGTTTGAGTTCTGATATCCTTTCACGATGATCGTCTGAACCGTTACTTAGCAAGAGTTACTGAGATAAGCCTTTAATCAATTTTCTGCCAGAGTTTCATTAAGGCCAAACATGTATATACTGTGAATATCTAATTTCAAAATAAAATATTACAAACCACAAATTTTAATATAAAAATATTCGCGTCATAATATAAACATACTCGTTTTCATTCACACACACACCATTTAAACATAAACACCTCATTAACAAACTTATTAGCATTATTCACTTTAAAAAGTCAAACTGTATATTATTTTAAAACAAAATATCATTATAATTTCAAGTTAAAACGAAATAACACATCATTAAATTTTAATAATATTAAAAAAAAAGCTCACATTCAATATAAAGACAAACAAAGAGTTACAACAACCGTGTAACATAATCGTGTCTCTTTTACATGTCTTTTATTAAAATTTATTTTAATATAATTTTATGATGACAAAAAAAAAATAAATTTCACAACCATTTTCATCATTATACACATAAATATATATATTAAACTATGTTTACTTTGATGTCAATCCTTTTTAAACTTAAATTTAATATTAAATTTATAAGCAATGTATGCAAAAAATAATATAAAAAATTACATGTAAAAAGGTGGTAATATCAATAATGAGAATTCATATTTGAATAATATTTTAATGAAATTATTATAAAAATAAAATAAAAACAAGAAAAGTTTTTTTATACAAAAATACCAAAATGACACTTTTTTTAGACAAGTTCATCTGCATAAAATGAGATATGTTTGTATTTTATTCCAATATAAAGTTAAAATTATAATAATAATATGAAAAATTTTTCATGACATTTTATTTTACAGTTTGTATATTATCATTATTATTATTAAAAAGTTTTCCCTATATGTCATCTCATGTATCATTGACTTACTGTGTCTTTCGGTACTTTTTGCATCATCATAATATTTTAATACTAAAAGTTATGAGTTGAAATATTTTTGAATGTAAAATGATAAATTTTATTAATAAGCATAATTTAATTTATTCTAAAGGAGTAACTTTCATATGTGTACAGAAAGATGAAGATAGAAAAAGACACAACTTTTAAATCTTTATACGAAACGAAATTTCTTTTAATACATTCAGCATATTATATAAATAAGGAACATTCTAATTGATTTTGAAACGAAATTCGTCCACCTATTACATTTAAAGGAAAATTTAACAGTAAATTTCTTTTTGAATTATAACACAAAAATTCCATTCAATTTTATGTTATTAATAATAAACTTGTATGTTTTATCTTCAATTTATTTTATTTTAATAAATGAATTCAATTTATAAAACAAAAAAAATAATAACCAACTTTTAAAGTCAATTTATTCGTGTGTCTACAGTAAAAAAGTTTATATATAATGATGTGAGATAAAAGAGTTACAGGTACTTTTTTTGTATGTTTATATTTTTTTTATTTTTAAATTGAATTGTTTATATTAATATACGTGAAATTGAATAAGTTTTTGTTTGTGAATTATTTATTAGCTAAAGTGCCATCAAATATAAAATATTATAGTAGTCGTATATTAAAGTTATGTTATTTTTTATTTATTTTTGGTCACAATTTCTATTTAATATCCATTTATTAGTAATATAAGAGTTTAAATATTTGTTTTTTATTTGTATTAAAATTAAAACATGTTAAAACTATTTATAATAATAATATGGATTCATTTTTTTCTTCCTATTCAAAAATAGGCATTGATATGCTGCCCACCATTATAACACAATCTCTTTAGTTATTTATTTATTTATTTTCACATTTATTTATTGTAATTGTTATTGTCTTGATTATAAATTGAATGTGTCTCACCAAATTTGGTGTCTTGATATATAAATATGAAAAAAAAAAATTTGTACAGAGGGTTCAATTTGAATGTGAAGTTTTCTGAAGGCAGTTAAATGTCTTACTATGAGCCCTTAATTTATTGAATCAGTATTATGATTTATTTTTGATTCAAATGATAATGAAAGACCAAAAGAGATCTTACTTCAAACTCATTGTTTGTACCAATTGAAAGAAAAAAAATGTGGTTTTACTAATATATTGAATTCTCAGTCTTTTTGTCAGAACCTCCACTATTCAAAGAGCAGAATATTTATCACTCCGTAGAGTGAAGTATCAATACCATCAATGAAAACGTTGATGTTACTAAAAGTACTCAATTTATATACTAGAATATTACCTCGATTATTCTCTTCAATAAATATGGACTTTACAATTGTTTTCCATATGTCAGTTCTAATGAATTAGAAAAAAAGAATAAGAAGAACTTGAGCGGGTTGTTGCATTGATGGTCGTCTAACGAATACTGTTAATACCAATAAAGTTTCTTACAATTGTTGAGGAGGCTACGACGACTGCTTTCTGTAACTGCTTGAATATATTCCTTTGCAATTCCAACAATCGTAAACTGAATATTATTATTTTTAATATAAGAAATAGTCTCTACATATAAATTATTTTCTCCTGATAGTTGAGAATGAATTTGAGAAATCTATAATTAATGTCAATGATAAAATTTCCATATTTGACTGCTTGATTAAGTTTTTGCACTCTTTAGAATTGTAATCCATTTGTAAGATAAAGTCCAATACTCTCCAGGTACTCAAGGTCTGAAATTCCAACTTTAAAAGTATATATAACTTACCTAACTCTGCCATAAAATCGATTGATTAATTGCTGAAGAGTCAGGAGCAATGGTTTCGTTATAAATACTTACCATCATAAGCTAATAGGACTTTCTTTCAAAACTTTTTTGTAGCTCCAGGTTCCAAGTTCTTTAGTAATCGTTTCTCCCTCTCACTCACTTTAACTAAAAAATAAAATAGAATAAATTGAACACACTGTATATAAATAGTTTTTTTCTCAACATTTATGTTATTAATATTAAAATGTTGAGCTATTAAATATATATAAGAAAAACTTTATCCAAATTCGTTATATTGTTAAAAAAAAAGTAAACTATCATATATCCAGGTAATAGCAGATTAAATGAATGATTAAGAAGAAATAAATGGTGTAATGAATAAAATTTATATTATATGAAAAGAAGTAAATTTGAATAATTATATTG
This sequence comes from Culicoides sonorensis, assembly GCA_900002565.1. Classification (NCBI taxonomy): domain Eukaryota; kingdom Metazoa; phylum Arthropoda; class Insecta; order Diptera; family Ceratopogonidae; genus Culicoides; species Culicoides sonorensis. Next base: position 409,412 of record LN483365.1, read on the forward strand.
CTACTGTATGTTCACCTAAAGTGGGTCTTTCTTTGTGTTTATTCAATTTTTTTCAATTTTTGTTTGTTTATGTTTGTTTGATATTAAAAATAAAATATAATTTCATCTATTCATTGAAGTCATATGGTGAATGTGTGTAAGTAATTTAATTCAATTAGCATTAAAAAAAAAGTTTTCTGTATAAAGTGTGTGTAGGATGTTTAATGAACAATGAAAACTTTGTTGATTGCTTTTTAGAATCAAATATTAAATGATTTGAATGATAAATTTATTTTAAGAATTAAATAGAATTTAATTAATATTCAAAAGTTGTGTTTCAAATTAAAACCAATTTAGAACAGAAACCTCAAATAAAAAAAAATATGTAAACAGTAGCTATCAGTGTGGTTAAACACAATAAAATACCCTTAGTTAATCATGATGATATAAAACTTGCATTTTATTACCATTATTTTATTACAATACCAAATATTTTGTATCTCTTCTATCTCTCTAAATGTTCTGACAGTTTGACTTAATTATTTATAATTACTGTGGCACAGCAGGAGAGGATTAATAAATAAATTATTTTAGGTCTCTCTCTTTTAACTCACTACTTATTTTTATTTATGTGAGTATTTGATTTTATTTATCAAATTAAATTGGATTTGGTAATACGGTAGCTCTATACAACACAAATCCAGATTGCACTTTGATTTAACTTTGAAAACCTTGTCAGACCAGTCATGTGTGAAAAAACTTATGTTTTTGAAGCTTAATCAAAAAATGCATCTTAAAAATTGTTTTTATAACAAATTTAAAGTTTTTGTTTTAAATTAAATGACTAGAAGGTAGATTTTTGACTCATTCAAGTCTTATCTTAATCAAAATCTAACAAAACTCATCAAAAATAAAATGAAATACAAACAATTTTCATGTTCATATGAATACATAAAACTTAATAATAAGAATACAATGTATGTTTGTCTGTTTAATAATAATAATCGTTATTATACACTTAAATGCAGTCATTTATTGTAATTGACTTGTCTGATGTCTTGTCTGGTGATATGTCTTTACCTGTGTGTATGCTTTTATTCAGGTGAAATAAAAGTAATTTTCGTATTATGAGAAATTATTACAAACATACCTGTAATGTAATAAGAAGAAAACAGAAGTAATGTAATTTTTCATTAACTCTTTTAATACAATTTAGTTTAGGGGAGGCGAGAAAAGTGATGTGTAATCATCATTATTGTAATTTGTTATCATACTGCTTGGAATTTGTTTGGACTTGAATACATTTTAATTAAAACTGATATATTTTATTAGAAAGTTACGACAAAAAAAATTCTCATTATTCAAATTAATTAAATGTTTTTAAAGGTAAATGGCTCATAATTCACGAATTCTGCCTTCCCTGCTGTTAAAAACAAGGTTATACAAAAGAAATATTTATAATTTCTCATCATGTATCTAAAATTTTTGTTTTCTTCTAACGAGAATCATATAAAAAAAACGAAAATAAATAACAAACGATCACGAATATTGTATTTGCCAAACTTACAAAATTGAAACGTAATCTTAAATGATGTGAGTGAGCGCATTGTTAAATAAAATTAAAGGTTAATTTAAATTGAATTCAATTTTACAGGAAATTGTGTTAATTTGGGTGGTTTCATTTCAAATCATGAATTTCATTAAAAATCAAGGAATAAGCTGAATTTAAAATTATGGAGCGCCCTCTATCGGAATTTCGATTGACATTCGAACTTCAATCCATGGACACCCAAACAAGCGCGAATTCATTTCATTTCAATCACAATAAAACAAAATCACTCATGCCATTAATTTTGTTTTTCATACTTCTTTGGCAAACCAAAATTCATTTGATCTAATCTCTTATTATCCACAAAATTTATCAAATAATGACGCAGACCACCCACTTTGAAATTAAATTCCAGATAAAAGAGAAGAAATTCAGCACAACTAAAAAACTAAATTGTGAAATATTGAGAGAAATAAAAACATGACATTTCCTGTGAATTAGCTGAAAAATTGATTACTACCGAAATTTGTTTACATAACTTTAAGTCTTTAATTTTGTCACAATTTTTGGGCACAATTAACGGTATATTAAAAGTAACAAGGCTTTTTACCTTTCATTTTTTTTTACACAAACAATGCACTGATACAAAGTGTAAAGTGTCAAAAAGTACCTTCAAACAAAAGATTATTTAATAACACACAAAAAAAAGTTAAATTTTGAATGAAATTAATTTTAACGCAATCTCTCCAATCTTGATACTATAAATAAATGTTATTATTATTCACGATAATCACACGATTAAATACAAAGAATATAACGAACAAAACATAAAATTTTTTAGGTGTAACCTCTTTAAAGAAATAAACAAAATATCGTTGAATTACACCTTGAAACAAAACGCACACACAAACAGTAGTGATTCTTATCATTTTCATTTATCTTAACTACTTTTGACCCTAAAAATAAATAAATAAATAAATTAATGAATGCATTTAATCGTATGATGTTATTTTTTTTTTTTCTTTTTACACAAAATGTAAGCTTAGATATTGTGAGTGAATAAGGTGAAATATAATGTGATATCATTTTGTATAATTTTCGGTTAAATTCACATACATACGGACATACAAAAGAGGCACTAATTCAATTCTCTTGTGATTCGCACGGTGTCTTGTTCAATTCATATAAAATTTTGTCTGAATGATGGGTGAGTGGAAATTTGATTGTTTTTTTTCACTCGAATTTGAAGGAATTTTTACTGTAGCTCAAAATTGGAAATTGATTTGACAGCCAATTTGTTTATAGATACAGAAAATGTCGCTACCTGTCATTTTACTGAAACATCTTTTTAAGTTAGTGATTTCTCTCACGCTTATTCACAGATAAAGGACCTACTTGTGTCCATTTGGGACCTGACAGATGTTCTGAGCCTTTAATAGCTTTCTTACACTCTCAACCCAAATCCAGTTCAACATCAGTGAAGAACCTGGTTCCTGTGTCACTCGTTTACAGTTAAGAATGAAAAATCAAAATCTGAAGCCCCATCGAATAGGTTGAATCGACTTTTAATCGACTTTAAATTGTTATTACAGTTCAATTCTCAAATTTTAAAGACCACTTATGACTCTTCTCATTGACAGCTTCTACCAAACTAAAAAATGTATGCTCCGTATTCCGGTTCGTTTCCTACATTGCTGGTCCAAATCCATGTCATTCATTACCCTATCGTCCATCCCATACTCATCATAACATGTCACAATATTTTAAGCAACTTTTTTTCTGGAAATAGCCCCAAATTATTTTGAGTGACGGGGATCGGAATCGGGATCAATAAATGTAAATCAATCTCCATCTCATACTTTTCACTATTCAATTGAATCAAATATAAAATTTGATATGAACAAAAATTGAACCAAAATTCCCCTGGTCACAATGGGAATTTCATGTCACGTACAATTTTTGTGGATCTGATGCAATTTCCAGTAGAGTTAGAATTTATTTATTGTTAATCATAATTCATATCAAAGCAACTAGAACAGCAGTCTGTTTTTATTATCACTAATTTATTTGATTGTTTTTTGTTTCTTTCTTTCTCTTTTTATTTCACTGTATGGTAGCGCTTCATTAAAACTCATTTCAATTTAATCAAAACAACAACAAAAAAAACGAAGACTATCAGACAAATGAATCACGATTAATTCTATGTATTTTTTTGTTTCTTTTTATACTCAAAAAAAAAAGAAAACAAACAAACAAACACTGATTATAAATAGCTTCTTTACATATCTCATGACATTCGTCCCTCTCTGGTTTGTGGCGCACACCATGAATAACATTTGACCCATAATAATATGAAATTAACCAACTCGCTTTGGACTCTCGCTACATGAACAATTAAATCAAATTCAGTCGTGATACGAAAAAGATAAATAAACATTTTCCCCAAAAAATGTATTGCTTTGAACTACTTTTTGGGATGCTGTTCTAGTCAAAATCATTCATGTACTGAAACAGCTGGATAAAATCTAAGATTTTTCTTCTTTCTCAGTTCGTATCATGTCTGTTATTGTTACTATTAGTCTTTTTCATTAGTAATATTCTACTTTTATTTTTGTTTTATGATTATTTTTTTCGTCTTTTTTTTGAAACAAACAAAAAATGTTACAATACTTGTTACAACAACTAATTAATTATCATCGTTGCCATCGTAAATTATCATAAAGACAAAATGCTTTGACTCCTCATTTTTTGTTTTGTATTTATTTTGACTTTTAGCGCATTTTTTGTTTTGTTTCATTATTTTCATTGTGTCTCATGTTTCATATGAAATGAAAAAAAAAACAATAATAAATAATGATTTTGATGTCTTCTTTTTTGTTATGTGAGGTGAGTCGTGAGCTGATGGTGGCATTGACTTATATTTGTTTTAATTAATTACTTTTTTTAGTGGTACCTGGGCAAGCAATGATTCTACTCACCCCTTAAATTCCTCTTCTCTCTATCAGTTCCATCAGATTTGCTTTGAGACTCCATTTCTCTTCAAATTCCGAAAATCTTGAAGGCACGACACAGAACATGTCTGTTAAGCGTCTACTAACACACATTTCAAGTCAAGTCAAGTTAAAATCACATTTAATTACCTAAAAACCGGACATTGCTAAATTTAACTCTTAACAAACACACACAATGTAATAAATTATTAACGAGTAGCAAAATACCAAAAATATACACATAAACATAAAAATCATGTAGCGTTAAAAGGATGACGAATTAACCACAATTAATATCAATTATTGTACCCACAGTTTTTTTGTTTTGTTTTGTTATGCTTTTAATATGAATTTCATTTATTCATTCATTGTTAACAATATTTTTAGGTTTCGTGAACAATTTCAGTAGTTGGTCAAATTCATAATTGACCCGTATGAAAATAGTTCAAAAAATTATTATTTTAATTTTTGTATTTTTTTTTTTTAATTAAACCGCAAGTGCATTTAAATTCATATTTGTGATGATAATAAATGAAAAACCAAACAATCATATTAATGGTACAATAAAATTATAATTAGCTGATTACTAAATTTTTATGAGTATCATCGAAATGATAACAGCAATTGCACTTAAAATGAATTTTTTGGTTTTCGATATTTGTGTGTATGTGGGAAAATTAAAATATATTGAATTTTTTGGAATTTAAATTGAATTTCAATGCAAAAAATGCGATTTTGAAAGGAGTTTGGCATCGCCCCACTTCCCCTTGTAAAATTGCTTCATTGAAGGTAACTGTCACAAAAAAAAGATGGATCAAAATGTTTTGACTTCTGAAATGCGCTCATTGACACAATTCATGATTCAATTTCCCAAAACTTTTAACAGCTAATTCCTCCTAATATCAAAAGTAAATTGATCACCATTAAAAACAGAGAGAAAAAAAAGTAAAATTATGTCAAGTCATCAAATGATTGGCTCTTATCCTCTTGAAATTTGAAGAGGTATTTAAGAATAAATAATGGGCATTAAAAACACAAAACAACAGGAAAAAGGATACAATTTAAAATAAATAATCTGTAGGCGTCTTTTCTATTAAATTACAATTTTTATTTACCTTTCAAAACAATTTAAAGCCTTTTTTTTATTTAAAACAAAAATTTTTCTGGTGTGAACATCACTTTTCAAATATGATCAATTAATCAAAACGCATTCCATTGTTTAAGTGTTTTTTTTTCATTGATAGTTCTCACTCTTCAATCCGTGAGAGACATTTTATAGTCAAATCATGACAATCAACGCACAACGCCCACTTTTTCACGAGTTCACATGATACATTCAAATTTTAATTCAGTGCAATCTAAACATTTCATTAATCTTCTTCAGTGAATGAATGAATGAGTGACTCAATTTCGATGAAATTCAAATAAACAACGAAGAAAAAAAAATAAAATGTCAACTATTTAAAATTTTATTATCATTACTTATGTCTACTAGAATTAAAATTTGATCTTTTTGTTTGTTTTATGTTATTTGTGTCTGATATTCAAAAGAATATTATATTAAAAAAAGTAAGGAATTAGCTGCCGCAGCAAATCCATAGTTTTGAGTGCGTGTTCATTTTCATAACATTTTCATCTATTTTATTTAATAAATATTTCATATTTTCATTGAAAATGTCTTTTTAACGGTTTTTTTTTCAATATTTCAAATCAATTTTTATTTTGACAGCTCGAATAATCTGAATCGGAATCTGAAATCTGAATTGTGATGAAATGAATGTATCACGTACCCTGTGCAGAATATTTTAAATTATTACATTTTTAAAACAATTCAATTGATGTAATTGAAAAATGTAATTAAAAATAAAAATATTTAAAGGTGTTCTACAATTCGTAAGTAAGTTTTCACAAAAAACGTTTTTAATAAGAAAAATAAATCGGGTGGGACACAATGTTCTATGCAATATACTAAAATATGCTAAAATATGCGAAGTAAAACCCTTAGTTTTGACGTTTCACTCAAAACAAAAATGTATAAGAGCATGGTAATTATAAGTATGATCAAATGAGAAAAAGTGAGGCATAGTAAAAATTAAGCGTGCATTGTCGTTTAGATAAAAATTTGAATGAGTTTATGAAAAATTATAATTTAAAATAAGGGGTCCCTTACGTTTGACTAATAAGTTTTGAAAAATGATATTAATAAGAGGACCCTTACTGCCAACTACTGCTGAGTAAGGTTTTTAAAAACGGATAATAATAAGAGGCCATTTACTGCCAACAACTGCTGGATAAGGTTTTTAAAAAAGAATTATAATAAGAGGCCTCTAACTGCCAACTACTGCTGAATAAGGTTTTTAAAAAAGAATGATCATAAGAGGCCATTTACTGCCAACAACTGCTGGATAAGGTTTTTAAAAAAGAATTATAATAAAAGGCCTCTAACTGCCAACTACTGCTGAATCAGGTTTTTAAAAAAGAATGATAATAAGAGGCCATTTACTGCCAGCTACTGCTGAACAAGGTTTTAAAAAAAAAAGATAATTATAAGAGGCCGTTTACTGACAACTACTGCTGAATAAGATTTTTAGAAAAGAATGATAATAAGAAGCCATTTACTGCCAACTACTGCTGAGTAAGGTTTTTAAAAACGGATAATAATAACAGGCCATTTACTGCCAACTACTGCAGAATAAGTTTTTGAAGAACTATAATGATAAGTGGTCCCTTACTACTAACTTATTGATTAAAAAATTCCTGAAAAGGACACGTCAATCAAAATATGGCCTCCATGACCCCTAAATCGCATTTTACTTTAAATTTAATATTCTGATTCACTTTCAAGCGAACAAAAAAAAGTTAATCAGAATAATATTAATGATCATAGCGGACTTTTATTTGTTGATTAACTATAAAATTAAATAAAAAAAAATGCCGAAATACGATTTTTGTTTCTTCATTTTATATTTTATTTTATTATTCATGATTGTTGTCTGTCAAGATCAGATAAATCACACTTGAAATGATGAGACACTTAAAACAAAGGAGTCTCATGACAGTTATTTTAGTAGTATTTAATTTTTTTTTTTTGGGTGAAAATTTATGATTCTCTTCCTTTTGATGAATATTCTACTGCTGTAATTTGCAGCTGACAAGTCACTTGACATGAGAATTACGAAATTTTATCTTAATTTATTTCTTTTATTCTGATTTTCATTTTTTTTTTAATTTTAATCACAAATTGTGTAACATCATTTCATTTCAAGTTCTGATGAATCGAAATTTCTTGACCTAGTATTATAAACAAATATTACAAAAAAAAATAAAATTATCGATTTTAACATTTTTTTCCTTCTTCTCATTAACTTACTCATTTCATTTTTTCTTTCAACAACACGCACACGCAATAATAATTATTAATGAAAGAAAATTGTGAATAAAATTACACTTATTTTTTTTCATTTTTTTTTTAAATTTAACAAAGCCGCTAAAAATAAACCACATTATTATATAAACATTGAAAGTGTTAAATAATGCAAAACATCATCAATCGACCGGTCTCTTGTATTGAGGGGCATGAATACAAACAAATTTTTAAGTGTAAATTACGCTTTGATAGTTAATGAGATATATTCTTTACTGTACTTGTAATTTTTATTTTTTTTTTTAAATTGTATGTTTAATGAAAGAAAAATAAATAATTTATAATCTTAAATTCTTGTGCTCATTCTTGTGCTCATGGTTACTTACATTCATGTGGTGAGATGATGAAAGAAATGGCGATAAATGAGTCTAAGAAAACAGTTTAAATTTAAAATGTAATTGTAATTGTGAGTTATTTTAATGATAAAATTCAGATTACTCATTGCATTGTAAGAAAATGACAGAAAACTGACGTCAAATTAGACCTTTCCATTGAGATGGATCTTGGAGGAGGAGGAAAAAGGGGGAGAGGGAGGGGTTCAGTTCCTTTTATAGGCTTATATTGGTGTGAGAAATTTTGTTGATTGGTGAAACTTGACTTTTATACATACATTTGACTACCCCCCTACCCTATAACCCCTCAATCTTAAGGGGGTTAAGGAAAATTTCAAAACCCCTTGAGTTTCTAAATACAATGAGCTCTGTGAAAATTGCTCTTGCTAGCATAAGATTCATTTAAAGGAGCATCTTGATCCTAGAATATGTCCAAGAGATCTGTTTTTAATGACTTTTTCTCTGAGGAGCCCCCTCCCTTTTCACAGCTTTCATATTCATCAAAGAAGTGAGCAATTTTTCTTACTGAAGCCACAATTGGTCTTATTCAAGGGCCATGTGACCTTCATTTATTTCATGTTTTTCTCTCTCAACACAGAATCAGTGAAATTTCATTCAGACCTCCCCCTAGTACCCCTTGGACAATAATTTTAAGAGTATGACCTACCAGACGCCATGGAATCAAAACCTAGCTGTAAATTGAAGTAATTTTCCATACAAACATCTTAAAAATATCAAAGCTAACTATAAATAGGCACATGACGTGCGCGAATCAAATAATCATAATAAAATAAAATAATAATAAAACTTTTTTTACTTTAAATTCATTTCAATTTGCCGACGATGTGCTTGAAGAGCACTCGAAATTCAAGAAATCTCATTCAAAGTGTGTTTATAATACGAAAATTGTGTGTTGAAAATCTTAATCGATATAAACATAGACTTGTTAAAAAATGTATTTTCGATAAAAAAAATTTCAAATACCATACGCCCACATTGAATACACTCAATCTGTTTTAAATTTCATGATATTTTTCTTTCTTGTTCAATGTAAATTCAAATTTTGTTTTGATAACATTTTGAATTAAATTATGAGTTAAAATGATTTGAATTGAATCGAAAATGAAAAATTTCATTCTATGTCGAATTTATCTAATAAAAATGACAAAACATAATCAGTAACGAACGTCTTGTTAGCAATTTTACGTGTTTCTCAGTAGTTAACAGGCAGTTAAACACCACGCAGTCAAAGATTTATTTATGATTTTAACTGAGAAAGAGAAAAAAAAACCATTTTTTTAACGATTATTACTCTGATATCCCTCTTTTCGTTGATGTTTTGTTTTAATTTTGCATTTTTATTCCTCTTCTCGATACAAATTAATTTCATGCCAAACGTGGTTAATAGCGGATACATTGACATTCTTTCATAAAATAAAAAAATACGCGTATAAAATTTTTACATTTTTATTACTTTTCAGAATTTTTTTAAATTTTTGTTTTAAAAAAAATAAACATTAATAATTATCGTATAATTTAAGTCTTGTTCGCTGTTAATTAATGTATTTTATTGACTGACACTTTTTTTTCTCTCCCTCTTCATTCCACATTGAAATTATATCTGGAAACATTTGATTCGCATGTCTGCATATTATCGATATGTGATCAAACAATTCAGATCAAAACTTGTATTTTTTTTTCATGTTCCATTTAAATGCATGGAAGAAAGATGAAAAATTAATGAATATTCAAATGAAATAAAATGTATTTTTTTTTTCTTCTTCTCATTTCATTTCATTTCATTTCATTTCATCAAATATCAAGTGTGTCGGTATTTTGTTTGTTATTATAAATTTCAATGAAAACACACATTTGTGTGTGTTGAGAGTGAGTCAAGACAAGATATAAAAGAAATTAATTTGATAAAATTATGTTTACGATTGAATTTTTAATGACCCAATATGATGTGATATCATTAATAAAAAAAATTAGATAAAATAAATAAATAAATTAAATTGACAAAATATTTACAGTGAATTTTTAATTATATTTTATTTTAATTTAATTTGATCGATGTGTTTCGCTTATCAAATGAAATTCAAATAAAAATTCAAATGACCTTAATTTTGAGGAAATTGACAAAAATTTGAAAATTAATCAATCAAGTCGATTACATTCAAAAAAAAAAAAATAATAAAATCTCATCAATTTAAAGGACAAAAAATTGAAAAAATTAATAGAAAATCTTTGTATGATTTTTTGATAATCAAATGGATAAATAACATCATTCACGAGTATCATCAATTTCATGTGTTTTTAGTTCTCGGTTTTAAGGATGAGAATGTTAAAAAAAATCTAAACAATAAATTACTCATGTAGATGTGATGACATTTTTGGAATAAAAATGTATAAAAAATGGAAAAGAATGAAAAAAGGACTCATACACACACATGTCAGTGGATTTTTGTTTGTTTTTTCTTTTTAAAATAATAAAAAATAGAAATGGGAACAATAAAGCAGGTCAACAAGCATTTTATCAACAGTATTTCATCAAATTGGGTGACATGGCTGAAAATTTTAATCATTTATCTTCTTTTTTTGTGTTTTTTGTCCTCTTTCTTTTAGACGAAAGTGTTCTTTTCTAATAAGAGGAGACAATCGATGAGTATGTGAAATAGTTGGTAAGGAAAGAAATGAATTGTTTGAAATTTTGGAAAGTTTTTCAATCGTTTACTCAATTACATTGCAAGTTTTTATAAAAAATTTATAAATATGTCATTTAGGATTTAATTGCCTTTAAAACTTGACGAAATTGAGACTTCCAAGCAATTCAATTCATGAAAGAAGCTTTAGCTAACCAAATTTTTAAGGTATGTGGGTTGGAATTATGGGCACATGAAATGATGGCAGTATTTCAGACACTTCAAAATCTTTACAAGGAAGTGATAAGTGAGAGAACTCTGCAATTGCAACTTTAATCGATCTAACAAAACTCAAAATCAGCAGTCAGCACCACATCACACTCCATCTACTGTAGTAGCAATCGGACCGACCATGTGCTTGGTACTACCATACGCTATTGATAATAAAAGGCAGATTTAAGAACTATTCCCGAATGCACACGCGCCGATGAACGAATTCGAGGATGAAGTCAAATAGGTGTTCTAAGAGACACTTCAACGAATCTGCGATGATTGCCCAAATCACGTTGTTAAGATTCTCTTGAGGAACATGAATTTGCAATGCAAAGCTTGGACGTGAGGAAGTTTCCACACCAACTATCGGAAGATGGAGCTTACACTGAGTCTGGTGAATTTCGCTTCCGAACAAGCTCTTGTCATTACGAGTTCGTACTACCAGAAAAAAGTCATACAATTGGCAACCTGGCTTTCAACTGATGGCTATACCACAAACCAAATAGACCATTATTTAGTGGACTAATATCATTCCTCAAACGTTATTAATGTCAAAGTACGTAGATGGGCTAACGTGGACTCAAATCACAACTTGGCAGTAGTAGACGTGGTAACACGCAACTAACTTACTTTCATAATTGCCACTGTGACCATTTCCTAGCCCTACACTCTCAACCCAAAACCAATGGGGCACCAGTGGGAGACAAGTTTGAAACCGTATTCCCACCGGTTCTAGTCCCTACCCTAATCCTAGTCTTGGCCTGGTCAAGAATTTAATTTTCGACATTCTCATTCTGGGCTTTTTCTTTCCAGTTTCTAAATCATCGCACCTTTAGATCTACTTCGACATGGCTTTAGTCCATCCGTGTTAAATACCTTATCCATTTTAGTCTTTTTAATTTTACTATAGCTGTTTTTTTTTCAATTCTTATTAGATCCAACATTAAATGACCATTCAATGCAATTCAAGTACTTCTCATATCAAAGTCAATTTAACACATGACCTAAAATTAAAAAAAAGAAGATATCATGTTAAATTGATATCAAAAAAAAAAATACCCTGTATCATGATTACACCTAAGCTTAAGATGGTGTTTCTTAAATTTAATTCCATTGTTTAATTTTTTTTTGTTTTGTGAAAGATTTCTTTAACAAATCTCATTTTCTTGTTCATTTTTTTTACTACAACACTTAGAGTAAGAATAAGAAAAAAATGAATGTAATACCTTTTTATATCCACCTTGTATTGTGTTTATCATTATTTTCATTTTTTTTATTTTATTTTTAATATCAAATGTTTAAAAATAAATAATAAAAAAGTGAACAATTTATCAAATCACGTTAGGGCGTTTACACTTGACATTATGTTTCGTTTCATTTCATGTATTTCAATATAAATATAACATTACAAAGAAATTGCTGACTTCATTTTTATATTTATTTAAAATCATTCTGTATTGACCGGGATAAGAAACGAAAAATGTATGTATACGAAGAAGGATGAGGTTAAAGCGCGTTATTATTAATGATTTGTATTTTTCATTTTCCTTTCTACGTGCATTGTTTTCATTATTTTACTTCATTTCATTTTTTATCAATGTAACATTAAATGTGGTTTTTTGTATTAATTTTATGAACATAAAATTATCGATTTATTTTAAAACCGAAACTTTTTCCTGTATTACTCCTCAAAGAAAAACAAACGAATTTGAATAATAATGATAATTTTATTTCATTTCATTTCATTTCATTTAAAAACAATATTTGTGTTTAAACAGCCTTCAAATTTAAGCGTATTTAGAATCTTATTAGTATTCAAGATACAGTCCATCATTTCCCATTAACTTTTAACTTGTATTTGAATAAAACATGTACAAACTTTATCATTATTATTATTATTCGATTGTTTTTCCTTAATTTTTCCTCATTTAATGAGCATTTCAATGTAATCACCATAATGATCGTACTAAACTCGATTATTATTACATTTAAACATATTTTTCCCATCCCGTTTCATTCATTTTCATTGTATTGTCAAGTTGTTCGAATTTTAATATTTATTTACTTTTCTCGGAAAATTTGTACTCCAATTTAAAAAAATTTATTACTTCGGGCAGTACATTCATAATTTGATGATTACACACATAAAATTTGTGTGTGTGTGTGTGTGTATTTTTTTTAAAGTGTGGGTTGTATTGAAAATTTATTTATATGGGAGACAAAAAAATTTTAATGCGTTAATTAAATTTTCATGGTACCAATGACGATGATGATGATTATTTATTATTAATTTTATTTTATTTTTATATATTTTTTTTTATATGATGGTCATTAAAATAAAAATATTTTGGCTTTGAAGTAGTTTAATTTTTACAATCATTATTAATATAAAATGATAATAAAAAAATAAAATTAATGCATTTTTTTCGCCGTTTAATATCTCATTTTATAGTACCTTTAGCTTTAAATGAATGTAAATAAAATATATAAAATGTGAAGCGACATTTTTATATATAATTACTGTCATATTTGATTGTAATAGCATTTTTATGTTACTTTTGTTGATATAAATCATTCCCCTTACTGTCAATGTAGGGTAATGATGAATGTTTGAATATTCAATTTTTGCTTTAACCTATTAAGTGCCATTTTACAAAATATAGTGTTGGCCTTGCGTTACATTGGCATTATTGGTCTGGAGTTTTAGAATAGAGAACATTCAGATGATTGGGATTCGATTATTTCGTCAGATGACCTTGTTATTTTGTTTGAGGTGTGCAAGAGGGTTTTAATTGCGTTAAAACTCCTGGCGCGAATTCATGTGTTAAGTTTCCTCTTATAATAAGTGGACATTGCCAGATGGTATGATCCGCAATCACATAGAGCTGAAGTTACGATTTATATGGTTTGAGATGAGACGATTTCCAGTCACAATGATCTCTTTACTGTATTCTCTTCTAGGGAACTGGAACCACGCTCTCAAACTGACCTAAGAGAAAATGAACTGTGTCTGGCGCCTCATTTGGTCTTTTTTGGCCTCTTAATCCATGAAATATCTCCATAGTTACATCAGCAAAGTTGAAGCTTGGAATATTTTCTACAACTTTGCCATACATCACTTTTATCTAAAGCTTATGAAAAAAAAACTGTTTTATTTTAAAATAACGCGACTTACCTTATTCAGCGGTCCTCTAGCAGTACTTGATGGCCCAATGTCTTCTTACCATGTGTTTGAATTATCAACAAATATGAGACCAACAGCTTTAAATGGGTTAATATTAAGAAAAACGCGAAATATTGAAGTTGTATTATATTAATCACAATAAGAGTCTTGAAAAAGTTTGAGAGGGGGGAGGAAAGTTTTCTTATAGTTTGAATTTAAATTTGAAAAAAAATAGTACAAGAAAATTTTAACAATAATATTTTTAATAATGAGTTTAATAAGAATTTAAATGAATTTAATTATATGAGGGTACAATTTACTTATAAGACTGGACTGAAATTAACCACAAAATCAATATTGACTTGGAAACATTTTCTTTAAATGTAGTCTAAAACATATCATTACAAGAAAATATTATTTTCCGAAACTTACATTTAATATTTTTGTAATAATTTCATTTCATTTCCTTATATCTCTAATTCCATAATAAAAATAAAATAATCATCATTTTTTTTCATTTTCTATTTTCAGGTAAGAAGAAAATGCAGGATCAATAATCTTCATACGTGTAACGCTAAATATATGTTTAATAAAAAATGTGAACATTTGAGTATAGAATATAAGTCCCAGATATAAACACTTGAGCAGATTTTGATAAGAAAAGCTAAGTGGAAGAAAATCAATAAATTTATCCAAAACAGTCGTAAACATCACTTCACTTTAGGTATATGAGCCATTTTGTGTTGTATTTTATATGAAACAAAAATAAGAAGGTACCAAAAAAAAACGTGAATCTTATCCTTTTTTATGTGTGTATATGTGAGATACAAGTGAAATAGAAACCGTAAGCGTGAATCGTAAAATAATACGCATTTGCTTGAACTTTCAATTTTAAATTTGACAAGTGATTTGACATTTAAAATTTTATTTGGAGCTCGTTTCTACATTTAAAAAAAAATGAAGAAGATAACACACAACACGAGTAAATTTCATTTTGACATTTAATTGATTCCATTTTGACAACTGATTTGACGGCTTCAAATGTCAAGTATAGCTTTTCTGTCGAAAGGACCAATCACCATTGATTTACTAGGTCAGCAGGTAACAGTTTGACAATTCGTGATTACGTACAAGACTTTTGACATTTTCGTATGTGTATCTATGCAAAATGAGCTGTCAAATTTAATTTGTTTGCCTCCTTACTTTTATGAAATGAAAGTTTAGTAATTCGAAATACAAGACAAATATTCACCTTAATAATAAAGTCAATTCAAGAACATACAGACATCGTTCATCTAGTCACTAAAGCGCATTTTATTCCTTAATCCATCAAAAAGTCACTTAAAAAAAAAATCTGTAGATAAGTATACTTATTCTAACATAAAAAAAATATCCTTTACGTAAACATCTCTGTTCATATATCACACACACACACACATATCTTTTGGTTTTCCTTTCAATGATTTTGGCAATTTATTCGCTCTCATCTCATCTTAATATAAGAAGAAAAGAAATCAAAACAAAGACATTGACTCCCTTATTTTTTTCCTCCGTTCTCAAAGCAAAAAAGCAAGACAAATATTATCAATAATATGTCAACTCATTCCCAAAACACACACCTCACATGAAGCTTTAGTGGATTATATTCCTATAAGTAAGTAGGCTAAAAGTAAAACACACTCATACAATGAACATGAAACTTACATTAAACTAATCCATAATTGAATTTTTATAGGATTTTCCTTATGATATTCCGATTGGTACAGATAACGTTGAAAATTATTTTTTTAAAACTATTTTTTTCCTATTATCTTTCACTTGTATTGAAAAAAAAAGAAGAAAAATTGTACATGACAACCAATTTTTTAAATGAATGGTGAAAATTTGACCTAAATCTAGAACCAAACTGTCAGTATACCAAGCTGGTCTTATTTGTATTCCATTATCATATGAATCACCATTTTCCTATAACATTTATAATATTATTTTTCTAGTATATACTTTTAGTATATGAAAAATGTAGGAAAAGAAAAAGAATGAAAGAAAAAAAAAATAGTTCATGAAATAAACTCAATTCAATGTTCTCCTGTATAAGAGGAAAAAAATAGACAGAATTCGATTTTTGTTTTGTTCATATTTTTTTTCATGTCATTGTCAGGGTTTTTTTTGCCTCAGTATAATAAAACATAATAAAACTTTTTCCTTTCCTCGTTTCAAACAGATTTTATATGTAATAATATTAAAAACTGTTCCTTTAATTCCACTGGAGTTGATGTCATATCACTTCTATTACTGCTTTGTGCTTGAACATTAAATTGTTTTGTTGGGACAAGTTTTTGAATGTGCGTTTTCTCATGAAAGCACGAGTAAAATATTGTAGAGGTGATAATAACTAAAATGAAATGACAAGAAGAATTTTACTTGTATCATATGACGACGATGCGACGAGGACAAATAACAACAAATACAAAAAAAAATACACATAAAGAATGGAAATAAAAGGAAAATGTAATATTATTCTTAAGGGACAAGGAAATGTACTTATGTTATTTCGATGATGAACGCAAACAGTTTTCCATTCAGACAAAGAATCTCTCTATTCACACTTCAAAGTTTATTTCAGTTCAAGGTTTTGAAGAGATAGTCGCTCTATGTTTTCTTTTTATTATTAGAGACGACAACTTAAATGAATGATTGAAAATACACACGCTTTTAAGAGACGAACATATTCAGTGCAAATAAGGAGAAATGAAGCACAAGGAAAAGTAAACACTATTAAACTACCGACGATTTGAAAGAGGATTTTTGATGAAATATTGATTAAATTGAGCATTTTATGTCCTTATCTGTGAATATCGGTCGCTGATTGGGATACAGTTACGCCTGCTTTATGCAAAGTTTAACGTTATAACATATTCGTATGTGTGACGTACGTAAATTATAAGGAATTATATCATGCATTAAGTAATAGTTAATGACCAGGTGGCTCGATCTGTGAGCTTTTACACGGCAATTTCAAGTACGGGGTGAGTGTTATAGCGACTAAATACAGTAAATTTTGTCTTCATTATTGTCAAAGGGTGGTGTGTCCTTGCTGAATCTTGTTTCTTGAATGGTACAAATAACAATTACTGCTTGCTGCAGTTCATCGGTCCGTATCCGTATGGCACCTGATCTGAAGAGTGACCTCACATTCCAGGTAGCCAAGTGTAAGTCCTTATTTCGCTTCCGTTCCATTGTCGATAAAATCCTAGTGTTATTTTCTTCTTGCTCTTCTTTTTAATACAATTATTTGATTGTGTGAACCACGTAATAAAGGTTCATCGACTCTGATACTCCAACGGGGTTGGTCATCTTAAAAGAATTCCTAGCTCTTTGCCTTACGTTAGCTAGGCTAGTCTCTAAGCAAAAATGAGATTCATTTAAAAAAGTTTCATATCGAATTCAAAAGCTTACCTTTACTTTAAAAATGCACTTGAGTTAAACCTTTTTAATGTCATTTTCCTCTCATTTCCTCATCCATTTCATCATCTATAAAACATCCATAAAATCCATTTCAACTTCCATATTGAAAGAAATGCAAACCATGAAAAGGTGATTTTTTTTGTCTCTATGTAAAAGAAGAAAAAATAACAGCATTTACCCTCTTGCTATTTTATTATCTCTATAAAATATTCTTATTATCTTTTATAGACGAGGAAACATGAAAATAAGAAGAGAAACCTCTTCCATTATTTTATGAGTGTTTATTTTGTGCAATTTCTATCACACCTTTTTCCTTTTTTTTCACACTACAATCAATATTGCTTTTGAAATAAAAATAATGTTTGGATTGTGATAAAACAAAGAGGCTTAGGATTAATTTTTCAATTTCAATCAGTTACATGGAAAATTTTAATCAATAGACGTATTTAACAAAATAAAAGGGTTAATGCCCTTTTTTTAAAGAAGATGTAAATGTCCAAGAATTTTCTCTTTAAATTTAATTCAATGAATTCCAATCATCTTTCATCTAAAATTGAAATTTAAAAAAAAAAATCTAGCTTATTTGCACAATTTTTTGTATTTACCATATGATTTTTAAAGCGAATAACTCACAAAACACATACAAAATGTATCAAATATTACATAATTGAAGTCAGTGCACGTCGAACGAACTTCAACCCATGTCTATATATAAATTGTAAATTCAGTCCAAACACCAAAGTTTTGCAGATAGAAAAATACAAAAATTTTTTTTTTTTAAATTCAAAGCACATAAAAACTGCAACAAAATGGAGTGCAAGTGTTCTATCAGTGTCATGACCATATGTTACAATGCAGAAAATAGCTGGTGTTGCTGTTAAATTACTGGCAAAGTGTGGAATATGTTTTGAATAATGTGAGAGATTTTTATTTTCATCTAGTTTATAATGTGTGAGTTGTAATTTTTACACAAAATTTTTTTGAAAAAAGTTATTCTACATTGAAAATTTAATGAAATCGATTATATCTGTGGATGTTCAAAGGAAAATGCATCTGATTCTTCTTATTTATTTATGCAAATACTTTTTAATGCAAGAAGACCAAGAACGAATTGAAATCAGGAGAGAAAAAAATATTACATGGAAGAAAGAAAATGATAATGCTAATTTAGCAATGTCATTGAAAGAAAAATTTTTTACATTTTATATCCTTGGTGTATTATAATTTTTTTTTGCATTTACTGTATTTGTGTGGATTGTAAAATGAAAATAAAAATGCAATTTATGCAAAACAGAAATTTTTTATAAGAATCAACGAGACACATATAAAGTACAACTGTCAGTCCATTATAAGAAATGAGATTCTGATTCTAGGAACAGACCAATAACTTAGACACATAAATAATCATAATAATGTTGCATGATAGTTTGCCAGATGATGAAATGCAGCAGATGGATTTTTTTATGTTTTATTTGAAATATTTATGAGGTTGTGGAAGGAAAAAGGGATTAAAATGAAAGGTTCTTGTAATTAAATTAAAATGAGTTCAATTTGAGAGGTCGCCGAAGACTTTAAATGGTCCTTTTCATTAAATTATCCTTTAAAGGGTGAAGTTGCTCTAAGAAGGGTAAAGTTACCCTTATAAGGATAAAATTTGCCCTAAGAATAATAAAATTGCCCTTGGAAGAGTAAAATTGCCCTTAAAAGGGTAAAGATGACCTTAGAAGGGTAAAGTTGCCTTTAAAAGAGTAAAATTCCCCTTAAAAGGGTAAAGATGACCTTAGAAGGGTAAAGTTGCCTTTAAAAGGGTAAAATTGCTTTTAACAATTCAGACCATTTTTTGAACTGGAATCAACCAAAATCATTCAAATTACAATCATGCAATCAGTAAACTCAAAATTTCAAGTGAAATTGAATCATTTAAATTGTATTTCCCCCCCATATTCCATGAAAATTTATTTTTCAGTTCACGTATTGGCCAATATTTGTCTTTATAATGCCATACCATCAAGAAAAAACACAAAATAGTAAAAAATCAAAAGTATCTAAAGCCAAAAGTCAAACAATCAATGTTCAGATGTCTTCTCTGCTCCCCAGAGTATTTTAAACTTTATCTTTTTTTTTTCCTTATTTTATAATTTTTTGAAGTAACAAAATACGAAAACTGACTTCTTTTTGCACATAAATCCATCATCAATAAACATTTTTTTTAAACATGTTTAGTAGAAGTGCGTTCAATCGATATAAGATTTTTAAAGGAAAATTGTAAAATAAAAAGAGCAGTTTAGACATTAAATCAATCATTTAACAATCGACTAAATCAATGTGGAATTCTAAATCTGTCAATTTTCTCTCAATATATTTCATTTTATATCATTTTTGTCTTACGGCTACATGTCTCTGTTTAAATTGTATATATTGTTAAAATGGATCAAAAATAGAATGTGATTCCATTGAATCATTAAAAATTCATTGAAAAACGTCTAATTGCACTTAAAAATGAATGAAATGAGGACCTCCCTGAGATAAATTGAAATTATTCTGCTAAAATCTCTTAGTAGTTAAAATTTCAAATGAAATATTTCATCATTTGACCTGAGACCAGAAAGTTCAATGACCCATAATTATAACAACAACTCAACAAGTGACATTTTCTTGTGTCAAATCAACAAAATATTTACATTAAATTCAAATTTCTTCATAAAAATACTAGTAATAATAATAATAATAATAAACAAGTGAGAGCACTCTTATGTAGTGGAAAATGAACTTAAATAAAGTCATCAAATGTAAAAAAAAAACATGACACGGTAACATTGTCACTAAATTTATAATATCATTTCTACTTCTTTTTTTTATTATTTTTAAAAACATGATTCTTAAATTTTGTCTAGTATTCACTTTGTATGTTACATCACACATATTTTGAATGTATAAAGTAAGTGTTGATGACTTACACACAAAATTTCAGTTAATTAAGAGAGATGTTGAAGAGGTAATTCGTGTACTTAATGTTGCTATTATTTTTTTTGACTTTACTTTTAACATAAACAACAGGAAATTAGTTTTGATGTTTTTTTTTTGTCTTTCATGCTAGAAGTTTACGAAAAAATTATAATTGTGTAATTTTCACATGTCTTTCAACTCAACTCTTCAAATGACTTTTTTATTTTAAAATATCGGGTGTTGGTGACAAATGTCAAACAAAAATTAAGTAATTTGATATTACATATGAATTTTTTAATGGAAACAGTTTATCAGTTAATTTATATGGAAATTTGATACAATTTTAAAGAGAACGTGCGTTACTATGATTTTTAAAAGAAAATTTGATAATCATGACTTGTTTCGATTAAAGCAGGGTCAAATTCAAAATTTGTGAATACTGTGTTGAAATTTCCTCTGTGAACTATTCAAAACAAAAAAGAAACGTCATATTACCAAAAAAAAAAGTTGAAACACAAATCGACCATTAACGATGTCACTAATTAGTACCTTAAAAGATAAATTATCACGCATTTTACTTGAGACATTAAATTATAAAGTGCCCCATTTTTGCATGATGAGATGTCAGTCATCGTTTTGTTTACCTTAAAACTTTACATTTTTCTATGTTATCTTAATTTAAAATCATAGTCAAAAAAAAAATATGAAGATGTTTCATCAAAATTATAACTTACTTAGTTTTTATATTCATTTGTTGCCTATTTTTTTTTTTATTATTATTATTAAGTCGTCAACTATTTAAATATGTTTAATGACAATTGTCTTAATAATAATTTTTTTCTCACACATATTTTTTTGCCTTGTATTGTTTTAATGGAATTTAAAAGAAAAATAATGATGATCATAATAATGATAATTAATAAACACAAACAGTTTTGTTAACTTTACACTTTAATTTTTTTCATGGCTTACTTATTTTTATAAAATTCTAGTTTAAATTTTGTAATAAAATAGAATTACACATTGAATGAGCAATTTACTTTGAGAACTGAAAAGTATAAAAATCAATGAAAGGAACACCCAGATACGAATGCTCAATTGGAGGCCATCAATTATTATCATTTCTATATTTATTGACTGGATGTATGTTAAAAGATTCACCTCTGACTGTGAATGCGGCTTCATTAGAAACATTTAAAAATAAAAAAACAATAAATGCCTCTTCCATTCAATATTTGTTGTATTGAAGTCAAATAATATCAGTTACCCTTTTTATATCGATTCAATATTTGATCAGAAAAATTCCATTGTTCGTTTTCATTTTGAAAATTTACATAGGATATGTATAAAAATGAATTTAATAATAAATATTACTAGCCTAGGGCAATTACAACAATAACATCTTTGTAAATTTTATGAACATCTTTCAAATATTCTTTTGCATTTTTATTTTGAATTTAAACACTGTGAGAAGGAAATTGACTTCACTGAACATACTTTCCACTGTAGCCCCACTGAATTTGGGTTGAGAGTGTGGAAAAGAGTGTTCAAGGTTGATGAAAATGTTGACGGAATTCAGGCACTTACTTACTCGCTTATCGGCTACTAGAAATTTTCTGGGCTATTTTATGTGAGAATCGAATTCTGGGCTATTCTGTGTAAAAATTGTATTCTGGGCTTTTTGTATTAAGTGACTTACCTGTAGTGACCTCTGGTCTGCTTCGATACTGTCCATATAGTCGAATTTAGGTCCACTCGCACCATGATGACCACCTGAAAAGTAAACTTTTCGATACAGCTTATACTAAACTTATCTAATGTTACTTACCAATTGATTAGACTGCTAAAGGGTGTTCCCACTGGTGCCACACTGGTTTTGGGTTGAGAGTGTAGTCTTCTGGTAGACATTTTGGGTATTTGAAGCCTACAAGATTCATTTATGCTTTGCTGACTGTTCACTTGTCGTTCTTAGAGAAAATTCTGCTATATGAAGGGGATTCCTATGATGATACAGAATTTCAAAATAAAATAGATCCAGGGATTTCCTTGAAACCAAATCAATCATTTATCAGAAACCTTCCAGGATAAATATCTTCTGTCCATTAACTTATAAATTCATCTCAAAAATTTTTACCCATAACTCCATTTCAAATATTTTTCCTAGAAATATACCAAAGAGATATAAATATTTGATCAAATATGGAAAAGAAAATTTATATTAACTTATTCCTTGGGTTTCACTCCACTTTATATTTTATTTATTTCAACATTACAAAACATTATATTGGAATTTTATATAAGGCAAAAAAAAAATACATCAAACAAAAAATATTATACAAACGATAGAAATATTACAAAACATTATTATCAATAAATAAAGAAAAGAAAGAGTTCATCAATTTTTGATAAAGTTCCACACATACATTGAACATGGTCATCAAATAAAGGATTCTCTTAAGTATCTGTTTTATATTTTTTTCAATATTATTTCATCGAAATAATTCACATATCTCATGTTTGTGGACATGTTAAACAATATTTTAGTATTTATTTTATGTAATATTTAAACAAAGGCATTTTCTTGCCTTTTCATTGTTTGAATTGAGAATTTTTTTTTATTAAAAATTGAATGCCATCTATCCGGTTATGAAATTGAAATGTCTTTGTAAATATTTTACATTTTTTTTCTCTGAAATTTAAAAGTTAACTCACTTCTTAAAATTGTGTTTGAAGGAAACTTGAAGTGAAAATGTAAAACGAATAATTTCCGGTCAAATTCTTACGATCCTTTTTTTGTTGTTAATTTCATTTCTTTATCACATTTTCTTGAAAAATTTATTATTATGTTGTTTATTATCTTGAACGCAACATTCTTAGCAATTAAATGTTTGGTATGTGACATTTCACATTCTGAGTAAGACATTATCTGTTGTCTTACCCGAGTCATCTCGTAACTTTCGATATTTATTTTGAGATAGAATCCAAATTATTTTGACATTAGAAATGCGAAAAATATCTCAATAAAATGTTAAACATTTTTCTATCTCACTACTAAAAATAATAATGACCCAAATATTGGCACCCATAAACTTTTTTAATTATTATTATTGTTATTATCAACACACAACGAACTAACCCATTTCAGTATCATCATGTTCAAACAAAAAATAATACTGCATAGGTATCATTCCAGCAGCACTTATAATAATAATAATGATAATAAAAAGACAACAACGTCGAAAAAGCGCATAACAACAACCAAGTTTCATCATTCCTTTTGGGGAAACGAAGAAATAAATGTTAAATAGTTGAACATGAACCGAAATTATACTTCTTCTTATCTTTTTTGGTACTTCTGTGAGATTCTATACGAATAAAAATAACAAAATAATTGTTGTTAAAATAGCAAATATAATAAAAACAATAGAAATGGATAAGAAATTATACAAGGTTTTAACATAAAACTTGGCCTTTAGCCACTCAAGAAGTAAATTTTGTGAATTTCGTTATTTTTTTTGGATAACTGAACAATTAATAGAGACTTTGTTAATTATTTGGTGAGTTTATTGTTATTGTTATGACTTAACATTACAAAATATTTTTTAGGAAGATATTTAATTGTAATTTTCTTTATCAGTTTTTTAATCACTTTCCTTGAAATTGATCAAACTGTCACTAAATGTCAATTTAATAGAAAATAGGTTCGTTCGATAGACTTGCATTTAAAATTTCGATAATGCAGATTCGCTTTTCAATGTCATTAGGGTTCTAAATTTCTACTACCAAAATTTGTTAAATATTTTCTTGAGATCAATGAACAAAATTACAAATTATTAAATTCCTCTTAAAACATATTGAAATACAAACAAAATTGTTATGATACTCGATATTGTTTGTATCAAATCATACAAGTTTGTTTATCTTTCATTTCGAGAGAGTAAAAACAAAATAAGCAAAACAAATATTATTATTATTATTATTTTATTAATAAAAGCGCCTTTGTTTTGACTCATTCTCTCAATTCAAATTCAATATAAAAAAAAACCCAGAAATACATTTAAACATTAAAAGAAAAAAATTTAACATACACTTACCAAGAAATCCATAAAATGTGTGGGCGATTCATGTTCATCGTTTGATTCATTTAAATTAAATGTTAGAATGTATTGCTTTTGGCATTTCGTGAAATACACCTTCATCGAAATATCACTTAGCATCATGATAACTTTGACCTTTTTCTTGAAATAAACAGACAAAAAAAAACTGTTAACATTTTATATCAAGGTAATAAAATGAAGTATTTTATTATTTTACGCATGATTTTATTTTAATATTAGAAAAGAAGAAACTGACACATTTTATTATTATCATGAATGGAACCTTTTAAAAACCTTTAAAATATGTATTTTTTTTTTGTAAACATCAAAATAGTTTGATATTGTTTTTATTAAGTTACTTGATGAGACCATGACAAGAGAAAAAAAAACGAAACTCTTCTGTCAAATATAACTTTTATCTCTTTTTAGATCTGTTCGATAAACACACACACATATACACAAATAAAAATATACGTTAATCTGATATGAATTGAAAAGTATCTGCATTAACGCATCTTTGTTATATTGTTAAATTTCCTATCAACCTACGATTAAATTTATCTATTCATTATTATTATTATTACCAAACATTTTAATGAATAAAATTCATGAAAAAAACAGGTTACTGTTTTATTGTTATTAGTATTATTATTTTATGTAATAAAATTCTTAAAAATGTTAAAATTTTTACGTCATTGTACCTTAAAGTGATGCTAAAAGGTTATTTTCTTAAGTGACTTAAGTGGACGTAAGTCCAAATACCTTATTGAATATTTGACCTTCAGTATGAAATAAGTTAAAAATATTATTTTCAATTTATTTTATTTTGAAAGTTATTTTATAACAATGAAGCAATTTTACGCATAGCAATCAATCAATATTTCTTATAGATTTCTTTCATTAGAATATTTGTGTGTTTTTAGCAGATTTATAAGTTTTTATTGTTTACAAGTATGTATTTTAATAAAATTTGTTTTTCAAATGCATTTTTGAAAACAAACAATGTTTTTCAAAATTAATTTTGTTTTTCTGAGAAACATTTATAAGCATTTAAATTTATCATAAAATCGGTTCTTGTCAAACAAAAAATTATTATTATTATGATTGAATAAATTTTCTCATCAACATCATATTTATATTTTATATTTATGAAATGAAAAAAACAACATAAAAACAAAAATTTAACAACAATTTTATGACAAATGCAGTTGTTTCAAGTAATCAAACATCCATCATGACATTTTTATATACAAAACTTATGAGGAAAGAAAAAAAAACAAGAAAATTACAAATATAATGCAATGTTAAAGGATTTAATAATAATATTGAGACATGTAATAATAATAATAATAATAACAATATTTATGATGTTTTAAAGTAGTAACTTTTTTTTCATAAATAAATAATAAATAAATAAGTTATCGTATTTTTTTCATATTTTATTTGAAAATAATTGCTTCATTTCCTTTTATTGTTTTATTAAAAAATATTTTTGTCTTCTCTTTCTTCGTATTTTTTTATAATAATATTTGTATTAAAACAAATAAATGATAATAATAATAATAAAAAATGCATTAAGAGAAATGAGTTTTGGTGGATTATTGCCGACACATGTCTAAATTTACATTAATCAAAATATCTGAAGAAAGGATCGTTTATAAAGTCATTAAGTTACCTTACCAACTGAATTGTTGTTAATTTCCTTTTCCTTTATTATTTTATTTTATTTTAAAGAAAAATTGTTTTAGATTTAAATGAATATGTGAATGAAATACAAAATTTTTGTTAATATTATTATTAAAAACATGTGTTATTTTTCATTTTTATATTAAAGGAGAGAAGAAGACAAATAGGATTTTAATTTAATATGAATATCACATAAAACTTTTAATGGTGGTTTTATTCAGCTACTGATATTATTATTTTTATTATTACAGGTATTTTTTTTCAGAATAAGATACCACCAAATGATTCATTTTAAAAGGATATTAACACCGGTGGTCGTTTAAAAAATTGGTGTTTGTTTCGTTACACCGGAATTTCTTGTTATTGTTAATTTATGTCAAATTATATCCGTTTAATTTTTTTCTTCAATGTTTAAAGGGTTTTGTATTACAAATTCTTGTCATGACGTGAACAAACGATGTGATAAATTTAATTTGTGTCAGATAATTCAATTTTTTATATGCATGAATATCTAGTACGATGTATTGAAAGTGATTTTCATGAAAATGAATCAATTGCAGCTCAAAAATAGTAGTATTAAGTTTAGTTAGCAAATTTATCACAGATCAGTTTTTCGAATAGCTTAGGAATGGCAGAAAGTTTGGCTATGTCTCTATAATTTCTGATATTTTCTTTGTCTCCTGTTTTCGGGATGATATATGATGTTTTCCATGTGTTTGGGAATATACCAGCAGACAAGGACATGTTGAGCTAACTAAACTAACTAACTCTTTAAAGATGAATCGCGTCAATCTCTTTTGGATTCTTTCAACGCATTCAATATGGGACTTGTAATAAGGCAACCAGATGACCGAGTCCAAAAAATTTCACTCCAGGTTGAATGAAGTCCATCAATCTCTAAACGATGTTGTGTAAGGGACTTCATATTGCTTTCAGTTCCTTTTCATGTTCCTAAAAATACTCTTAAATAATAATTTTAAAAATCTTGTCTCTCTCTCTCATAAATTTAAGCAATATAACAATATCTTACCTATCTTCAGCATAATAATAAATAATAATCGATGTTTCTGTCAAGAACAATACATTGATAAATGTCCTTAGATTATTTATTGCCGTGTACTCAAGAAAAATGAGCTGATTCAATATTAACTCACGTTTCATCTACAATCATAATAAAAAAAAAAAAATTATTTCCATGTCAAATGTAATACTTTGAATAAGTTGTATTTAAATTTATACTTACAAAGTGATGACAGGAAGACAAAACACAGGATAAAGCCACGATCATTGTTCTGTTACTGTTTTTTTTATTGAATAATTTTATCATTAACATTTAAATTTATGTTTCATTGTCTTTTGAAATCAAAACATCGTCAAAGGAAATTGAAGAGATGAATTGAAAATGAAATAAAAAGCTCTTGTTAAAATGAGTAGAAAATGAAACTAATTCAAAATAATTGGATTGAAATTTCAATGAGAAGGAAAAAATTAATTGAAAATTCTTTAAGAACTTCACATTAATTCAATAATGATGCATAAACCTCATTAATTATGAGGAGCACTTTTCCTGTACTAGAAACATTTCTTATTTTCTATTTATTAATTTCATTTCCATCCCATTGGCTTCTTCTATTCTTTTATTATTAAATTGATGTATATAATTTTTTTTTCTCTTTTCATTTATTTCAAATGCATAGAAAAATTTCATATCAAAAGTAAATAAATAGCAATTCCGGTGTAAAAATTCCCATTTTTTTTCTTCTAACAAAAAACAGAGAAAAAAATGTATACAAATAATTGAATAGAGAAGTGTCATTCTCTCATTTATTATTTATATACCATAACTTTTATAACAATAAATTTTGAAGATGAGAAAATGAAGAGACGCCTCTTCATCATAACATAAAAATGTTAAAGATGATAAAAAGAAATGCACATAATTCACATCAATTGCATTCCTTTCAATGACTAGTGGATTTGTCTGGTACTATTTTTCTTCTTCTTTTAATATTTAAATTCTTTTTTTTTATTTTACTTGTCGTCTTATTTAAATGAAACGTAATTCTTCACATTTTTTCCTCTGCTACTCTTATCTCGAATCTCCACAACTTAATACATTTACGGAATGAAATGACACGGTTTTTCTTCTTATTCTTTTTTTTTTATTTTAAACAATTTAGTTTTATAGTGTCATTAATTTCGTTACGAGTCCAGTGATAAAGAAATTTTCTTCTTATTTTTCTTTGCCTCTGTTTCCCTTAAAAATCGTCATCTTCATCATCATCATTACATATATTTATAAACTGAAATGAAAAGAAAAAGAACACTTTAGTTACTGTTAAATTTAATATGAAAAAAAGAGAGATAAAAATGCTGCAAAAGTGCAACAAAGTCATTAAATGAATGGAAATGAAATAATAGAATGAAATTTTGCTTCATTAAATCTTATAAATATTCATCAAAAGTACACTTGACTTGGAGGCACTTGGACGAGATATCTTCATGATGAAAATTAAAATGAAAATTGAGTGGAAAGGAGAGAAAAATATGTGAAAATTAGTGAAAATTTAAGATTATTTATCAACATATGCAATTGATCACGATTTATTTTTTTTAGACTGGTTAAAGTCTAAGATATTTCTTTGATCTAAATTTCAACTGACACATCTTCTTTTGTTTGTTGTAACAAATGCCATTACTTTTCATTCATCTTTTTTTTCTTTTTTTTGAAATATTTATTCTAATTAATTTTGAAAAGAAAAGACAAAATAGAAAAATTCCAACTGTTGACTGATATAAAATATATGCATAATATTATTCATTGTCTGAAAAGTATTTGTAGAAAAACTGGTGTGAAAATTGCATTGATCGGAATTGAAATTGAAATGAGTGGGAAATGAAGCAATCAAGTCATATGAGATTTTCAGAGCTGTTAAGTGGGTTAAAAGTGACCTGGGCTAGAAAATTGTCACGTGAAATTTTCCATTATGATCTTTACTTGGTGCTCTGGGCATTATAAGGAGGCTTCTCTTGATTTAACGTTTGAGTTGTTCATTGGTTCCTTGAAACTTAAAAATTGTTTTTAAACCCTTGGTCTAATTCAGTTAAATCGACTCAGACGCTTAGAATCGCATCGGCCATATATCAGCACAATCTTCACACCATCTCTCATAACACACTTCATAACATACGATAAGTGAAATAAGGTGCTAATTCGACGAATTCAAACTCATGCATTTTCATAAAATTAATTTTGTAACACCAAAAGAATTATAAATAAATATGACATGAGATACAAAGCCAAACAAATGCATGAATGAAATTTCAACTTAAAAATTAATAAGCAAAACAAATATTATTTTTATATAAATATGTATGAAACATAAATCATTAGTAATTAATTTGACAAAAAAAAAGAGAATTTCTTTTAATATTCATTAATTATAATGAGAATGAGTGTGCTATCATATCATATCTTTTCCTCCGATCTTATACCAAAAAAATAACATACGCAGAATATTTTGTCACATTTTATTTTTATTATTATTGTTTTTTTTGTTTGTTTTGTTTTAATGTTTTATTTTAAATGAAACTCATATCAAGTCAAGACAATAAAAAAAAATATGTAAGAGAAGAAGATGAAAAAATAGCGGCATGTGTCAACCGTAACTTTTTTTTGTTTCTTTTTCTTGTTAATTTATTTTAAATGAAATGTTTCATAAAAATGTTCACTGGAATATTGCACTGATGCCACAAACAAAAACAATTTTAATGAACTTGAATTAATAATATTATTTAATTTTTATTTTTTTTTTTTGGTTAAATGATCTTCATGATGAAAAGAAAAAAAAATAAATATGCAAAGATCATGTCATTAGATACAAAGAAGGAGGGCGGACAACCATAATTCACTTGACTTTATTTTGACTTGAAATGTGTAGATTAATTTGAATTGTGTTTTTAATTAAAAAATTCTAAAACTGGAAACTTAATTTAAATTTTTATTATATTTTTCATTCAACTTAAATTATATATGAATGACTTATGTTCGTTTCTAAGCACACATGGTTTCTTTGAATGTTGTGTGAGTAAGCATATAATTTTCTTACAACCATGGTCATTGATTTTGTCCCTATAATTATGAAGGTTCAATGTCTTGTCAAAAAATTTGTTAACCTGTGTTCTAGGTTTTTTTTTATGTCTTTTTAAAGAGAATTTACATGATTTCTAGTATTTTTGTTAAATTGATAGACAAAAAATGCTCTATTGAGAATTGTGAGAGTTTGTGGTTTAAAGGCGCGAAAAATTAAAACGGAAAATGTAAGGTCAGGAATATCTGATTTTTGGAGTGTTTTTGCCTTGTTGAGCCAAATTACGAAACTTTGTTGTGCAAATTAGCCTTACTTGTGATGGAGCTCCAGTGGATGGACTTGGCCGAATTTAAAATGAGTCTTTAGGCTAAGCGATCTTCCGCTACAACTTGCTATTTTGAACATGGAGTTCTCCAAGATCATTTGTGACTCCATCAATCAGGATTGTTGTTCAGCAAGATGTTGGAAGTTCGGATGGACCTTGGGACTAGTTTATTTGATATCAGTATTTTATTTTCAATGTCTAATGAAGATCTTCTGTTTATCAGAGGGTACAGCAGCCTTATTGCATTTAATGTTTCAAAAATGATATATTCGATATTCTAATTGAATGTTAGATAACGATCAAAGATTACTCTTAGAAGGTGTAAAAAATAAAACTTGCAGAAACCTTTTTAGCAGCAACTGTTCAATCTCCTGCACAATTCTAAATGTGTCTGTTTTTCTACTTGATGCGATTTTTCACTTTAAATTTAGATTATTTTACACATTAACTTAACAATACTAATTTACTGTGGCGTCAGTTACTTTTCGTTTTAGAGCGTTACCTACAATATGGCGATTTTAATTGGGTTACCGAATTTTCACATGAATATTTGACAGTTAGGGTTGCCATTATTTCTCACAGCAGGGGCGTATCTACCAGGGGTAGCTGGAGTAGCTTGGCTATCCCTGGAATTTGGGCAATGGAATGAAAATCTTATCAAAATTTGAAAGATTTTTGTTACTTATGCGGCTACTCTCACCAAATAAAGCTAAATTCGCTCCTAACTCCTAGGAATGTTGATTTTTTGAAAATGCACTTACAAAATAACTTTCATAGTCATGGTTTCTTCCTTCTATTTTGTTCTGTGATAAATGACCCTGAAATTACATAAATAAAAACCCATTAAAACTATATTTCTCTCATTTTACCAAAAAAAAAGAAGGAACAATAATTGAAATGTTATAATTAAATTAATAGAAAATGTAATAAAAAATTTCAACTTACACTATTTAAAGCACTTTTTCTTAACTTTTACTTTAAAAAAACACATACAATTTTTTGTGACAGTTAACAAAAGAAAACCCTGAGAATCCACAAAAAATAAATGAAATTTTATTTAGTATATCATTAAAAGTAAAAAATAAATTATAGAAGAAAAATTGGATATAACGAAAGACACAAATTACTATGTTCACTTCCTACAAATACGCGTTCATACTATTTAAAATTCAATTTTAACTTGAATGCTTGTGCAAAAGCACTTGTGAAGTTGAAATAATAATAATTTTTCGTGTTAAAGAATAAGAAAATAAATAATGAATGTTATTTAATAATGAGCAAGAACAATATTAAAGTGGAATTTGACAATTTTATTACAATCTTTCGGATTTTCATTCCATTGAAGTGTGTGTGAAATACCGTTTCATTAAAATTATAATAATTGCTGGATGTTTAAATTAAAAAGGCAGGAAAAAAAATAGAAAAATGTAATAATGATGGTTGAGCAGAACTATTTAAACATTATAATTATTGCAATTTCGCGAAATTTAGCATTAAATGTCAGAAAATTTCTTAAGTCAAATTGAATTGTTAAGTGGGTCTTTAGTTGACAACGTTAATGAGTATCATTATGAAAAAATATTTCATATAAAATTTATGCTAATAAATTTTCTTCTTTTTTCTCTCTCTTTACAGGTAAGAAGCTGATTAATTTTCCGGAAATTCAATGCTCAACTGACCTGGATACAAATTTCTCGTCGTGATTAGCTAATTTTAACTTCATTTCATAATCAGTCCAATTTAAATTTTTTATTTTCAATTACAAGACACGCGTCTCTATTGTTTGATTGAGAAATACCTTTTTTTTCATTAAAATATTGAAAAAAAAATTACAATAATAATAACAATGAAGAATGTTTAGTGCACCCACATATAAAATGAAATGATGATGGCACTTATAAAGGTTTAAAATTGAAGAAAAAATAATTGAAAAAAAAATTTGTAAGTACACACAAACAAAATGATTATTAATTTCTTGAACAGTTTTTTTTAAATAAGAACTAATCTAAACGAGGCCACTTAAAAATGAAATGTGTGTTGTAATTGAGTGGTCGTGTGCCCTATTTAGATTAGTTTATGAATTTCATGAATGATTAAATATTTTTTTATTGTTTGAAAGTTTCATTCATTTAATATTAAAATTATTTTGATTAAGGGAAATTTTTAATTTAAATCCTTACCTTGAGTCATGATGCCCTCTGTAACGTGCCTGAGTAGTGTCCTCACCCCCAGCACTGACCATCATTTAAGCTACTCATGATAATATAATAACAGATTTCAATTCATTTCATGCCAACTAAGTCAAATGTAAGCTTATGCTTTGTCAAAATGTCCCTACTTATGTTCTGAAATGAAAATGTGAAACAATAATCAACTAATGTTGTGAGTCTTCTTACTTGTCACAAATTTATGTGTTATAAATAGCGTCACATACATTGATAGGACGACACAAAGTCCTTTTCTTGTCATAATTTTACTCCAATAAATGTCCATTTTTCTTAAGTCTTTCAATAATAAATAAAAATGCGTCTTTGTCTCATTTTTTTCATTTGTATTTCTATTATTATTTCTCGATTGAGTACCAAATATAACAAGACTAATACGAAATTAATAATTTTCTATCTGTCTTATTACTGTCATCAAAAAAAAAATAATTTATTACGTTATTTGGTCTGTAATTGAATTTCAGGGTTTCACCACTCACTTATAACATTTTGTATATTACTATTGTTTTTTTCTCATTAGTTTTATCATTAAGAGAAAATGTAATAAGTCGAGTTAAATTTGAAGAAAAATTTTCTAGTTAATAAGAATTTGTTTCATCATCATCATCATAATAATAATGGGAATAATCATGGGAGAAAGGTCTGATTGTATTTTAAATAATAATGAAAATTCAATTGACTGGACATTATTTTTGTATTGAAATGCACTGTAAAATGAAAATGAATCGAAAATGATGCTGAGTCCTTCCCTGTAAATAATAAATTTGAAAAGAAGCATATAAACGTATACTCAAACAGCAAATGTACGTATGCCGTACAAGCAAATGTATGTACGCTGAACAAGCAAACGTATGTATGCCAAATAAGCTAATGTCTATTGCTCATCCGGCAAATCAATGTTTGCCAAATTGGCTACTCTTGAAAAAATGTATAGTATACATTTTCTTTTGAAATGTTATATTTTGAGAAATATTTGTCGTAGAAAAAATTCTTAATACGTTTTGGAAACGACAGAAAAATATCTTTTAGAATCTTATATAAAATTTTAATATCTGTAAATAAAATTGAATTATTAAGCGAAAATGTTTATTTTTTTCATAAAAATTAGCAGAAATTGGTGCAAACCGATATGAAAAAATGAGAAATATATGTCATAGAAGAAATTTAAAATATGTCGTGGAAACAACAGAAAAATATCTTTTAGAATCTTATACAACATTTTAATATTTGTAAATAAAATTGAATTTTAGAACGAAAATTGTAAATTTTTCATACAAATAATAACAAATTGATGCAAACCAAACAATTTGGTTGAACACTCATGTTTTTGCTGATTCATACAGGTGCTCTGCATTACTCAAATATTTGGTACGCATTAAATTTTATTTATATTTTGATGAAAGTATGAAAAAATTACAATTTTCGTTCTAAAAATCAAATATTAAACAAATATTAAAATATTATATAAGATTCTAAAAGATATTTTTCTGCCGTTTCCAAAACGTATTAAGAATTTTTTCTACGACAAATATTTCTCAAAATATAACATTTCAAAAGAAAATGTATACTATACATTTTTTCAAGAGTAGCCAATTTGGCAAACATTGATTTGCCGGATGAGCAATAGACATTAGCTTATTTGGCATACATACGTTTGCTTGTTCAGCGTACATACATTTGCTTGTACGGCATACGTACATTTGCTGTTTGAGTATACGTTTATATGCTTCTTTTCAAATTTATTATTTACAGGGTTGATATAGTCAATGAACATTCATTTGAAATGTACAGGGACGTATTTGGAATTTTAGTTTGACATTTTACAGATAGGAATTTTTACGTTTGACATTTCACAGCTAGGAATTTCGTCGTTTGACGTTTAACAGCTAGGAATTTCATCGTTTGACATTTCACATTTTTTTCTAAATTTCTTTATAAGGGGGACAGGCTCCTTTAAATAAGTAAATAATTCTGATTGATACAGTCAATTCAAATTTGAATAATGATTTTTTACCCGGTTAGCAAAAAAAGAACCATCAGAGGCTGATTTCTCTTTACAGTGTAGAATAGAAATGCAATACAAAAATAGTAATAATCAAACTAATTGAACAAATTTATAACATTATCAGAGTAAGGCTGATGCAAATTTAACGATTCACTTCAATTTTTTTGAAATACCCGGTTGGCAAGAAAAATTTAACGGAACCTTACATTCGTTTACATGAAACATTTTTGATAAACGCCTTTTTGCACTGAATGAATCGAATCTGAAACGTCATCAAAATTTCAAATGGCCTTAAAACGTTATTGAATAAAAAAACCCAACGACAAGTATACTGATGATGACAGAACATACCAGCAACTGTCTCATATATCAATAAATCGACATTTAAACCATACAATTTTCTCGAATTGCTTCAAGTAGCAAAAGAGAACTCTGTTGTAGATTATTTTGATTGATATCAAATCTTTTATTATTATTATTTTCTCCTTATAACATTCATCCACGACAGAAAATGTTACAATTGAACAATAGAACATACCTCACCACATACATTTCAAACAATAATATGCGATTATTGTAAAAGAAGGAACAAAACAAATGCGGGTTCTTACATGTCATGTAAAAGTAAATATATATAAAATAAAAATAATAATACAAGGTACTTTTCTCATTTTGAATGAAATATCTATAAACTATATCACAAAGGTATGATAAAGAAAACTAATAATAAGAATAATACTAACAATATGAATCAGAAGGAGATCGAAATGCGATTCAATTAAATTTAATTGGAAATAAATTGATTTTTTTTTTTTTTGCTTTAGCTTTTGATAGTTTTTTTTATTTTTATTATCATATGAAATGTTTCATTTCAGGGCTCCTAATTCAGGGCTTTGATAAGTAACGTTAAATGGGTATCAAGGCACTTATAAGACTCATATTGGACATTAACCGGAACCTTTCAATGTAAAATTACATCTAAAGCAAAATAAATCTGATTAAGTTAATGTATTTGACCCGTATTTACATCAACAGCAATATCCACTGAATCAACATCGTAATGCCCAAATTTAGTAAAAAAAATAAATTAATCTTATCATGTGATAAATAAAAGAGATGCGAGAAAAAAATTTGGCTATCTATGGAATTAATGTTGTATGTGGTGCATAACTGTTTAACCTTTTTGTACCAATATTGTTTATATTTAATGCGCTCTTTTGATGATATTACATCATACTATTCATTATCTGAATGAGGAATGAGAGTACTTGATTATTGCAGTTTTTTTTTTGTTTTTTTTTCTGTAAATGGAAAATGAAAGAAAAAATGTAGCTGTTAATAAAAACAGTAATGAGAAAATTAGCACTGTAAATCGACTGGGTCACTTGGAGCTTACATTCTCAACCCAACGCGGAACATGGTTTCCTATTGGACTCCCACTGGTGCCCCACTGGTTTTGAGTTGAGAGTGTAGAGATCAGAGAAACGGACTCTGATCAACTTACTTACTTAACTGGAACTATAGCCATTTTTGGTTAGAAATTGAATTCAAGAGTCCCCTCCTTTGCGCTTTTCACTCCAGTTTCCCACAGTCAAGCTTCGTCGCCATCGATCGATGTCGCTTAAGATCTGCCCAGATCACGATGGCTATCTTAATCGTTTCCGGAGAACGTGCTCGATACCTTCATATTCATTGGTTGTTAATTTCCACGTTTTAAAATTCGACACCTTTTCAGTTTACAGTGTCACACTCTTATATAGAAATAACAGATAGACTTAATTTTATTTCGCATCAAGTTTTCATAAAAAAACGTAATGTAAAATTGTGAATGTATGCAAACTTTTTTTTAATATAATAAAAAAATAAAATGAATAGAATAGAATTCAAGTTCCATCCAGGGCAGAATATGATGAATACAAATGATAAATTGCAACCATTACTTGAATCTTTTATACGCATTTATATTATTTCATTGAAATCAAGTAATCATTGAAATAAAATAAAAAAATAGGTTTATAAATAAATTTAATTTAAATGTAACAACTTTGACCTAATTTACTGAATTTTATAATGAGCTTCATTGAATGTCATACTCCTAAAAGGATTTTCAAGTTTCATGACTTTTGAAAAACAGTTTTCTTTAAAAGCTCTTAGCTGAGTCTCAATTTTCTACAAAAAAAACGAATTAAAATATTTTTTTTCCAAATGAATTCATTTTAAAGTGTCTCACTTACAAAATGATATTTTTTCAAATAAAAAAATCAAATTAATGTCCTTTTTTCTTATCTTTCTTTCACTCCTTAAATTTACTGTAATTAACTACTTACATAAGACTTTCAATGTAAAAAAAAATCTCAATGAAATTCATTGAAGCAGAATAAATTCCCTTTAAACTTCTGTTTAATCTTCAATGTTGCTACTTTGTTTTGTATTCCATCCGTTAAATAATAAAATTAACATAACATGATAAAAAAAGTGAGTTTTACATTTAATTGTAACACAATAACACCAAAATTTGATGTAAATTTAGAAGATGTGTCAGATCAAAGCAAACACCGACAATCCGACCAATCATTGTGACACTTTTTTGTTTATTTTCATATTTCTTTTCATTTCATTTCATTTCATTTATTGAAATACATAATTTTTTTTTGTTTTTTTCATTTAAACAACAGTAGCATCAAAACTCGTTTTCTCTCAATAAAGCACACACACTCACATAAATAAAATGTCATTTGTTTAGATGCCTTATCTCTTGTGTGTAATAAATAAATGCATTTAACAGTAATTTTTATTACGTCACAATTTAATTTAAGTTAATCAAATTACTTATCTGATGCAAGTTCTGTGATACAAATAAAAAATAAATTTCATGTTTAGGTGTCAGAATGTCACAGAGAATATTTAAAGCGATTAAGTGGTCAATGTTGCAACAATGTCACAACTTTGTGGTTTTTTGTAAAATATAAAATAAAATAAAATAAAGATTAATAACCTTATTATTATAAGTGATTTTATTTTAAATTACATTTAATTTTGAGGAAAAAAATTTCAAAAAAAACGTATACGCACATGACAAAAACTGGAGTTCATAAATTATATTAAATGACAGTATAATAGAATATTTTTTTTACGATTTTAACTACTTTTTTTCATGTATTTTATTCGCTCATTCAATTATCGAGAAGATTTTTATTTTTATTATTAATTTTTGTCCACTCCTCTATTTTTCGTATTTTTAATGTTGAGATTTTCTTGGAGAAGAATCGAATAAAAATTAATAATATTTCATTTAAAAAGAAAAAAATTGATATTTCAATGTCAGTTCAGTACATTCAATTGCAACATTGTTGCACTTCACTTTGATTATTGATTTTTTTTAATTTTATTATTACTGTTTAATATTTAATATTCTTTACGGTGAAATAAAAAATTAATAGGTATTTATGGGGCATTTCAATTCAAACTGGACATATTTTAATGTAAGTGTTCAATAACCTCTTAATATGCAGAATTTGGGAGAATGGAACACACATTTTTTGGTGACCCCGTTAAAATTAATCAGTGAAACATTGCAGGCTTTTTCTTAGTTCAAAATTTTACTACAATAAGCCCAATTGAGGCTTCAGTAGAAAAAATTGCTCAACCCCTGAAAGATTAAAATGAGCTCCTTAACAGATTTTCGGCTTCATTGTTCCCTACTCGTAAATCTTCGTTTTATGAACCCAAGAACAAAAATTTATACGAAAATGCGCCCTCTAGATTATAAATACTGAAAAGAGAGCTTCAATTTGAACAACTTTTTTCTAAAACTTTTCAGAACCAACACCTTAAACCCAACCTCAAACACACCTCACTTAACAAATATTTGGCGTTAGGGTATTTTTTTCAAGCGATTATCCTGAAACTGAAAAGTACGGTTTTTGAGGCTTGTTTTCATTCAATAACACTATGATCATACATCGAAAGCAAATTTATGAATTTACTCAAGACCTTCAACTTTTCCGAACATTCTTTTAGTGTTTTGGTACAATAAAACAATTTTTTTATGAAAAACCCTCAAAACAGCGTTTTTTTACAATTTTCAGCCATTTTGACCCAGTTACATATCAAATTTGGCCTTTAAATGTTCTACAAATATTTTGCTCTATTTATGTTAAACAACGTTGCCATACATCATTTACATGGTTTTCTGACAAAA
This sequence comes from Culicoides sonorensis, assembly GCA_900002565.1. Lineage (NCBI taxonomy): Eukaryota > Metazoa > Arthropoda > Insecta > Diptera > Ceratopogonidae > Culicoides > Culicoides sonorensis. The sequence continues at coordinate 448,805 of LN483365.1, forward strand.
AGTTTCAGTTTTGAGTGAAAAACTGACTGAGAGTACTATTTAAGGGATGAAAATCGATGCAAGTCATTATCTGACATTTCTAACGTCATGACGCGTCATTGTAAGTTGAAAACGTCCCTCAGTGCTGGATGATTCAATCCTTTAGTTGACGGTCACAGCACAGACACATTCCTAGGTGTCTTCCAAGAAAACTTGAATGCTCTCTGGTAATTAGTATCGTCTGTATGAGCCCTGTAGGTGTTTTAAGGGACATTTTGAGTTTACAATGTTATTTCTTTATTTTAAAAGCAAAGTTAGAGTAAGGAGTCTAATTGTTATTTAGCCCCATTTCAAAATGAAATGCGCCTTTTTTTGTGTATAGAGTAGATTGCAAAAAAAACACACACAATTCAATAATGAATTGAATAAATATTTTATGTACAGAGAAAAAGTGCATTCTTACTAAATGTTTCTTGTATCCAATTTTTTTCATCATATTGTTTCAAGATTCCATTTTTCTACAAATAATAGAGGGAAAAAAGCAAAGTAAATAAAAAATGTACGTATTTTATTATTCTTCTAAAAACAATGAACGATGTGTATAAACTTTTCAAGAACAAAAAGATTTTTCTTCTCTATTGTGAGTGCTAACCAACTGCATTTATTCACATTTTTATTGAGAAAAGAAACAAAAAATAAGAAATATTACAACTGTCAATAAATTAAATTAGACTCCTTTTATACACACCTCTTACATTAGTAAACAGACAATAAATTATTAAGTTTTGCATCATACACTCACATTACAAGTGTATTTTTTGCATTACATTGAATTACATTGAAATATCAATTTTATATGAAAAAATCAATGATTTTGAATATTTTATGACTCCTGCTCCGATTTTTCGTAGTTAATTGAATTGCTACTGCGTTCAAATCCAATAAACAAATATTAAATTATGAATTATTATTAATATTAAATTTATTTGTGGTATAACACAAAATTAAATTGCGGTAAATGTATAACAAAACTTTTTCAAGTAAACAGTAACATCATCCTTCCATTGAAAAGTTTGAAAAGATCTTTGATGTAGTTTCGTCCACACAATTTTAAATTATGTAATAAATCATTTTGAGGTCGGTCACTGACATTTCTTTATTATTAAATTCTTCGTTAAAAATGTAATAAATTCTTTCTTGTGAAACTTTGTAAGATAACGGTTCAAAGACCATCCTTTGATTTAATTTTATTATGAAAATATTTAACTGAAAAGAATTCAATTTTGATTAATTATTGATAAAATTTTAGTACACAAGTAAAATTATAATGCAGTCCTTTAATGACTTTTCTATTGTTCTTTTTCTGCATTTATGAGCAATTATCTTATTTTTTTATAAAATCTTTTCATTTTAAATGTTATTTTTCTGCTTAACTGACTTTTATACATACACACACACACACACACACACATACACAGCATAAGGGGTTAATGCACATAAGTCTCAAAGAAATTTCTATCAATAATTTCATTTCATTAATTTTCGTGTTCTTTTAAATTGTATAAGAAAATAAAACAAAAAAAACACATTAAAGGACAATGGCTTAAGAAATGTGAAAATAACTGTTGATCATATCAAGATTTCATACGAATTCAATTCAAAATTGATGATGCCTTGTCTCGACTCACAAATGCATTATTAATGTTACTTTTTTTTTGGAGAAATGACGAAATATTATGCAAAAGCATGATTCAATCATTTTAATTTTAACAACTCGAGGGAAATTAATTCGCGGCGGCTGAAAAAAATGAAGATAAAAATTAAATTGAAATGTAAATTTAAAAAGAAAAATGGGAGCGCATTTTCATTAAAAAATGTCGCTAACCATGGAAAAAAGTCGCTTATCGTAGTGTCACCAATCATTGAATAAAAGTCGACAGTTATTTAAAAAATCACTGGTACGATCTGTATACAAATTTTCGGACGGACTCGACAAATGACTTCTAGGAGCAATTTTTTCAAAATCCATTGGAAATTAATTTACAATGAAAATGATAAAGTATTTTTTTTTTCATTTTACTTTGCTTTTCATATCAATTATAATCTAAGGCCTTAGATTTTAAGACTTTTTCTTCTCTCTTATCATCACAACGATAAAAGTAACCTTTTTCACGTTATCACACATGGATTGAGCATTGTATGCATTGAAATGTAAAAAGCCTTCTTAGCCATGTGTCTTTTTTTATATACTTTATCATTGTTCTTCTTCAATGTTAATAAAAAAAAAATAAAAAGAAATTTTTTTGCAGTGAATCCTCATGATGTGTATGTTTTCTTCTACCTTTTTCCATAGTGCCGTAAAAATTCACAAACGGTATGGGATTATATTAGACTTTATTATATCGCTCGCTAAATAAAATATATAAAAAAAGAAGAAGTGATGATTATATATGTTGTATCCGAATCATATCAGCACTTAGATATCTTATTGAGGTAAAATAAGAAGAAAAAAAAGTACTTAAAAAAGGCAGGCAATATAAAGATAATACAACTGATCTATCTTTCTTTTTTTTTATTGTTGTTGTTGTTGTTGTACGAGATGAACACAAGAGAATATTATTGGATTGGATTTCCTTCGTTCATTTCATTTCAGTTTTTTTCTCAAATGAAAGGAAAAAAAGCAAAAGAACGACAAAGATAATAATAAAATACAATAAAAATAATAATAATAAAAAATGAAAGAAACTGAAAACATTTGCCAGGATGATAGCGTTTGTGTGTGTGTGTGAGCAGTGATAAGATCTTCAAGTGTAAGACGTGGTAATGTTTATGGCTTTTGAAGCAATTTCATTTTGGTGGTAGGTAATTATTTTTCGATTCCGGTTCAATTTTTATTATTGTTGTGCAAGTTTATTTTTTATTTTTAAGGAAAAGGGTCATAATTTAAAAGGAATTTGAGTGTAATCCAGTGCGATAATTTAGAGCGCAATATTTATCGTTAGATTACTGATTCAAAATATTAAGTATCGTTATCTGAAAATGAGAACGACAGAATTCTGGTGCTAGGGAATTTTCTCTTTTGAGTACTTCCTGATACAATATCAACATATTCTCTTCTCTTCTCTTCTCTTCTCTTCTCTTCTCTTCTCTTCTCTTCTCTTCTCTTCTCTTCTCTTCTCTTCTCTTCTCTTCTCTTCTTGAATCTCGTTCAAAAATTTTTTTCATAACCCACCATCACCAATATCAAAATCTATCAAGATTCAATTCAAATCCAACTTTTTTACATATCTTTTTTTCTCTACTCAAATTTAACACGTAATATCACTTAAACAATATTAACTTAACTCATATCAAACTCATGCAATTAAAACTCGTGTTAAAACAATAGTTAAAAGTTGAGCAACAATGTGTAACTAGAAAGAAAAACATGAGAAAAAAAATACACAAAAGAAAAATATATAACTTAAAACAAATACATACTCGGAAGTCCTTTACTTTTAGATGTATATTTAAGTTTATTGCCACATTTGCCATCTTTCCATCTTCTTCTTCTTCATCTTATTTTAAACATATTACATACTAAAAAAAAATCTTTTCACATTTTTTTCACATATCATATAATAAAAAATCGATGAATGTTACACATAACCATAAAAAATAATATGGGTGGAAACTGTTAAAAAAAATTGAACATTTGAGTTTTTTTCTTCATTTAAACATCATTTCAGTTACTTCTTTTTTTTATAAAAAAAAAGTATAAATGTAATAAAAGAGAAGCTTTGTGATAAAAATCTGAGAATAAAAAATTTAAGATTTAAAATTTATTTTAGGATTACGTTAGTATTTGTGTAAGACTTACCTGTAAAAAATTGTTTTGTAGTGTTAAAATTTACTCTATTCAATATGTTTTTTTTCTCGCCTTGAGTTCACTTTTACATTGTACTGTTTTTAAACACTATCGTCATTATTATCATCATCATCATCATCACTAGCATTGAATTTAAGAGAGAGATTGGAATCGCATCACATAAAATACATATATAGTTTTTTTTTAATACTAAACATTATTTTATATCACGATTTCCTTATCTTATACCGATTCTCTTTATTCATTTAAAAAAATTAATACGATAAGTATCGATCCAAACGCCTCCTAGTTTTTTTTTATTATTTTATTATATCTTTTAGTTTACTCTGGATTTTGAATTGATCTGTATAATTAGTGTTTATATCTATTAAAAAAATATAGGAATGTAATTTTTTTTTGTTTTGATTATCACCTTTTTTGCTTATATCCAAGAAATTGCATGCGTGGCGTGCAAACACTTAAAGCGATAAAATACTGAATAATTTATATGTTTTATTGTTCATACACTTTTATACACATATAACTTTAGTCAATCAATTTAAAGCTGTTATAATAATAATAGTAATAATAATTGTTTATTGGTATCAAAAGAAAATTCGCTGTAACATAAACTTAAAGAATGTTCTTCGTCAAGTAAATTTATTGAACATTAGATACATAATTTATGTTTAAATAAAGTGAGCCGGGAGGTGTAAAATGTACATCATTATTATTATTCTTGTATTGTTAGTTTAATTATACATATTTGGATATTATTATTCAATAATAAACATTATAAATATTTAATCAGAATGTGTCAAATTAATAATAATGTTAAATGAACACTAAATTTAAAAAAAAAAACTAAATTTTACTTGTTCAATTCACTTCCTTGTAAAAACTTATTTTTTTTTTGTTTCAATGTCACGTGCCTCGTAATTTAATGTAAGAAACTTTCCGCGCATCATTATTCATGTTATATTATTATGATTATCATTATTATTATAATCATTAAATATTTTGCATGTATAAAATTATGTGACTGTTTTATGATCAAGAAAAATTTACATGCATATTTTTCGAGAAAAGTTTGATACAATTTTTCATTATAATTAAGTGCTTGAGGGAATATATTTTAGTGTTTGTAACATCATAATCATTATTTTGATATAAAATCCTGTAATTGTATAACGTTTAAAATGAAAGTTGTGTTAAAGATGTCATTCAAATTGAAATGAGTAGATTTTAGACTATCTTGAACCTGGAAGCTCAAAAGTTAAACAAATATTTCAATATATTAGTTACTTGAATGATTTACCGTTAAATTGAAGTTATTTATTGGTAATAAACAATATTATTTTCAAATAAATAACTCTTTTCTAATACAATTTTCTATAAAACGCATGTAATCGATCATATATATGATTCTTTCTTCTATAAATGGAATGCACCTAACAAATCTCATCTTACATACAAATAACATAATAAAAATACGCACATATATAAATTTAAATGAAAAGTAAACAATTATAATATATTGCACAATTAACGGTTTGATAATGAACTTTATAATGTATGTATATTGTTTTAGAATAACATAAAAGAGAATGAAATGCGGGGAAAATGCACATTCAACATTCAAATTGAAATAAAAGGAATACAACTAAATTATATTATTATTATTTCTATGAAAAAGAATAGAATTTTGCCTTTAAGGTGTATAAAAATAATTTTTGTATACAAAGAATGTAGGCTTTTAAACATTTTATACATTCATTATAAAGGTGAAGTTAACATAATATTTCAAAAAACAAAATAAAACTAAGACTTTTCAAATGGCGCACACATTTCAATGTATGTATGTTAAAATAAGATAAAATAGACATGTATAGATTTTTTAATGAACAATTGTATGATTTTGCCTTTCAGTATAAATAAATATTCGTTATTACATTCTTTATTTATAAATAAATTTATAATATTACAAAAAAAAAATCATCATCATAAAGAAAGATTCCTTCATACGTTTATCTTTCTCTCTTAAAAATGAGTATGAGCTGCCATGTTACCATTTATAGATTTAAAAAAGTTAAAAGGCAAATAAAATTTGCCTCGCGCAATCGATTAAAATACAATCTAAAATATTTTCTATTATGCTGTCTCATTTACTACTTTTTTTTTGTTGTATTATTTAGAATATTAAATAACTGATTTACTGTTGGACGATTGCTTCTTCTTCTTCATCTTCTTACAATACATATTATTTATTCATTTTTAATTAAACTTTGGATTGAATCTCTTGAGTTGGAAGAATAGAATTAAACTTGAGAGTTAAGAGACGTAGGTGGACTCTTTCTTTATTAATTTGTACAACAATGTAAGTGAAAATTTGATAAACACTCACTAATTCCCTCAAGCTTTCAGTTAATGTAATAATATAATAATAATGATTTAACTTTTCTTATATACAATTTTTTTATTTGGTGTGTTCTTAAATTATTATGGTATTTTTGCTCCCACACACACAAATAATTACTTATCCATATTGTAGTTGGAGAGGAAAAAAAAACGTAAGTGACGACAACGTCTTACTAAAAATAATAATAATACTTTAATGATTCTATTTTATGACCAATGTTGTTTTTTTTATTAAGATGACTTCTTTCTTATAAAATTATATCTTGACTTAGATATTGTAAATGAATGAAGAGAAAAAGGTTTATAAGCATATAAAAAAATTTCAAGAGGATAAGAGAGATTATCTGTGTTAAGAGGTTGAAGGTAATTAGTTGCCATTCTTCTTATGATAAAATGAATCATTAATTTCATTTTTACTAAAGGTTAATTTATAATAAAATATGGAAAATTTAATGAAAGGTGCTAATTTTAAATTAACGACATAAGTGCATTTTGACTATTACGCACCCTCAACCAGCCTGTGCGATATCTTTGGGAATTAGGTTTACTTACAACTTCCTACTAATATAACAATATTTTAAGGTTGGGAGTGCGTATTTATGTTCTTTCGTCCCTCTTTCTTGAAATGAAACTTTTTACTACCAGATTTAACAAGTAACGAAATTTGGTTAGTTGGCTTGTATTCTACTGTTTCGACATCTGATCATTAATAATAAAAATAAAATCGCCACTTCACAAGCAACTTCATTTTCGCCAGTTGGAATCTAAAAATAAAAAATTAAAAGATTTCCATGAGTTTTATTTAAAATAAAATAACTTACCTCTTCAGCAATAACTTTAAAAAAATTTAAGTAAATACCTTTGACAAGGCGATTCTTCTCTGGTTTTTCTTCAAGAACCTACATTACAAAATTTGAGTCTTGATCAAGTTTTCTTCAATACTGAACAGTTTTCGGTTATTATATTTTGTGATTAACAGGCAACTGCTTTTTAGTTGAAACTACAGACAAGCTCATAGCAAACACGGTAGATTTTATTTTACCTATTAGCTAAATTGTTGATAAGATTGAACAAAGTTTTTGCTAGCAACTGTTGGTATTCAGTTCCACAACTTTTCACTGAATATAAAAATATGTTCACATAACTTCGATATTCAAAGTACTTACATTCTTGGAATAGTATACAGATCAGCCATATTGGTCATATTGGCCATACTGGTTCTTTAAAAGGGCATCCAAATTTATTTACCTCAGCTTTCCTTGATGATTTTTCATCTTGCTTAGTTTAAATTGAACACCTAACGTCAGACCTGACAGTTAGTATATCAGTTTACTTAACAAATGGAACATCCAGTTGCTCAAACGCTATTTGTTGAAAATCGTTTGATTTTCTTATTAGTTGGATTTCTATCTTTTCATATCTGTGTTATGTCTTTCTTTGAAAATGGTGGCTCTTTTAGTCCAATTTATTTAATTCAATTTTAATTTGAATATTTCCTTGTACTACTTACCTCATCTTTGGACAGACATCCTAACTCAGTATGATAGCGCATTTTTCATTCTACATCACTTGAAATTATTTCTTACTGTTAAATATCAAAATAAAAGTTCAATTCACCTTGAACTTAACCTTTTCACAATTTTCTTTTATATAACTCAACTCAAATTTCATTATAATCACTTCAAAAAAAAAACTCATTTCATTTAATCTCAATGTGAAATTTCTTTTAAAAAAATTACCACAAAATTAAATTCACCGGTAAACTCTTACTTTAGTCATAATCATAAGAATACTAAATATTTTACCGTTAATTTAGCTTTGAATTAGATATTAGCTTTTATGTGCGACTTTAACCTTTAAAATTATAATAAGTACACAGAGACAGTGAATAGAAGCAGGTAAACTCCATTAAAACACTCACTCAATTATGCATAAGTCGCTATTTATTTTATATTAGAATTATAAGAATATAGAAAATATATTATTATAAGCATCTTATTTTTAATAGAAATAACGAAAAACAAAAAGAGAAAAGTATAAAAGTTGCCATTTGTGTATAAAATTCATATAAAATCATCAAAATAATAATAATAATAATCTAGATTATTTTATTTTATATACTATTAAATTGTAAGACACGAGCACAAAATAAGTTAAATGTAGAATTAGGTGACATCATTTCAAGTTCATAGCTCGAAATATTCTTTAAGAATTTTAACATGTTTCATTTTTTATCATTTTTATTATAAAAATATTAAAATATCACATTTCAAAGAAACGTCCTTATTTTTTTTTGTTAAGAAAAGTAAAAGAACATGTGTATTAAATTTAATACAATTTTCATTACAGAACTGACACCATCAAAACATGATGGTAAAAAACTCTTTGAAATTCGATAATTTCGATGAAGAATTTATTAATAATAAACTTATTATTAAAACATCATTATTATTATTATTATTTTTTTAATATACACAGGAAACTAGTATTAAATGTAAATTTATTTCTTAAGGGAAAATTTTACTTGAAGCAGCTGTTTAAAAATCCTTTTTATTATGATTTTCTTCTATTTTTTTTAAATTATAACATAGTAGAAACTTGTTATAAGAAGAATAAGCAAGGGTTCGATACCAATCAATCAATCTTAATATAAAATTTTATTAAAAAAAAATCTTTTAAAATATAAAAAGATAATTTATGAAACTTTGTTTTAATTTAATTTAATCACAAGTTTGTTTTATTTTTTTTGCTGGAAAATGTGGGGAAATGAAAGTTAAATATCGTTTAATACTTGAAGAGTTTAGAAAGAAAATAAATGGAAATAAGAAGTATTTTGTCAATTATAATTAGTTAATAAATTATAAGGATATTAATTATTAAAATTTTAGGGACAAATTATTAAATGGTTTGAAATTAACTTTTTCCTTTACCGAAAAATAATGACTGTGTTATTTTTGAGAGTTTTATGTCAACTGCTCAGATTTAACCGTACTGAGCTCAGAGTTGTAGTTGGTATGTTCACTGGTCATTGTACTATAGACTATCATCTCAGTCATTTTGACTCAAGAGATCCAATGTGCAAATGCTGCTCTGAACAAGAAGAGACTGCCCCACATCTGCTTTGTGTATGTCCCAAGCATGCTGGATCTCGTCGTATCACACTGGATGAGTACTTCCCCAGTATTGATTCCATCATAAAAGTGAAGGTGTCTGCCCTGCTTAGCTTTTGAGAAGGTGTGGTCACTTTCCTAAACTGAACCAGGTCTAGTGGACTTCTTTCTTTAGTTGTTTCTTTAGATTTGGTTCCTTCTTCATCAGATATGATGATAATGGATATGCATAATGGACAGGTCTGTAGATCTGAGTGCTGGTTCTCTTCTGAGACCGCCCTAGAAATCTGCAGTTAAGTATTGATTCTGATCAATGCCACTGAAAGGCTCGCAAAGTAGTACCGTTTGAGATTCGCTGGCGTCTTTCATAGTTATGCCATTGGACGTTAGCGGTGTCCTGCAAAATTGTGTCGTTAGAGTACCGCTGAGTGCGGCACATTTTCCAGTTACAGTGTAGTTTTATCCCTCATTAAATTCAACAAGAGCAAAAAATACATTTAATTGAGTCATAATCGTTAAAATTTTTGAATTTCCCCGATTTTTTTTAAAAAACACATCTAAAAATATATTTTATTATAATAATCCACAAATATTTAAAGTTAAATTTCGTATTTTATACCTCAAAACCAGGTACCGGCATTCAAATTCGCGTTTTAAATATTTTATATACACAATTTTCTTATCTTAACCAACACGGGTTGTTGGTCACATTAAAAAGCACTCCCATTGTTATTTTTAATGTACTTCATTACCGTTCTTCTTTTATTTTATATATAATTTTTTCTACATTTTATCGTCACTCATCGCGGTACCATTTCTTTTTTTTCTTAAAAATTTTATTATGATACTTGGGCAAAAAAAATGTATATAATAAAAAAATCTTTTTTAAGTATGATTTAAGCCGATTTTAATGAGGTAAAGTGGACAAGTGGCACTGTTATAAGAATTTTTAATTATATTTTTTTTATGAACTTATTAACAGTGTTTTTTTTCTTATTTCTTATAAAATTTATATTCTAATGAAGCAAGAATAATCTGTTTATTTTGTGTAAATGTATGCAAATATTTCCTGTCTCTCTCTCTCCCATTCTGTGTCTCTTTCATTTTCGTCTTAAATCTTATTAAATGTTTTTTTTATTAAGGATGTTTAAATTAATAAGAGTATGTCGTCACCATAAAATGATAAAGATTTTTTTTTATGTTCTTAATTATGCTGTGATGTAACATTAAAACAAAAAAAATTTAATAATAATAATAAATAATAATAATAATAATAATAAAATAATAATTTCTTTCATAAAAATTTAACAGTAAACGTCATAACTTTAAAATAAAACACTTCACCTGTCGAAATTAACATCAACGTTTTTCACATAAACATCATTATTATTTAAATTTTCTAATCTACTTTAAATTATAATCTTTATCGCTTCAACACTCTTCAACAACTGTATTTTAGCATAAAATTTACATTCAACTAAATTTTCCATTTTTTTCTTTGAATGTTTATCAAGGTTGAGTTATAAATTATACAGTAAACTGTTCAGAAAAGTAAATAAATGATAAACAAAAGAGCCATAATAATAATAATAATTTTTTTGATAAGAAACAAGAAAAAAAAGTTCTCACTCATTTCATATTTTTCTTTTTGTTTTAAGTTCCCTTGATTGTTTTATATTAAAATGAAAAGAAAACTGCCAAATTATTCAAATTTTAATCATATACACCCTGAATTATAACTTTAATATAATTTTTTTGAAAGGTGTGCAAGTTCAAAGTACACTCTTGTTAATAATAAAATTTAAATAGAAAAGTCATAATTTTAAATAAGAAATTTTTATAACGTGTTACAAAAAATTATATTCGAATTTCACATGCAAATACAAATTTAGCACCGGATTTTTTTTATTATTAAAAATTAAAATAAAAAGTTTAAGTAAAAAATTAATGGGCTCTTAAATTTAAAATTTTGATTTCAATCTTGATAACAAATGATAGGAACCGTCTTAAAAGGAAGTGAGTATTTATGTCAATCATTGACCTGGTAACATAAATATAAATAAAAGTACTGATAAACAAAATAAGTAAATATAATCATTAGTTTTACATTTTTTACATTACAAGAACAAAAATTATTCAAAAAACGAATACAATGTTTAAAATGTATTCAAGAAAGATTCATGAGTCATTACATTAGCGATTTAAATTACTCTACATATTGTATTATTATTATTTTGAACATTTAAGAGGAGGTATAGACACGCATCAATGTTTGTTATTTTTTATCTGTAAGTTACAATTACAATAATATTAATAATAATAAGAGTTTATGCATAAATTGGTTGAAATGATGTCGAATTTGAAGAAAGTGCTATGATGTGTCCAGATGTCTATCCGTGAGCTGTCCATGTCATGAAGGGGTACGTAAAAGATTGTAAAATGAGAGTGTCTACATCTCACTGAAAAATGACGCTTTGGCAGTATAAGGAAACGATTTCAATGCATACAAGGGTCATGGAAACACGTTTGCTTTTATTATGCTTACCATCCTCTGAATTCTCTAATGAGACAGATAGGAAATTGGAGACAAAATACCTTTTTATTGGCTGTGAGGAGTGCTGGTAATGGGACGACATGAAAAAGTTATTTTGACAAAGAAGGTTTTTTTCTCTTTCAGAGCACTAAGAAAGATAAGAAAATTATACGTTGGTATCTAAAACTCTTACAAGGCATTAAGGAACTTTATCCTGTTTCTAAGAGGCTTTGAGCCTCAGAATAACCCATACAGTTATAACGGCATCTTAAAACTATTAAGCTTCAACTTTCACGAAGATACTTATAGAGTATTTAGACAAACAACTCAAAATTTGATAAAAGGCTGGAGTTTTATTACCCAATCTACCGTAACGTAGTACTGATAGTTAGCAGTACTGAATTAATCATCACTGATGTAAAGCATGGGTGTAGAAGGACATAAAACAATATGGCGTCTAGATCCCCCTCTCTCTAGTACTTATAGTGTATCGGAATAATAATTAAATTCGGGTTAATACAACATCCCATTGAGACACTGAGTTGAGAAAATTCGAACCCAAAATCCAGAGCTAGAAACTAGCAAAAACTCGATTACCCTAACCGTTAAGGGGTGGATTTAGTTAGTAGGGCAATGGGGGTCAACCTCATTTATGTTTTATTAAAATTTGTTTTGAATGTGGGAATTTGACTTCTATTCATATATTCCCCCACCCCTCCTTTTCACTTCCCCTATAAGCAAAATTAGATGTTTGTCTCAACTGACTATCATTAAAAGATTTCTCGCAATGCACTTTCATTCTTTCCTTTAATTTTCATTTCCAATTCTTTGTAATAAATATTTTAAACCGTAAGAAGGAAAAAAATTATAATAAATTTTAAATTTAGTTGAAGAAAATAAATAAAAATACATATAGAATAAAAGGTTAGGCCATACCATGCTTTATTTAAATGATATGCATGATGATTTGCTCGATTGGAAGTGAATGTATAATAATAATTTAACATCATACATTGAAAGAAAAGAAAAAGGGAGTCATGATATGAACATTTTTTTTGTTTACTTCTTCTTACTATTTTATTACAATTATTTTTAATAATAAGAACAATAGATTTAAATGATATAGATACAAAAAACAAAACAAGACAAATATCAGGTCAGTGAGGCGTTTTCAATTATGTTTAAATAAATGTACATTGCACGTTTACGATCAACTTCAATTTCTCTTCAACTTTTATTATTTATTATTAGGATTGTTCATAAAATGACAATAAAATTTATAAATATACAAAAAAAAATAGTTAATGATCATGGTCATTGTCTTTCTCTCACTATCTTTGTATATGAAATGACATTAAACATAAAACTGGAACACACCAAAAGAAATACAAAAAGAATTACCTTTTTTATGTTTAAATTGAATATATTTAGTTCATAAGGTCGGTGCATCATTAACGTCGCTTTTTTAATGTTCTGGAACATAAATTGAGAACAATTTATTAATGTATTTCTATGCATGTGTGTTCGTGTTTACATTTCTTGCAGCTATAAAAGTGCAGTCATGGTTGGTGTCAAATTATGTATAAGCATTTTATCATTTAAAGACATCTCACTGTATTGTTTTACAGTATTTCTATCGTTCCATTTCTTTGAACAATCACACAGATACTGCTCAAATGAAATGATGCATGGATATCATCCTCTTTTCACGCTCAATTTGTCACTGTGTTTCTTTTAATTTTATTGTACTTTACTTAATTTATTGTTTGTTTTTAATTTGTGTGTGAGTTCAATTGACTTTATTTTGAATTATTTGAACAAAAATTATTATATTACGAAAATTTCATACAAAAAAATGCACTTTTTTAAGATGAAACGATAATAAAAGTATTACAAAATACCAATTTTCTGGTTGCTTGCCTCTTTTAATTCATTTTCGAGCAATTAATAAGAAAATTTTATCAACCATATTCATCAAAAAATCATCATACATGTAATGTAATGTTAAAGGGATATCATTGAATTGCATTGGAATTGAAAGAGAAAAAAACGAGTAAATTTTTTTTACAGTAAAATATGTAAGCGCCTTACTGATTACATTAAGCTGAAATTTAAAATGGAGTTAGGAAAAAAATTAGGAAAATAACGGTCAATTCAAAATAACGACCGATTTGAAAATAACTTGAAATGTTAAACTTTTTAGACGATGCTTCAATTTTACAGGGATTTGGCCAATTCGTTATTTGACAGATTTGACAATTGGCAAATTTGTTATTTGACAGATTTGACATTTAGCGATTTCATAATTTGACAGATTTGACATTTGGTGTATTTGACATATGGGGCGACCTGTCAACGCCCTGTGTTATTTTCATTAGGAGCCTTGCAATTATCCTTTCGTCTCAAGACATCGCCACATTTTTCTAGTTTTTCACGCAAATTGAGCTGCCATCTAATGGAAATAAAATGAAACATACTTTCAAAAAATTTCTTTTCAAACCAACTTCAAAATGCACATTATTAGAATTTTAAACAGAAATTTAAAGCTAATGCAATTTCTTGTTTTATTCACTTGCGTAACTTGAGCCCTTTATACAGCAGAAAATTGAAAGGAAACAAAAGAAAGAAAAAAAATTGTAATAAAATAAAAATAATAATAATAAAAATACAATAACATTCAAGAGATATGAAGAGAAGAGTCCACTCCCTTTTATATGATATTCAGTGTATTTCCTCTTTCTAAATGCTTAAGATGTTAAAGTTTCATACTCAGTTCAGTGAATTCAGTTCCCCATCAGTTTAACACACATTTCAACGTTTATTTGTTTGTTTGTTTATTTTTAATAAGAATATTTTCCTCTTTTATATTCAAAACATTGCAAAAGATATGATAATAGATAGACAAATATCTTTGTTTCATTCCATACTTGAGCTTGTTATCTTTGAATGGCATCACACATGTTACAATTTATTATATGATATCTTATGATGATGTGACTATAATTTTACTTCTTTCTTGGATTATTTTCAGGGTGCTTACTTGACGGACAAATGCCAACAGCTCCACCTGATGTACCACCACGTAATCCAACAATGAGTCGTTTAAATGGCCGCGTTACCGGCAACCCATCAGAATTAGGTATTGATTTTGAGCCATCTTGTCTTGTGAGGACACCATCAGGGAACGTCTATATTCCAAGTGGAAATATAAGTAAGTAGAAAAATATTTTACATTATACATTTCAATCCGATGACCTAGATCAGCCTCATCCTTTTAATTACAAATTTCATTATGCAACCACATCATTAGCATTTTTTTATCTTCCTTTCTTACATAACTTGTACGCACTTCAATGTAATTTTCATAATTAAAATAAAAATAATTATTATGAGTTGTGAAGAAGAAAAAAAATAATACAGGAATTGACAGGATAAGGCCTTGAAGCGTTCCTGTCAACTTTAAAAAAAATTATAATTAAATAGTTACAGTGATGAAATTTCAATGTGGTACTCATTAAAAAAAATTAAACATTGTCAGTAACGTCAGGATCTCATTACGAAGGATTTCCTTTGTTCCTTGAATTAAAGAATGTTAATTGTTTCACTATTTCAATATTTCTCGACTTATCTTTTCTAATTAAATTCCATTATCTCATAAAATTTATGAATCCATGTTATTTTAATTTATTTTATCTCTTCTCATGGAATTTTATGTTACAAACCCCCCAAAAAAATAATGCTAATCAAGGGATTCACTCCCCAAAATTTGTCGATTAATAATAAACAAACAAACACTAATAATAATAACAACAAAAATAATATCAATAAAATAATATAGACTGAACCTCGTTGGATAAATTCTTGAGTAAATTAATAATATTTTAACGTTTCTCATGTTAAATGCAAAAAAATGTTTTTATATTGAAATATTAAAATAAATTGTTACATGAGTCATATAAGAAAATTTTATGTGTGTGTTATAAAGGATATTCAAAGATAAGATAATATACAAAAAAGGGACGAAACCCCCTGATTTTGTCGAATATTAGTAAGATGTGTGTTTGCTTGTGTATGAGAGAAAAGAAAATTAAACAATGGAATTCAATAATAAGTTAAGTAAATAAAGCGAAAAACATAAGAAAGTCGTCAAGAGGATTGAGATGATTCGATTTTTGAACTGAATTTATTTTAATGTTTAACTTTGATAATTGTTTTATATTATTTTGTAATGTTTCCTTAAAGGGTCGAGTTAGATCTTATTTTTGTTTACAAGTGTAATGAGGAGAAAATTGAATCCTTATCTAAATAAAGAAAATGAAGGTTTAAATGAAAATATAAAATATGATAATGATTCATATAAAATACTGATGATACGAATTAAATAACCTGTAAAAGACGAATTGAGCTAAATAAAGCTAATTCAGATCAAAAACGCATCAAAAAGTCGAACTAAAATCAAAAATGTTTCAAAAACGCTTTATAAGTCAAATTTAGATCAAAAACGCTTCAATAAGGCGAATTCAGATCACAAACGCTTCAAAAAGTCGAACTCAAATCAAAAATGTTTGAAAAACGCTTCTTTAAGTCAAATTCAGATCAAAAACGCTTCAAAAAATCGAACTCAAATCAAAAATGTTTCAAAAACGCTTCTGTAAATCAAATTCAGATCAAAAACGCTTTAAAAAGTCGAACTCAAATCAAAAATGTTTGAAGAACGCTTCTGTAAGTTAAATTCAGATCAAAAATGCTTCAATTAGGCGAATTCAGATCAAAAACGCTTCAAAAAGTCGAATTCAGATCAAAAATTCTTCAATAAGTCGAATTCAGATCAAAAACGCTTCAAAAAGTCGAACTCAAATCAAAAATGTTTGAAAAACGCTTCTGTAAGTAAAATTCAGATTAAAAATGCTTCAATAAGTCGAATTCAGATCAAAAACGTTTTAATAAGTCGAATTAAGTTCAGAAACGTGTCAAATAATCGCCAAATTACAAAAAACCATCCAATAATGACCATTTTAACAATAAATTTCAACATAATCCATCAAAATATCATTATAAGCGATCTAATTCCCATTCGCTACTAAAAAAAATTAAAATTAGACACAAATTTATGCACAAAAACGAAATTCACGTTTAAATTAAAAAAAACCATTTCAAGACTTGATCTCTAAAATGCTTTTAAAAGCTATCTTTAAGGCTTTTAATCATGATTCCTTATTTTCTCATACTATCAAAAATTTTACTTTAATTCCATCTCACACACACACACACGTAAACGCTTTAAGTATTTTTAACGTAATTTAAATACCGTGGCATTACCACACCATTACCGAATTAAAATCATCATCAAATACATTATTTTATTATTTATTCACTATTTTCTTATTATGATACATGATGAATGATGTCAGTATTTTATGAAAAGATATTTGGTATAAGATAAGACATTTTTGAAACAGAATTAAAATTTTGTATTTAAATGAAATTGAAAAGAGAGATGAAGAGAACTTGTCATAACTTTTTCATACATTTCCGTCAACATTTATCTATTTAATACAGGTATGAATGTGTGTGTGTGTGTGTGTTTAATTTGAAAAACCCCAAAATATCTGAAACACACACATAAATACTTTTGCATTGCATGTCGAGCTGTCTTCCAAAAACTATTACATTCTATTTGAAATTTGAAATTTAAACAGATATTCTAATAAATTCACTTAAATGTGTACAAAATGAGAGAGAGAAAATGTTTGATATTTCATGCCACACAATTTGAATAATTTTAATGTTATATTAAGGTGTTTGAAAGGTATGAAATTTCTTAGGCATGTAATATTAATTTAAAATAAAATTAAATGAAAAAAAAATTGAAATGTCTTTCTTAATTAAATCTTTATCATTGAAATGAATGGAATTAGATCAAAATTTATGATAACAAACGATTTTTAATGGAAAATTCCTTCAATTAGACCCCAATCAATCAAAAAATCAAAATTGCAAGTTACTTTCACGCATACTTTGAAGCCACATTGAATGAAAGCTCGCACTCACTCACATACATGAAACATCCTTAAACAAACATAATTAAAGCAAGATAAATGAAAGTCATTCAAATTATTTATCATACACATTACGTCTATGTGAAGTCGATGCTTCAGCTCTTCAAATGATGATGATGATGCTGAATTAAATGCATTGAAGCGCATTATTTGAATATGTGAATCACAGTAAAACTTCTAAACAGCATTTCATTTCGCTCTTTATTTAAACTGAAATCCAATTTTGTGTTGTGTGTGTGTGTGTGTGTCGAAATGATAGAAAATAAAAAAAATAGAAACAGAGAGAAAATAATGTTAAATAGAAAACTTTTAGTACACCTTGTTAACTTAAAACAACCAGATCTGAATTTGAAACAAATTTTACCTTGATAAAAGACACGAGATTTTCATTTTTGTGTGTGTGTGTATCTTTTTACATTTATAAGGATAAAATTTTGAATTAAACCTTGTGTAAACTAAAGCAAAGTTTATTTCATCAACTTTTCACTGTGTCTGAATACAAATTTTCAGTTACAATAAGATTCTTTCCAATTTCAAAATGTAAATTTATAGATTTAAAATCCTTGATGACACATTACATGCTCTGTGCCTCCTAAAAGAGACTGAAATTAAATGAAAATAATAATATAAAAAAAAAAACATGTAAATAAAATGTTTAACATCATCAACAGTAATGGAATTGTAAATGTCATTCATTCATTTGTTTTATCATACAAACATTCATTTAAAATTCACATGTGTTTATGTGCCATTATATGAAATGTTTTTTTTTTTTGGTGTATCGTTGTTAAAATGTAAGAATGATATAAATTAATTAAAACTCGGTAAATATATCTTCAATGCTTTTATTTTGCTGTGTTTGTGTCTCACTGAAATGGAATTAATGTGTATAAATGTTATATTGAGAGTGTGTGTGTGTGTGTGTGTAAGAGATTCTTGTGTAAATTTTTTTTGTTGTATTTTAATTAAAAAGTTTTAAAAAAAATTAAATTTCACTGAACTGTGAATGGAGAGAAGGTTTTTTATCACTATTTTGATGAAAGAAGTCGTCAATGACGATAAAAATTGCCAATGATGATAAAAGTAGCCAATGACGATAAAAGTCACTCATGATCATAAAAGTCGTCGATGACGATAAAAGTCGTCAATGGCGATAAAAGTCGTCAATGACGATAAAAGTCGTCAATGACGATAAAAGTAGCCAATCACAAAATAATTTCATACCACCTTCAATTTTATCCATTTCCAATTCAATTCAAGGTCATTCACAACCTCATCAAACCAAAAATAACTTTCCTTTGAATAGCCAATATTTTTCCAATTAAATGTTTTAATTAATTACCCACACAACTTTGAAAACAAACAAGCAAAAAAAAAGAATCTTTCTTAATGTCAAAAAAGATTCAACATAATTTTTCGTGTCTTTTCTTCTATACACACACACACATTATACAACATTTTTCCGCTCAAATAATTTTAGAAGGACACACTGCCAAAATGAAAGTAAAGAAAAGAAATAAATAGAATTCTACTTGATTGAACCTCATTTGCCACAAAAGAGGACAAAATACGACCGTATTTAACTTGCAAAAAGAAAAATATAAGTTTTAATGCCTTTTTTTTAAGTAAATACAAACTCGTCCTATATTAAAAATTTTCCCTTAAATACCCCAAAAATAATAAATGTGAAAACAAATGAAAAAAAAATAACATTTATCGATCACAGTGAAGCTTTTCGTACAGTTCTATGAGTGTATGGATGAATATTTGTTGCTAAGTTGCTAGAAAAAGGATGAAAAACCATCAATTTTGATTAAATGTAATCCCTCTTTTCCGACAACACACAACATTTTTACTTTTCTTCTCTCTCTTTGATTTGATTTCATTTTATTTGATTTTCTGTATGAAAATACGTTAAATTCCTTTAAAATAAGAAATAAGAAAAAAAATGAAAATGATGACGATGAAAATACTTTTTAAAGTCCCACCAGTTTTACTGCTAAAAATTTATATTAGGATCAATATTTCTGCATGAATAATCTCAGAAGCAGGCAATTTCTTTACTTTTTTTTTCATCTTCATTTAAAAAGGATAAATAAACTTCATTCTACATTCAAATATAAATGTGAATGAAATCCATGGAAGCTACGAAGGGGGATAATCATGTCTGATAACATAAATACTTTGTACAAATTACATTCCAACGCACATTATTCATAATTTTTCGTCTTCATATTCATATTCACAAAAAATTATGCTCATAAATCAAAATCGAATTGATTCATATTCTTTTACAAACCACTTACTTACAAAAGATATGATTTGTATTAAATTCAAAGTAAATTCCATCTTTGAATCAGTTTTTTTTTCTTTTTCATGTGAATCAGCATAAAATTCATTCAAAAAATTGTTAAGCTGAATCAGCCATTTTTTGCATTTCATGGGCTTTGTGCATTTGATAAACTTATAATTTTGTATTAAAGTAAATTTAATGGCATTGTTTTCAAGGTCATCAGGAAAATCATTTTGATTTGAGCCCTATAAATGCTCTTTTAGCCGCAAATAATGCACTGAGCTTGGGGAGAAACTTCTCAAAAACTTGATTAAATGGAAATGGGCATCAAACTCCATTGAAATATACCCAAGCGATCGTAGCGCCATCTAAGTAAACGGTTTTCACGAATAAATTTTTCATGTATTTAATTCCAAATTTTGCCGTTC
The DNA here is from genome assembly GCA_900002565.1 of Culicoides sonorensis. Lineage (NCBI taxonomy): Eukaryota > Metazoa > Arthropoda > Insecta > Diptera > Ceratopogonidae > Culicoides > Culicoides sonorensis. Next base: position 469,472 of record LN483365.1, read on the forward strand.
AATCGTGGGTTCGCATAAGAGTAAGTCGAGTTGGTTACCTGTAATTTCAATGTCGTATGAAAATTATCAAAAAAAATTAAGCATCATCAATGAATAGCGCCCTCATATTCTGATACATTGCAATAATAATGATATCCTTACTAAAAAAGGAGGATTCACGTTCAAAATACACGATAAACGATAAAAATCTAAATCATTCAATTTCTTAAAAATCAAAGTAAAATTTTAAATTACACACCGTCAGTGATTAATCCAATCAAATCATATGAAAATGAAAATGAAAATGAAATTCAAACGAAACTCACACACAAAAGCAAATAAAATAACAGTATAATAACTTTTAATTACTGTAAATACTGAATGAAAATGCAAATATATTCATTACTCAATGCAATATTTAATGCATTTTAAGCTGCATATTTGTTGGAATTATAACACAAACACAAGCACGTTCAATGGGAGAGAGAAGGAGAAAGCAAATGGATGATTTTAATTCTGTGATTTATGATTAAATTCAACACTATCACAGTGGGTGTGTGAATACGCGATGTCTTTTTGCTTGAATTTTTGTTAATGTTCTATTTCAATTCAATGTGTTATGAGTCGTATGTGGTTTTGAGGTACTCAATTCAAATTAGATTTGAAGGGGTAAGGGGAAGAGGGGATCAGTTCGGACCTTGATAATAAAATTATCAACTTAAATTTATTTTTAAAATGTGAAAAAGTGGATACTACTTGAGATGATAGGTTTTAAGGTATGACCCCCCTCCCTCTTGTCCTTCCCACTTCTATGTGCTATGAAAATGAAAAAAATTGACGTTTAAGTTGAAAACACACCGATTCTTCTTAAACGAGCTTCTTTGCTTCCACGTTATCGGACGTTAACGAAGAATACGACGAAGGTAATTCTGAGGTAATCAATTCAAACCACATTCAAGGGGGGAGGGGAAGGGGACTCGATTCTACTTAGGAAGCTTGGTACTTGCCGGACGTTAACAAAGAAATTTCATAATGTTTTCAGAATTTTTCGATTCTCAATTTTGAATTGTGATCACTCGTATACCGTCCGTGGTGCTTCACGCGGGTTTTAGGGAGGGGGCTGTTTTTATAAAACACTGAAGTTGATATGAATGCGAACGAACATTTATCTGTTTTTTTTAAGATTCTTAGATGACCTTGCTTCAAATTTAATTTAACGTTATTTCAGTGAAATAGAAAAAAAATAAATTTCATGAAAAAGGTTGACTTTGGTTGAACGGAGCCTACTTTTCACATTGAAATACTGATATGAATTAAAAAATAACAACCAAATAAAAAAAAAACGACTCTACTTTCAAAATTGCAATAAATAATAATGCACGATGTTTATTTTATTTTATGAAATGTTTAAATGAAATCAATATGAATTGAGAGCGCAATGAATCACACATGCGAAAATTTGATTTTAACCCTCTCTGCACCATGGGTTTTAAAAGACATATTAAAGGTCAGTACTTTTCAATTTTCTTCACTGTCAACCCAAAACTAGTCAAGGTCTAATGAAAAATCTAGTTACTAATGCTGATGTTGAAAGAAAGGCACCAAATTTCATTAAAAATATACGTGAGCGATGGTAGCGCCGCACCACCACAGCGGACTCTTTTTAAGTTGCTATTTTTATTTTTTTTCATGTTTAAAGTATTTAGTACCAAATTTCGCCGTTTTGAATTGAAATCACATAAAAATAAGTCGCATTGGGCTTCTATGCTGAGACATGACAAAAATCGTAGTTCCAGCATTCAATGGGTTATACAATTTCTTAGTACTTACACCAAATAACATATAAAAACACCAAGAATACATTTAATTGAACAATTTTTCGCCTTCATTCACTTTAAATAAGGCACTTTATTAATGCAAAATGTATGGCAAGAAAATATCTGATTTCATTCATATAAATTTTCTAAATTTAACGTAAGGAAATAAATTGAATGTTAAAATGAAATGAAATTCAAAATTAAATAAAATAAAATAAAATAAATTTTAATTGAGTTTCGAACCATATTAAATTTCATTGAATTTTATATTAATATGGAATTTTTTAACATAATTTTCTGTTATCTCTCACATTGAATGTTGTTTTGGACTCTGAATTTTAGCTCAAATGAATTAGAAGGAAAAAAAGAGGATTATTAGAATTTAAATGGTGCACATTAATCAAGTGATCCATAAATTATTTTTCAATACTTCAATGTACCGTAACATTACACAATTTTTTTTGTCTGTATTTAAATTTAAAGCAAATAATAATGAAAATAATTGTTCTAAGATTATTATTACAATAATTTAGTTTTTTTTGTTTGTAATGTAAAATAATGACAAATGCAATAAAATTACTGCAATGAATTCATAAACAAAACAATATTTTTCATTTTAGAAGCAGTAGAATAATTTTTGCCGCAGATCTTGTTAATTTTATATTTTAATTACTATTATTATGGCCTATTTAACATAAAACATGAATTTTATGGGCGTATATATGTAAATTCCAATATCTTTGTCTCTGAATGTTCTTGTTGTTGTTGTGTTTTGTCATAATTTATTTAGATCATTTTTTTTAAATGTTGTGTCGCCATCGTTGTTTTTCCACTTAAATTCATGATGATGCAAAACAGAAGCAGTTTTAGTAGATTTATTTTATGCACTATCGCCTTATTATTATTATTACTATTTTAAATAAAAAAATATATTTATTATGAGAATAAGAACATTTTATATTCATGTTGAAAATTTATTATCTTATGTCGCAATTGAGAAGACAAAACGAAATGAAATATTTATTAGGTGTAAAAAGGAGGAAAAAATGCATACATTAATTTAATATCATGTTAGTTTTCTTTTCTATGTTTGCATTTTACAAATATATAAAGAGAGAGATTTGCAATTGAAAAAAAGAAGCTCATAAACGCAACATGTTACAATGAAAATATTAAATGTTGCATGTGATATGCAAATGAATCATCATCGGTCGTAATCTTTGATTTTTTAACGGTTTTTGGATTGAAATGAAATGAAATTTGAATCAAAATACAGTCAAGTCTCGATATAGTGAAAAATAAGCTGTACGTAATGATTCTATATAATGACAAATCAGTATCTATACACAATAAGACCCGCAATGACCGCGGTGTAGCCTCTTTCATATCTATCAGTATCTATAGGAACTGACTTGTCATTATATAGAATCATTACGTACGCTTATTTTTCACTTTATGGAAACTTGACTGTAATTATTTTGAAGCAATTTCTTAAAAAAATTCAAGAATATGACTTTTAAAGGATTTGAAGTCAAAAACCATGCTTTCAACCCACATTTACCTAAAAACACCGCTTTGCAATACAAATCGATTCGCTAACGCTTAAAATCGCCCGTAAGCGTTGTTCTACTTGAACAATTCAAATTCTATGGTTCAATTGAAACTTCTAATTCGTTTTTATTGAAGATAGTAAAAATTTTTGTATGAAAACTTTCGATGTAAATTATGACAAAACTTCAAAACTGATTATAAGCTTTAATTTTGCTAAACACACTATACATGAAATTTCCACAAATCTCTTGGGACTTTTCAGAAAAATGACTGCAAATAACTCATTTTCTTCACATTTCAATGTTTTCTCTGTACTTTAATGTAAATAGAACTTTGAGAACAGTTTACGACCATAATCAAAACCTACATCTTTGCTGAATATAGTTTATATGAAAAGAAAAAATTCTACAAATTTTGAGCTAAATCATGTTTATGATCATCAAAAATGAGCTCAAAATAGTGGAACGAGACATACAATTTTAAAAAAATTCTATATAAAATACATTTGAGATAAAAAAATTGTTATTTATCATAGCAATAATAATAATTTTTTTTAATAATCTTAGTTCAACATAAACAAACCACAAAACATGCATTTCTTATCATCATCTTTCATTGAATCATAAAAAAACTCTAAACTATAACACATTTATGAATAAAAAATATCTTAAAATGAATTTCCGTTCTGTTTTTCATTTCAATGTTAAAATTATTATAAAGTTTTTGTTCACTTATATGTTTTTATCTACATTTAAATTTTGATACGAACAACAACTGAATAAACAATGTGAAGAAATTTCATAAAATGAAATGCACAGGACATGTAAAGAAACCACAAATTGTAATGATATTCAATTAAACAGGGAAACCACCCTTTGATTGCTTTTCTGGCAACAAAAAAGTGATTCATTTTATATGAAAAATGTAATAGAGAGGGGTAAAAACATGAAATTTAATTCATTAAAGGCTGTTGTCAGAATCCGAGGGACTGAGCTTTTTTCCTGTCATTTCAAGCAGTCGCGACTTTATCTAGCCTTTAACTTTTATTGAGTAGCCGGAGGTCGAATCGAACTGCCAACCTTTAGGTTTATAGTCTCACCCAATTTGAGATAAGGTCCTAAGAAACAGAAAACCTTAAAGAGCTCATAATTTTTCTCGAATGTCTCTGAGGTTCCGGCTACTCAATTTGAGTTAAAGGCTAGATAAAGGTGGCGACTGCTTGGGATGACAGGATAAAAGCTAAGCTAAGTTCCTCGGATGATGATAGCGGATATGCACAATAGGCTCGACTGATGCCCTGAGTGCAGGCTTAATAGTCGTCCTACAAATCTGATCTGATCTGTTCTGACTGGTAAGACTTCGGCAGGCAATGCACCTAGAGTGTAAAGTTTTCCTATGAAATTTCTTTGATCTTCCACTCCAAGTCCCATTTCACTCAAAATAAATAAGTCTCATAATAGAAGGAAAACACCTTTCATATAAATCTCAAAATCCTCAACCAAAAAATAACAATCAATCAAAACTCCTTTACAAAAACACACACATTTGATTTCCCAATCCGACTCAAATGCTTAACTAAAAATTTATTATGCCATTCATGTTTTTTTATGTGCTGATATATGTATATTTATTTAACAACACAAAAATACACTCAAGAAAGATATTTTACAATGACAAAATATTATGTTATCCTTTTGCTGTTTAAAGAATTGAAAATTAGAGCACAAAAAAGATTTATCCACTTCACTGATATTTATATTTGTCTTATGGTCTTAAAAACAATTTCTCTTGTGCACGTGCTCTGTGTAAATTGTACGCATTGTACCAAGAAAATGCAATGCTATTATTTGTTGAAGAATTTTTATTTAAAGCCCAAAAAAGTGTATAAACATTGTATTATTATTTAAACACAAGAAAATAATATCAAGAAGAAGAAGACGAAGAATAAGTGAGCTATATACATTTAATGGAATATGGAAAAAGCAAAAAGCATGCTAGTATACTATGCAAGACAAAATAATAATACACAAAATTGTTTATTTTATACTCTAAAATAATATCATTGTCTTATATTTAATGCCATGCCATGCCATAGAAATATAATATATGGTCTTTTTGTATCACAATTTTGTTTCAAAATAACACAAATATAAAATAAAATAAAAAAAATTTCCCTCTTCACTCACTTACGACGCTCCACATTCACATATGTTTTATTATTTGTTATAGTTTGTTTTGTTTGTTTGTTTGTCAAGAACCAAGAAAGACGACATTTATTCTCTGAAAATGTGTTTAAATGTGAGTGAATTGTAGAGCTTTTCCTTTAACATATAAATAAAATAAAATAAATAAATAAAAAAGTATTTTATTTTTCATTTCTTATTCTTCTTCTTCATTTTTTTTTGTCTTGAATTATATCAAATGTGGTTTCGCAATAAAATGGCTAAATTTAATAAACTTCCATTTATTGTGTGTGTTTTGCGAACAAATAAAAGCCAAATAAAATTATACAAACTGCATCGTTTTATTTTAAATTTCATTTTAATTTTTTTGTTGCAATTGTTTCCTCTCTCTTATTGTTTATTTCCTTTTTTTCTTGCAATTTCTCGTAAAAGACTCATTATATTAAAATACAATTTAAAATAAAATAAAAAAAAATTCATCTATTTTATAATATTATTAAATTAAAGACGACCTAAATATTATGCTTTTGTGTTTTTAAAATGGCAATGGCAAATAAATAACAAGAATTGTGCCACATTTTGTATCATTTTTGGCACGTATCTATGACATTATGTATTATTTGTAGCAAAAATGCATGCAATCAAAACAATAATCGTGCGCTTAAATTCCTACCTCTTTCTCTCTCTCTGCTTGGCTTTAAATGTTCATTTGAATCGATTAAACAATCAACTGACTGAATTTTTTTTCTGAATAAGTTTGCAATTGGAATATGTATTTGTGGGTTATGGCGTTGTTCATTTGTGATTGTGAAGTGAACAGATGATGAAGTGTGGACTTAAAAAAGTACTTCAAAGATTAAAGAGATACCAAGAAAGTTGCGGAATTCCTGATTTTATAACTACTTACTCAGTGACTTACTTACTTCCTTGCTTACTTGCAATCTTACAAACTAACTTACTCGCTTACTTACCTTAATTACCTTAGACGCTCAACATAAGTGTCTGTAAAAAAAACTCCAAAAATCTGAAACTAGCCTCTAAATAATTTTATACATCATGAATTTGGGGTAAAATTGAAACACTGACTTACTTGCTTACTTACTTAGTCACTTACTTTCCTGGTTACTTTTTGCTTACTCACTTACTTGCCTTACTTGTCTACTCAAATGAAACTAAATTATCATTAGCGTCCGGTTTACGGCAAGTCATCGTCTAATGGTGAACATATCGCATTCCATTTTATAGGTGCCGAGTTCGACCCGGCTAACTTTAAAGCTTAATTCTGATTCAGACCCCGAGATAATGTCTAAAGTTCAATGGTTGTGGTTTCTTAAGGTCCAAAAAAAGCCTTAAGATAAGTAACTGTGGTTGGTGATGCCGTCTTGTACTCTTCATCATCATTGATATTGGCGAAAAATCACCTTTAAAGCTGTCGGCAGGCTCTAAAAGTATTTTAAATTACCATAAATTTAGGAAAAATTCAAGACACTGACTTAGTTACTTACTTTCTGCTTACTCACTTACTTACCTTTAATGCCCAGCATAAGTGGCTGTAAAAAATCGCTTAAAACCTGAAAGTACCCTATAAAATAATTTAAATCATCATGAATTTGGGGAATATTCGAAACACTGGCTTAGAGACTTACTTACTTAGTCACTTACTTTCTTAGTTACTTTCTTGCTTACTAACTTACTATTTTCATAGTCCATAAGATTCAAGACTGTGAGGGTTCCCCTAATTCCTCTAATTGGATCGTATTAAGATATTTACCATCATTCATGGATAACGCCCCTTAAATAGCAACACATAGCCCCTTTAATGAGCAATTGTCTGACTAAAATATTGCACTTAAATAAAATACGTTGCACTCACTTACTAAATTTAGCTATTCAAGGATCATTTCTCGATAATTTCCATTCTTGTCATAAAATTTATGACCACCCTCTTTCATGCAAATACATTCAATCACATACTCTCATTAAAAAAGGAGCTTACACGACTTCTGTCTCTAAACGGCGTTTCTGCAAATAAATTTAGAAAGGTGTGCATTGCCATTTAAATTTTGATTGCAATTTTAAATGTTTCTGAATTTATTGTTGCACATTTCATGACATTAAAAACTAAAACTAAAATGAATTGCACTGAAAAAAATTGTTTTTTGAATGATATATAGAAAAACTTTTTTGAAAGTCATTGTCAACAACTAACCATACTTGTACATTTATTTCTTTTGTTCTGATTGAAACAAAAGCAAGTTGTTGATCAAAAAAAATTATATGAATTTATCTATCATTGAACATTCCGTGTGCAATGTGCATTGTTTTATGTTAAAATAATAATAATAATGAAATATTATCAATATGAATGAAAAAGGGGCATTTAAATGTGAAAAAATAGTAGTATAAAAATTGAATTTATGTTATTCAATTGATTTCAGATTGATTTATTTTGAATTGAAATAGCACTGAAATGGAAAAAATCATTTTTGCCCATTAAGGGTAAATGGGCAAAACTGCCCTTTTCTCAAAATGAAAGGCTCGCAATTCAAATATTTAAACAAAAATCTTTTAAACTAACTAAGAAATTCAAAAAATTGTAAAAAACCTCAGGTTAAAGTCATTTTAGCAACTTTTACCCTTAAAAGGGCAAAATTTGCCCTTTTCAACAAATTTGACGATAACACAATTTTATCAGTTAAATTTCAAATCCACTTTCATTGAATTGACATAAATTTAAATAAATCGAACAAATTTTTCAAAAATTTCATCTCAAAGTAAGTTAAAATTCATTAAAATATGTCGAATTTCTGATCAAATTTCTTATTTTTCGTCCCAGTGTCCCAAGTTTTTTTATTATACAAATTCAGTTAGTACTAGACAACAATTTTATTTACAATTAATATCAAAATCATTGAATTGAAACAATTGAATGCAAAATTTAAATGAATATAAAACTAGACCAACCAATTATTGTAATATTTATCATAATCCTATTTATTTTGTGTGTGTTATTATTTTGCCATTGTATTGAGTGGTTCATTGTTGAAATGTGATTTGTTACATTTAACTTGAATTTCAATTGAATTTGAACTGAATTTTGGTTGATAATGAACCTGAAATTTTAAATTTAACCACAACTTTCAATAATTAATTTTAAAGTTATGCCACAAAATGAAATTGATTTCGTTATCAATTTAATTATGTTTTGGTGATCACATTAAAAGGTGCATGGAAAGCTATTAAAAGAGTGCGGTCTATTTTTTATATTTAATTTTATGAAAATTGATTAATAATCTCTAAAATATTTTATATTCATGACAAATTGAATTAGATTATTCTCTGGGTTTTTATATCATAACAATAAGGTGCTCATGAAATTTGAGTTGAAATGAAAAATTTTTTAATGGGTCTACTAAAATATTTTGATCTCATAATTAATGGAACTTTTTTATACATTAAAAATGCATGAAAAATGTTTTTTTTACATTTCATATCTTAAATAAATTGAAAGCCCGGTAGATTTTTTGTAGTAGCAGCAACCGTATAAAATTAAATCCATTTAATGAGTTGGTTCATTTGGAAGGTAGAAGACAGTAATGTTCTAGTTAATGGTCATCATTAATTTTATTATTTATTTTGTGCTCTATTTTTCACATTTTTTTATCTTGACACTCAACTCACATATAAACGAATGAGAGAGAGTGAAATAAAAGTAAAAATATTTATGGCTCATATCAAAATGTCCAGTTAATGATCATCATTTTTATTATTATTAAATTTAAATTGTTTAAATTGTTAACAACAAACTGATTTGTTTTTGTTGTTCTCCAAAAGTTACGAACAAAACAAATTGAAAATAAAAAAAATGTGAAAATTAAGTAGCTTAAATGCGGTCTATTAAGTTTCAGTAGTAATGATATTATTAAAAGATTAAGTTGGTATGTGCTTCATTTTCAAAAAAAAAAAAAGATTTGGATTAATTTGCATAATGGATATTTGAATAGTTTCATTTTGATTTATTTTTCTTTTCATATAATTTTTATAATTTAAATGAGTTTTTGATACAATTCTAATGATAAATTTTTTTCTTTTCTTTTCTTTTTAGGTAAGTCAAAGTTCTTTATTTGTCAAAATTTGAAATATGGTAAGAATATTCTTCAATTATGATTGTCAGACGTTTAAATGTGATAGTTGGATATGGCAGTAATATACTCAATGTGACAGAAAACCGCTCAATATGACAGAAAACGCTTCATATGACAGAAAAACGCTTCATATGACAGTAAAACGCTTCATATGACAGAAAAACGCTTCATATGTCAGAAAAACGCTTCATATGACAAAAAAAACGCTTCATATGACAGAAAAACGCTTCATATGTCAAAAAAACGCTTCATATGACAGAAAAACGCTTCATATGACAGAAAAACGCTTCATATGTCAGGAAAACGCTCAATATGACAGAAATACACTTCATATGTCAGAAAAACGCTCAATATGATAAAAAAACACCACTCATATCATTAATTCAAAGCAATTAGTAATGTCAAACACCTTTTCAAAATACAAAAAACTCCAATTTCCTTTTCATTACCGTTCTTTTGAATTTTTTTTAATTAATCAAAACAACCGTCATGAAATATAAATTGAAACATCCTTTTCATAATTTCCATAATTTCAAAAAATAGAAAGCTTTTAACATTTTTTTTTCTACTCTCATATTTATGAATTAATGAATGGACTTTTCTTATAGACGCATTTATTTATTTACATTTTGTCTGTCAAAGATTCACCAAATAAAAGGTTAAAAGCATAATTGCATGAAAAAAACTACAAATTTCATCGTGAAAAAAAATAGATTCATATTTTTAAATAGTTATTTGATGATTTCAAAAGATTTGGCTATGAAAGGAAATGATATGAAACAGCATCAATTTTTTGAATGAAAAACTCTTTGAATAATGATGAATAACTTGACTTGAAAATTTTAACGATGATGGATTGTTAATATTTTTTGAGTAGTTTTTTTGTATGAAATTTTTTTGCTAACTACGAACTATAACGAAAATTTAATGGAAGCTCACTCATAAAACATCATAAAAAGAGTCTTTGATCTTTTGTGCAAATATTTTTGTGAAAAGTGAGACTCATTGAACATTTTTCATCATCATCATCGTTATATCGTCGTTACCAAGTTATTTCCCTTTGAATTGAAATTTTTTATCAAAAGAACGTTATTGATTTACTTTTTCTTCCCTTTTAACATTCAATTCCTGATATGAAACGGAAAAATACGCTTTTAGTCGTTGTTTTGAGTGAGTTTGTGTTTTAATGCTATATTTTTCCGCTAGAGGGTTTAAATTAAAAGTGATTAATTAAATTAAAATAAGTCATTTTTATGAAATTGACTTATAAATTTCCTTTTCTTTTCAAAAATATTTCAATTTCATACTGCCTTAGTTAAGTTAAAAGTTGTTGGTACTTCAATGACACTTATTGTTTGTAAACAATCTTCTCCGTTCAACATAATTATAGTATCTTACATAATCTGATGATATCATTTTCCTATAAAATACTGAAAAAAATTATGTTAAAAGAAAATTTTCTACTTGAGAACAAAAGAATTTCAAGTACTTTTAAAATAAACACACACACACTCAATGAAGATACGAGAGAATGAAAGTCATTCTTTACTCCTTTTGTACATATTTGTGTGTTTGTGTAAATATGATTAAAATAGAACACAACATAATTAGCATGTAATCCTTGAACTGTCTTTTGCATTAGTAACCTCTTTTATGCTGTAAATTAATTAACGACTTTCTCTTTTGCAAAATATTTCATAATAATAAATTTTCCTGCCGATTTCTGCTGTTAAAATAATAATAATAATAATTATAATCACAAGTCATTTATATATCATCATCATCATCATTGATATCATTATAGGAAAATATAAATTTAATAATAATAAATTACCTTACACATATTTTTGCCCTTTAATCAATTAATTTTCTTCTTACAAGTTGACAAACACACATTGACTGTCATGAACATATTTTTTGAACATTATCATTAGAGCATTATCATTTGCGCCTGACTTTAACAGCAACTTTATATTGAAATTGAATGTACGTGTGTGTGTGTGTGTATGTGTATGTAAAAATAAAACAATAGCAATAAAAAAAATTGATATCGAACATTAATCATCTTTTGTTTTTATGATGCCATGAATGTGTTTAATGGTGAAAATAATAAGAATAAGGAAGGCTTGACACCTTTCATTTGCAAGATATCTTATTTGTCTTACAAGGAAATGCATGTCTAGTGTCGTGAATTAAATGAATCTAAAGCTTTCATTTACATTTAATAGGAATTGATAAGTATTTTTAATATTTCACTTCTAATAATAATTCTCTTAATTTTTTATGTTTTCTAGGTTTTTATGCATTTGAAGCCTTTATGTTTTCTGGGTGTTTTGTGCTGCCTGGGTTTGGTTTGACACTTTTTTGTTGACATGAACGCACGGATCATGAAAGTGCTCTCAATACTCGCATTTTTTTCCAAATCAACGTGAATTGCGCTTAAAATGGAAAATAAAAAAAAAATCACAACAAAAGAAAAACTTTAATGTACACTTAATTGCTTCAAATTATAGCTGGTGTCGTGTTATTTTTTACCCTTAATTTGGTTTTTTTATTTGTATTTAAGTTCTATTTTTGGCAAACAAATAGTTTTCCCTTTTCCACTTGTTTCCACGAATATTCAAGGGAATCGTCGTGGTTTGTACAATTAAAAGTAAAAAAAAATAAAAAAAAAACACAATTATTTTACTTTTCCTTGGAGAATTTTACTTTTAATGAGTTAAATGACTCCATCATTTTATTTTACAACAATTTTTTTGGTTAAAGGGCTTCCCAAACTCAAATATTTGTATTAAAATAAAACGAAAATAACTTCTATGGTAATGGCCAAATAACTTAATTTAAACTGTACTAAAAATCGTTACTAAATTTGAACAGAGCCCAGTGTGCACACTTTTCAAATGACAGTTAGTAGTTATTTTGAAAAAATAACGAAATGTATCTTAAAATTATTCAACAATAAATTTCTGATTCCTTTTTTATTAAAGGAAATTCAAACTCTGATGACTTTGACTAGTCATCCCTTTTTCAAAAACCTCTTAAAAATATCTCAAAACCATGAAATTTGGTTATTTCAAAAAATACATACAATTTTAATAGTGAAATTTAAATTCTACAAAGGCAAATAAGAAATTATATTACTACCCGACCTTTTTGTAGTTTCATTTCATTTTAAAATACATACAAAAAATAAAAATAAAGCAACACACATCCTTATTAGAAGCTTTCACAAGATTAATGTGATCACACAACATTTGAATAAACGCAATATTTACATTTAAATAATCTCACATGAATAAAAACGTTGGAAAAACTAAAGCCACATTCATTTTACATGTAGTACATTACAACACAACACAATTTGCTAACAAACAAACGATAGTGAGAGTATACAATTCTCATGTATATACTAATAAAAATAAATGAAAGAGAGAGGGAGTACTTAGATACGCCTGGCCTAACATGTCAAAAGTTGTTCCTTTCACATTGAAAAATTAACATATCACTAACAGGAAAATTATTATTATTATAATGTGTGTGTGTGTGCAATAGATATGAGATATTTTCATTCGCATGATGCTTTCTTTCATTTTTAACATCAATCATGCTAATGAGGCAATTTTTTTATCATCAGCATCCAACATTTACATAACACTGATATGAAGCCTCTTTTTTTATGAATACACACCATAAATAGAATAATTTGAATACATATAAAAAAAATGATATTACATGAGTAAAATATTTGAACTTGGGTTTTTTGATGAAATTTTTTTTAAATGGATGAATAAATAGTGAAAAAAAAGTTAAATGTTAATCAAAATCATGATAAAAATTAAATTTTATTAGTTAAATGAGATTTTTTCAACTGTGAAAATTGTTTTTAAAATAATATTTATATAAATTATTGAATAATAATTGCTCACTCATCTAAAATTTTGATAAAATTATTTTACAATTTTCTATCTTTTATACATATTTTAACATAAACATAACACATGTGATATTTTGGGAAAATCAAATTGCTTTGTAACACCAACAGAGAGAGCGAATAACACACGTCAAAAATAACAAAATACTATTTTAAAGCCAGACTCCCTGAAGGCATTTACAATGTGAAACACACACACACACACACGCAAAATAATAATAATAACAATATTTGAGTTGAAAACGCATGCAGGGTGCACACACACACACATCATTCAATATTCGTCGCACTACTACTTCACATTGTTTAATTTATGAAAATTAAATAAATTAGCACATGCAATTAAAATGCAAATTTTCACTAAAATTCTATTCATTTATATGAAAGTATTTTAGAATACAGTCAAGCAAAAACTTGTGACTTTTTACCAAGTGCTATGTTTTGAAAATTGTTCTGGGGAATCTTTTTGCCTTGTTTTCCGTTCCGGACCAGTTTGTTTGACATTTCATTTCCATTGAAGCCTTCGAGATCTACTCCTCACATCAGTGTGATATCATGACGTTGTCCCAGTTCTTTGAGGAGTTCTTTGAGACAGTCCAGCACTAGTACTAATTCTTACTACTACTTTATGCATGGTATAACCCCTTATAATTTACGTACAGAGCGCGTTATACTTTTTCCGCTATCTATACACATACGAATTTGTTAGGGCATTCCTCGATTTTTATCGAGGAGACCACAAAAGGACTCTTTGAGACCGCGGTGGTGTCCTTGTAGAACCTAACCTATTTGTTATAACTCTTATACCTTACATAAAGCGGGCCTTAGCATACTTATCGCCTGGCTTAAAATGATAACTATGAATGATTTATCAGAAAAGGACTTACCCAAAATATTCCAAGCTCTCCTACTATCGATTTCAATTCAATTCATTTTCATGAATTGCTTCCACCTCCATCGTCATTCACTTGAAATTTCATCCTAGTGTGCATTTATATGAAACACACAAACACCTTGATAGATTTTGATTGATTTTCCTCGCAACACACATTTATGAAAATGAAAAGCCTCATACTAAAATATACATTAATAGCAACCGCATAAATGTTTTGCATACCTGGTTGACACCAGACAAGTTTCTATTATTACATATTACGTTTGAATCTAAAATTTATACGTGGAAAATAATTACCCATGTTTTGTATTATTATATTTGAGGCTCCATATAAATTGTTTAAGAATTATGAAGCAATACTAATAACCTTAGAATTAATATTATGATAAATTATGGTATGATGGTGGTTTTAATGAAACACACACGTCTTTTGTATTGAAAATAAAAATAGATTGAACTTTTAATCACATTAAAAGTGTTTTTTTTTCTTTTCATTTGAATCAAAGCATGACACTGATGAAATAGCATTTAAAACAGCGAAGTTTAAAAGTGCTTATGAGAATTAAATGCATGTTTCTTATCAATCAAGAGTAAAATTATAATAATTAAAAAATAGTTAAATTTAGATGTGAAAATTATGAGGAATTATTATTCAAGTAATTGTAATAAAAACGTTACATGTGCAAAGTGTAATAATGCCTAAGGAAATTGAGTCACCATTATTATTATTTTAATTTAAAAAGCACAACACAACTTTAATGACATTATTAGGTTTCTATTCAAAAAAGTTCAAATGCTGACATTTTTCAGTCGAGATTACTAATTTGAAATGGAAAATATAATTCATAATCACATAATTCACTTTAGCACAATGCACATGTATGATAATTAATTTTGATTGTATGTTTTATACCCAGTAATAATCATTATAATAATGAAATAATGCATTTATTCATTATTATAAACTGAATTCACTTTTCAATACAATTTTACCACATTATAATGTTAAAAATATACACAAAATACAAACAAAACTAATAATAATAGTTTGAGTAAATTAAGTTATTTTACATGTTACTGCAGCAAAACCTTTATTGTGTTTAGGGAAAATTGTGGCTGCACTATCTCACTGATTTGTTTGTATACAAAATTTTAATTAAAACAAAAACAAATATGCTAACTGGGCAATATGTTTATAATTGATTTAGTTTTGTGTTGGTAGTTGATGATAAAAATACATACGAAATTATTGCATTGATATTAAAAATATTGAAAAAGGGTTGGCTTTGAATAAGAAAACCTTTGACATGATCCCCTCCCGCCCAACAGTAGGAAAAAGGGACATTTGAAATTGTAAAGTTTCATGGCCAAAGCGATAATCGAACTGCTAACCTCAAAATTGACATGACATAATAGAAAACAAAGCTTTAAATTTAAACTAACGTTTTTTTTATTATAAAATTCAAATTTAAAATAGCCGTTAATTGACCATATTTTAAATAAATTCAAAAAAGCAAAGTCTCTCATTAAATTTTTTTAATTTAATTCAGTTCATTAAATTGAGTTTTAAAACAGAGTAATATAATGCAACTTATTACAATTAATTAAAATTTTTTAATTGTTTCTGTTATTTTTTTTGAATTGATTTTATTTTTCAACATAAAAGAGAGCTTAAGGCTTAAGCTATTCAATAAGTAATTTTTATCGGATAACTTGCAATTTAATCCAGAGATTTAAGCTCATTATGGTTTGATTTACATGAAAACAATCAAAGTATTATCGGTAACTGCGGATTTAATCGATGTAAACACAGATATTAAAGGGAAAAGAAAATGTTTTCATTGATTCAATTTAATTCGTTATTAAAGCAATTCATAATTTCCCATAATTCATTCATTGTGAAAAAATTCATAAAAATAATTAATCTTATGCTCCCTGGGCATTATTTGACATAACTAAAATTAGTCTTAAATTTCATTTTATGCTAACTGGGTTCAAATTTTCATTTTAAAGAAAATTCAGTAAGATCGTTATTATTTTCATCAATTTCATTCAAAATCTAGACAAAAATAAATCAAATTATTGATGCAACATCCGGAAATTTCACTACACTGTCTGGCACATGTCCTGCATCCTGAAACAATTAAAACTTATGCAAGTTTATACGCAAACTATCATAAAATTTGTTTATATTTGTATTCACAATACAAACAATGACAATAATCACGTGTGAGCTGTGAATTGAGTGAATTGCAGACAATATAAATAATAAATATTGTGGTTCATATTAACGCATCAATGAAGCATGGTCTGTTTATTTGATTGATAAAAAAATAAAAAAGTTTTTTTGTTTCATTTTTAATCAGCATTTTAATTTTAATTCAAAGTAATTAATTATTTTTTTTTCATTCAATCATTTAATGAAGCATGTCTGTAATTTTTTTTCCCTATTTGCCTTTAGATTTCAATGAAATCATATGGGAATTCATTGAATTGAACTATCATTTAATTGAAAACAAAAAAAATGAAACGACCAGACTCCAAAATAAATATTGAATTTTGTTTTAATACAATTAATCAGATGAGTAAATAAAAAAAAAATTGTACAATTAAAAGATGAAGTACATAAAAATTTTAATTCTTTATTTATTTTCAATTTTGAGAATGCTTAAAAGTAAATATTGCATTATCGTTATAATTTTTTATTATTATTATTGAAATAATTATCACAAGTTTTAAGACAGAACTTTTTACAGAAATATAAGACTAAACAAATATGCAATGTAATTTATTTGATCAAGTAATGCATTTAACTAAAGTGCAGTTTTTTTGCTCATTTTCTTTTCATTTTTAAAGTGATTTAATTACTTTGAATTGAATTTCAACTGTCATTTTTAAATTAAATGAAGGACATTACAAATTTAAAATTTCTCTGAGATGCAGTTCAAAATCAATATTGGAACATCCTTTGCCAGATAAAACCATGAGAAAAATACACATAGAAAAGTAAATGGGAGACGTCAGACACCAGACATTCAATTTCATGCTTAAATTAAAATTGAATCAGATTTTTATACATACATTTTTTTTTATTTTATTTTAATATTTGCTTTGTAATAAAAGAAAAATAATATTTACTAATGTTAATCTTGATGATATTAAAATAAATAAATAAAAAAAAGTGAGTAAACAAATAGCGTGCGTTACTAATCGGACATCCTATTAAAATTAAGAAGAAAAAAATAGATTATTTTAACTTTTATTTTTATTTTATCTCAAGACAAGAGAACAAGTAATTATAAAATGATGAATAATCAATAAAATTTCACTATTCTAAGGGAACTTATTTTGTTCTTATATTAAAATTAGATTTTTTTTCTCCTCTCATTTTTTTTTAATTTCATGCTTTGATTTTATTGAAGCATCGTCTAGATAAATATTGATTTTAATGTTGAACTTATTATTTTGATATGTGTTTGTTTGTAAATAAATAAAGCTAATAATATTAAATTAAAGTAATCTAAATGTCAATATTTATGTTAATTTAAAGATAACTTGAATTTAATAAGATGAGACTCTATTTCAAATTTTATTTCAAACGCTGGATCATGACAGTCGAACTTGAAGTTATCCCTTATGAAATACAAGGAACCAACCGCATGGTCCATAAAGAGATAAAAATAGATCACAGCGATTATTTTACTTATAAGCTGATAAAATGCCATTATGATTTTTAAAACAGTTACGAAGTGAACGAGTTGATGAAGAACTGACCTTGACAACAGATGATCACATCTGACAGTTCCCAATTAGCATATTTTATCTCTAATTTATGTCTTGTAATCCCTGTGACCCAAGTCACAATGCTTACAATGCATGAAAGTCAAATTTTGCTAATCAACTCAATTTTTCGATACAAATATGTGAATTTTAGGAGGGCTAAGCTTCCCACGATAGGACAGTAAATCCATCTTTGTCCAAATATCGTTTTTTTGGTAAACAAAAAATAATCATATAAACAAAGTTTCAGTTTCAATCAATTTTTTTTTTTCATAAATAAATAATTTAAAATTAAAAAAAAAAACGAAAAACTTTTTATAAATTTTTCAATATTGTTTTCCATTAAAATTACTTTGATATTCAATATCTATGACACTGTGACATCCAATCTCCTTCCTGATTTATTAAAATAGACAGCCAAGTAATCAAAAAACTTTACGTTCAGTTGCTAGAATGTTAAGAAAAATAATTGTATTCAATTTCCTTGTAAATTTTTAAATAAAAAAGTTTTCTTTCTTTTTTTTGCTCCCTCCTCATTTTATTTTGTTCTGATTTTTTTTCAATTTTTTTTATATTAAAAGTAAGATTTCATTTTAAATTAAAAAAAATACAGCACAAATTTCATTTCAAAATTTGAATATTTTCGTACGCACCTTTTTCGGAAAACAAAAGAATAATTATAGATTAACGCCTATGGGAATTTAAAAAGATCCCTTCACTTTAATATTCTTATTATTTTATTACATTATTATGATGGGACTTATTTATTGTTTTGGATTATATGGACAAAATTTCTTAATAATATCATAATAATAAAATAATTTTTCCAATAAATGTCTTAAAATTTTACACCTTGAAATTTCTTTGGTGTTAGTCCGAATACACGTGCACAAAATTATTGCGGAAGGAAACGAATCACACACTTTTTTTACGATTATTACACTTTTAATTCTATTTATTATTCATATTTACTTGAAGTTGGACGAAATTTTATGATTTAACTTTTAGTATTTAAACTAAGCTTGTTATTATTAAAATGAGATTCTGGTCGATATGATACTGAAAAGAAAATTTGTAAACAAGTGTCGTGCCTTTTGGGCATCATTAAATTCACAATATCTAGTAAACTCAATCTGAATTTCAATTCAACTTTCTCATCAAAGAATAAAAGTTTTTTGTTCTCAATTCTTTCAATTTATAACTTTATAATAAAAAAATATAAGAAAAAAAAATCAAATGAATTGGAAAATTTTCTCTCTCTCACACAATGAATGTTATTCAGGCAATGAAATGAAATTGAAAATCAATTTCAAGGCATGTTTTTTTTGCTTCACATCGATATACGATGAAAAATAATTTAACTTGAAGTCACACACCCATAATCAAAGACAACAACAAAAAAAAATTGAATAAAAACAATTTTTCTTGATTAGAAATCGAGAAAATTCACAATGCATGCAATGCTACAAATAAATAGAATTGTCTTAACAAACAAAACAGAGTCACAGAGTTGGAGAAGTAAAACAATGTATTTTATTTTGTTCTCCTTTCAACATTTGATTATCATTATTACTATTATCAGAAAATGAACTAACATAGTTGTTGTAAATTGTAGTTGAAATGATTGTAAAATGGATTTACAGTTGATTAAGAAAATAACAGAGAAAGGCCAAGATCATTTGTATTTTTGCTAAGGGAATTTTAACATTGTTACTTTTTTTATTTTAAGTTTATTTATTTATTTACTTAGTTTTACTTGTTTACTTTGAATTCATTGAAGCAAAAGTCAATATAAATGTTAAAGTCCTATTATTAAGAGAAGAAAAATAACGTAATAAAATAATAAGAGTTTGATTTGAGTAATGAGAAAATGGACGTAAACAAATTTTATGAATTGAAAATTGTTTTGTAACTAACTGCAAATATTTAAATTGATTCACTGTCAAACCAAAACCAGTGGTTTATAAAAATGCCCCTTATTGAAAAAAGGTCCTTCAGACAAGTTGCCCTTTAATGGGTAAAATATTTTATAGATAAACCTCAAATGCCCTTCATTGGTTAAGAGCCTTTTAAGACAAGCTTGAATTGCCCTTTAATGGGTAAAATTTTCTATTGGTAAACCTCAAATGCCCTTAATTGGGCAAAAGGACCTTGAGACAAGTTGCCCTTTAATGGGTAATATTTTCAATTGATAAACCTCAAATGCCCTTAATTGGGTAAGAGCCCTTTAAGACAAGCTTGAATTGCCCTTTAATGGGTAAAATTTAATAATTCAAGTCATTTTTAGCTAAAAGAAAATTTCAAATAATTTATATTGGCTTATTTCGTGTTAACAAAGAAAGTTTTCATCATTTTTGTAAATGATCCTTAATTTTAAAAGCCATTAATTATCAATTAGAAAATTGCGCTGAATTACTCAGCATTTTTTATTCAATATTTCATTGGAATTTCCAAACTTTTTAACTTTACATGAACAATTCAATTCAAACATTAACAGAAAATCATCATTGAAAAAGTGTCATCCATAACGTAATTTAACGTGACCCAAATTTTCCTTTTAATGCCCTCACATAATCATAGAAATTCAAACAAATTTACTTAAATTTTCTATTTGAAAAAAAACAACAAAATAAATGATTAGCCCAAATTAAACTACAATGTTCCAATTTATTTACTAGATCATTGTCTTTTACCTCGTTAACCCGTAGATAAAATTTTGCTATTCATTGTTAGGACCATCATTTTAATCAATTTAATTTGCTCCACTGAACCAAAAATACATACTATTTATGCAAATAGACAAATGACAAAGTAGAGAGAAAACTAAACCATTTTACAATCAATGTCAATGATAAAGCAGAAATTGCTTACACAATAAACTGACAACCTTGAAACTCGTAAATTAATTTTCTCGAAGCATAGAATCATCGTCATAATCATCTTCGTGTTACATTGTTGTAAATTTAAATAAAATTAGATTAAATTAAAATTATAGAAGAAGAAACAAAGACAAATCAGAATCTAATGAAGCGTCACACGGTAAATGATAAAGAAATCGTTAAAGAAAGTTAGATGATGAATTTCCTTCTATTCATCGGGTTTTATCATTAAAAAATTATTTTTGTAAAACTTTATCATTTAATACAAAATTAATTGGATGATTTGAAACAAAAGAAAATGAGAATTTAAAATGACAAGCAAAAAAACATAACAAAAGAATTCAAAAAAAAATTATCTTCGCGTAATTGTGCATGCTCTATTTGACCTGATTAGAGAAATGAAAGCGATTGATCCTGTATCGCTATTATTTTTATGTCTTTTTTTTATGTATGCCATGCGTAATTTTTCTTCCAATTCTTTTTGATCATTCAAGTGTATGGTAATTGATTGTCTTTTTTTATGTATGTTTTTTCTTCTAATAAAGCTTTTAAATGTATTTGAATTTCATCAAAAATTTTGCATTATTATAATGAGATATTTGAGAAAGCATTTTCCGTAATTACTCAATCGTTAAGGACAATTCAATGTTAATTGTATATATTTAGAAATGTGTTTGCGATAAGATCTTATTATTAGATTTAATTCGACCACGAATAGGTAATGGATTAATTTTAAAGTGTATTATAATAAGAGTTGGTTTAATTTGTTGAAGAGTTGAGAATGTCGTTTTGCATTAATTTATAGGAAATGAGCAATGAAAACATAAAAAACAACTTCAGAAAACACAGATTGCCCTTAAATGGGCAAAATTTTGAATTCAAAGACAAGATACGCCCTTTAATGGGTAAAAGCTTTACTTTACTATCGTAGTTGAATAAGAGTTTTAAAAAAACTTCATTTGCCCTTAATAGGGTAAAATCTCTTTGAAGAAAGCTTAAATGGCTCTTAATTGTGTACGAGCTCTCTTAAGCAAGCTTGATTGGGTAAAATTTTCTACTGAAAGACAAGAAATTCCCTTTAATAAGTAAAAGCTTTTTTGAAATACTTAAATTTTTATCATTAAATATATCATTCGTCTTGACAGACTTAAATTAACCCTTGAATAACCCTCAAATGGGTAAAAGCTTCTGAAAATGCTCTTTATTGGGCAAGTTTCCTTTTAAAATGAATATGCTCTTAAATTAGTATAATGCTCCTCTGAAAAACTGGGCCCTCCCTTATTTGGGTCAAAACTTCTTTTAGATAGACTTAAATTACCCTTCAAAGGGTAAAAGCCTCTTTGAATTACTTGAAACCTCATGAATGGGTCAAATATATATTTAGAGAAAAGGAACGCATTCAATGGAAACAGACCTTCTTAAATAATTGCCCTTAATTGGGCAAAAGCTCTCTTAAACGGACATTAGTGAACTTGGAAGGGTAAAAATCCATTTTTAAAATAATTGAACTGCCCTTTCATGGGTAAAATCTCTTTTAGCTTTTTAGAATTGGTTAAAATGCCCTTAATTGGGTAAAATTTTCTTTAAATGAACAAAAATGACGTTAGATGGATCTGAA
This sequence comes from Culicoides sonorensis, assembly GCA_900002565.1. Taxonomy (NCBI): domain Eukaryota; kingdom Metazoa; phylum Arthropoda; class Insecta; order Diptera; family Ceratopogonidae; genus Culicoides; species Culicoides sonorensis. The sequence continues at coordinate 492,250 of LN483365.1, forward strand.
AGACAAATTTTGCCCTTTGATGGGCAAAACTTCATTTTAACAGTGCATAGTCGCCCTCTCAATTACACCACTCTCACAACACATGCAATACTCCACCCTACCCCTTAAAGTAGTAGTTGCATGTGCAATAATCATAATTTTAATTATCATGCATTTATTGCAACATAATAATCATGACAATATTCAAATGTCTATCAAATTAACAGACAATTATCACATTTATTGAGGTACCTTTGTACAGATTTTGTATTTATTATTGTTGTTGCAATCTATTATTACCAATTAGTTATAATTGAAGTTTATGTATGAATACACACACACACTTTTGTTGTCTTTTGTTTTATCACGAATTGTAATTATAATTATTATTATTATTATTGCTGATTAAAATGAATTGTTAGCGTGATTTATAATGAAATTTGTATGAAAATAATGATTTCATAGTTGAAATTTAAATAATCTCATATCAAAATTTTTGGGAAAATGTACAAGAAAATAAAAGCTCAGAGAAATTTTAAATCTATTTTAATCTAAAATACACAAAGGACCATCACTTGATGCACTTAACCATATAAATCGTCCTTTACTTTTGGAACCATCATGCACTGACGTTCTAGTTTCATTTTCATAGAACAAAGACCGACAAAATATTTATATACGATATCATATTCTGTATATTTAATGCAATTAAGTAGAAAACCTTTGTGATTCCAGTTCTTTTTTTGTGTGTGACTATTTTGCTATTGTTGATGAAATTTAATAATAACAACATGTGTAGATCGTCCCAATGAAAATTTCTCTGCACAAACACACACATTTTAAATGAAAAATAACAATAATAATAATAACAGAAACAGGTTAAGAATATTCAATAAAGAGACACAAAAACACATTATATGTCAAGGCATAAAAGTGCAGGCCTTTCAACAAAAAACAATTTTGTATGAATATTATAAATCTGCAAAAACATGAACATAAGGTAGTCGTTTTTTGTTATGTGTCTCGTGTATATATTTGGTCAAAATAAACAAAATCTAGCTATGCAAATAAATTTTAAATAAATAAATGTTGTAGTTCGCTCTCTCTCACTGTAATATGCAATTTAATGCTATATGTAAAGGGACAATTTACATAACATGACTGCATTACATAAATTTGTTGACTGTATAAAGTGCATTCATAATATTTTTTTCAATGTTTCAAGTATCCCTCATCATGCACATTGATTGCATTAACAACCCTTTTTACCTTATGGAATGCGAGGGATTGCATTAAAGGGACTTTGAGTGGGGAAATTTCGATTCACGTACAAAAAACTTAAAATTGATTCAATTTTGATTTTCAATCAGTCATTTAGAGCATTGGACTCAAATTTGATTGATCAGAAGTGACTTGAAAAGTCTACAAAGGGAGGAGGGTCATGGAACACTCCTCACTTGCACAAATTAACAGAATTCTGGGAAATCTTAACAGTCCATGCAGCCTTGACATTGAAAACCCTACAAATTTTGATGAACCTTTTCTTCAATTTCCAGTCAAATTCACCGTTTAATCAATTCCTTGCCATTATCCCGATTTCTCGATCCACATGCCCCGATTTCCATCCTGCAAAGTCCTCTCATACCTTTTAAACATGCGTTAATAGAATGAAAATTCAATATTTACATGCCTCACTGATTAAATTATTTAATCATAATACATTTTATGTTAAAAGTCAATAAATTACAAAATTTTCTCGTTCTTTGTCCCATATTAAAGTACAAATTTGAGTCACATTGAAAATTTGTCATCAAAGAAAACAGCTAATTTGAAGTCAACTTGAGTGGACTTTTCATTAAATATTTGTCTCTTATCAAATTAATTATAAATTTCATTACTCACTCACAATGAGATCAAAGACAATTTTACGAATTGAGTCACAAATTTAATTAGCGGTCATTTAATATGCTTAATAATATGACACATTTGTACTGATTTATAATTAAATTGAAATTAATTGTATTACAATAATGATTAAATTTCATTTTTATTTTATTTTAATTTTTATTTTATTTTATCAGAGCATAATGAATTTGTTTGTAATGTGTAATTTTTTTAATTACAATTCCCGAAAAATTTCATTAAATTGATTTTATCAAAGAAAATTCTTGTTAAATTTTGGAAAAACCGTCATAAAATTCAATGGTTTTTAATGTAATTTAAATGAAAAAAATGAATTTAACCTCATATTTTTTTTTAAATTTTATCAAAATTTCAATTCAGCTTACTCTTCAATGAAAATGTATAAAAAAAATAATGGTTGACCAAAAATTCCGCAATAAAGCAATAACTATCGTTTACCCTTTTTGTTCTCTCTTTCAATTCAAAGCATTGCAAATAAATTTTTTGTAAAATATAGCAAAAAAAAACTCTTTGATACTTTTTTGGCCACTATAAGTAACATGCAATGATATTTTTTTGTTATCAACGCAAAGCATAAGGTTCTGGATTTTATTACATTTAAAATAAGTTTCAAGAATAATTGGGAAAAATTTTGGTTAAAATTTAAGAAAAGTGCATTTTGATTGCATTGATGCATTGAAATCAAGATGGCGCTAAAAACTACGAACCGTAATAAAAAAATCTGTGAAATCGCTTTCCAAGGACCCTGTGTAAAAAATTCACTTAAAATGTTTTTCTCATTGAAGCTCCGAATGACTTTAAACAGACCGCTTACAAAAGCGCATTTTTTCATTGAAATTTCCTTTAAAATTCCACTTGAAAAAAAAATTCTCAAAAGAATAATAATCATAATCGTAAAATTGTATTACAAAACTCACTCTCATAGTACCTCAATGTATGCAACACATTTTACTTTTTCTGTTTTCTACATTTTTTTTTTAATATTACACTATTTGATTTGAAATAATTTTGCTCTGTATCACTGTGAATCGGGATAGGTAATTATACGTACAGTGCTAAATTGTTATTACATGAAGCCTTTTGTAAATAATGGTTAATAAAAAAAATAAATTTGTGACTTTTCTCATGGTATTTGTTCATGAATTGAAAATAAAAATTCATTTAAATGATGAAAATAAAAAAAAGCCCTGAAATTATGCAATCACCTTTACAATTTTTCGATTTGACCGTTTTTTAGAAATGTGTTGAAGCCAAGCGTGTCTTTACATTGAGAAAATGTCGTCTACAAAATTCCCTCTCTCTTGAAATGGTATTTTCAGGATTTTAATATCAATTTAAAAAAAATAATATTAAATAACCCGAAAAGTATGCAATGAATAATACAAATTTCGCCCAAACTAGTCAAATAACTGTAATATTTCAATCAAAATTGCATTTCATTCAAAAAAAAACTTGTAAGACTTAAAAAATTTGCAGTTAATTGCCAGAAACATTTTATTATGATAATTTTTTTAAATTATTTTTTTTATGGTGTGTCTTTTTCACAATAATGCTCAAATTAATGTCATAAAATTTCTGTTTTCTGTCCAAAATTCAAAAGTTTGTTAAAATAAAAATTACTCTGATTAAATTGAAATTGAAATTAAAATAAAATAAGTATGAAAAAGTGCGAAATGATAAAAGTTGACGTTTTTCTTTGATATCAAATAAAAAAAAGTTGTGTGGGTTGAGTTGAATGTTAAAAGTTATTGCCCTATTCAAATGCAGTCTTGATTAGTTTATTTTGACAACTCAATTGCTCGTAAAGTTCAGCTAATTAAAAATGAAAATGTATTCAAAAAAAAAAATATTTGTGGGTTTCATCACCTAATTTCATTTTAAAAGTAAAAAAATATCAAAGAATGTGTTTGAGAATGAAATTTATTTTATTTACCGTGACTGAATGGACATACATTTCGCAAAATAAAATCCATTAATTTTTTTTTACATTTTTTTTTAAAGGAATTGAACTGAAAGGAATTAAATGAAAAAAAATTGCATTTATTGCCTCCATTCAGTGATTTACTGCTTTCAACTGATACAAAGTTCATGGCTTGTTTAGACATGTAGTTACTCTGTGCGTGTGCTTCTTTTGCAAACAAGTCTCGTCACTACTCGTGTATGCGAAGAAAACAATAAAAATTTAATTTAAATTAACAGTGACCGTGAAATGAAATCAACAATAACAAAAAAAAAAACACAGAGGAAAAAAAATGAAATTTATTGTTATTTTTATATTGAAATTTTTATTAGTATTTCATCTTTAGCTTGAATTTAAGGATTGTGAAACATCATGCTATGAAATAATTGATCCATTTTTTGTCTTGTCTCATTCGAATGATATGTAAAATAAAATGAAATTAGTTTTAAACAGAAGATACACAAAAAAAAAACATGTTAATGATGAGTATGAGGTGGAATGAGTTATGGCACTCATAAAAATTGACTGCAAAATAAAAATAAAACATAAAATAATTTCCTTTGCATTTGCATTTTAAAGTATTTAAAGCGGTATAAATTGAGGATGATGAAAAAAATGCGATAGAGGGCACTGATAGTATGGTTTTCGGTCTCTTAGTTCAGAGTTTTATTGAATAAAATGAGGTTTGAGCAGCGGCGGATTTACTAATCTTGGGGCCTGAAGCTTCAATTTATTATGAGGCCTAAAAAATTTTCATTTGAATTTTGTTAATAACAATGATCGTCAAAATAATATCCATATGAATGGTTTAATAAGCCCTGAAACACATCAAAGAGATTTTTCAATCCTAAATATTTTCCAATTAAATATTTTATTATCCAATGATTCGTTATTTTTTTATAAAGTTATAAAAATATCAAAGAAATTATTCAGTCTTTTTATGTCGTAATATGTATGGACAGTTCCACAACGTAAAAAATATTGAGAAAAAATTCAAACTGATTTTTATATGCTTGCGAAGAAAGCACAAACAATTCGCAGAAAAATTGATATTTTGTATAAAAAAAAAATAATTTAAGCCATTTTGTATTCAGTAATTACGAACAATTTGTCAAATTTATAACATTTAAATAATAAAAATTTTAGTATCTCAACACATAGAAAACCTATTTCTAGTTTGGTTACAAATAATTTTTTAGTTAGTTTATTCAAGTTTTTTTTAAATTTCTTTTAAACAGCGTAACGGTGGAGTTGTCCATATCAAGGTAAATTTTAATCTGCTTTAATTCCTTAGTAAGAGGACAAAATGAGCTAACCGAAAATATTTAGTAATATATTATGCCTTCTCAGGCTGCAGATTAAAAAAAAGGAATTTTATTCTGATTAAACTTATAAAAAAACATTTTTAAACACAAAATTCGTTTTAATTTAAAAAAAAATAATAAATAAGTTAGATTTTTGCTTTAGAACGAAAACACCGAAGTATCCTATGGGCACAAACACATATTTAGCTAAAATTGACCTTTCTGCAGCTATTTCAAAATTTTTTTTTGTTTGAAGAATAATTGAAAATTTTGGGGCCTATATGCATCGTGGGGCCTAAGCTGCAGCTTCCTAAGCTTACTGGTAAATCCGCCACTGGGTTTGAGTTTCAAAATCAGTTTCTATATCCTCAGATAGGTGAACCTTACAAAAACATGTTTTTTTTATTTATTTTGCTCCATAGGTGGCGCTTCTCTGCGTTTCGGCGTTTTTCAAGTTTTTCTGAATATTTACAGTCAATTTAGGGGTCAAATAACATTATTAAGAGCAAGAACCCTCAGAAAACTTCAAAAATGCGCTCATAAGCCTTATTCAAACTTTAATTTCAATTTTTTTACAATAAATTTTGTCAGTTCCTCGCTTTTTGCTTTAAATTTTATTATTCGTTTCTGCTGCTGCCATTTCAATTCACAATTTTATTTATTCCCGCTGATTCATGGCGTCTAATATACTGTTTAAGTTTCCTACAACAAATTAGAGAATGAATTTAATCCAAAACATTGTATATAAATAATATCCAAAGGTAAAAAAAAACCAAAAAAAAGAAGACGGTTTCCAAGAATTAAAAGTAATAAATTAAATATTTTGGCGTTTCATTTCAAATATCAATGTAATTAAGTTGCAAATGTTCTTTGATTACTTTATTTCTTGAATTTCTAGCACAAATTTGGAGATTTACTTTTTTTCAATGAATTCATTTGAATACTTATTACTTGGGTTTGTAACAAATTTCATTTAATTGTGTACCTTTAAAAAAAAAATTTCATTCAAAACTTTTCTCTTTTTTTATGCTAAACGTTACCGTTGGATGTGACATTGATTTATGATTTTCACTGTGAAGAATCATGATTTTGCACGAAAGACAGACAAAGTGTAAAATATCTTTTAATATTCTTTTTTTAATGTTCATATATACACTCACACGCACAGTAGTTGACGTGTAATAACTTGGAAAATACCTCAAGGAAATTGTGAATAATTTGTGAGATATCGTCGACCACAGTCTTATAGTAATAAATATCATTAAGAAATATTTTTTAAATTATAACAAAAAAAAAGGAAAATGAAGTAATTTGTTTAATTTAATTTTTTGTTCCTCTCTCTCGCTTTTTCATTTCATATTCATTTCATATAATTTTCTTAATTTGGTATGTACACTGTAAAAAATTACAAAAAAAGCGACATCATTGTCAATGATAAGACACAATATTTGCAGTTACACTCTGTTTTTTTTTCTGTCTGGAAACATAAATCATACAAAAAAAGTTAATAAATGATGCTTGAATGTGACATTCTAATTTTAATTTTCCTTGAAGGTGATTTAATTTAAAGGAATTTTGTTGTAAATATTAAAGAAATTAGGTTTTTGTGATGATTTTGACGTCTAAATGTCATCTCTCAAGAAAGTTCAACGTTTTATTTAAAAAATCATTTCAAATTGACCGTTATAAAATTTAAACATTTATTGAGAAATGAATTGCCCTTGATTGGGTAAATTTTTTAAATGAAAGACAAAAAATGCACTACAATGGGCAAAATCTCAATTCAATGCTTGAATTACACTTATTTGAGTAAAAGCTTGAAATGCCCTAAATTGAACAAATTTGTCCTAAAATGGGCAAAATGTGAAATCTCTCAATTACCCTTATAAAGGTAAAAGCTTGAAATGCCCTTAATTGGGTCAAGTTTGCCCTAAAATGGACAAAATCTCAAATCTCTCAATTCTTGAATTACCCTTATTTGGGCAAAATCTTCTTTGAAGTACTCAAAATGCCCTTAAAAGTTTTTTCAAGTAATGGCATTGCCCACATTGGGTCAAAGTTTCTTTTGATCGATAATTAATACCCTTTAAAGGGCAAAATCAACGTCAAATATCCTTTTTGAAGACAAAATTTGCCCTTTAATGGGTAAATCTTTCTTAAGATATACTAGGATTGCCCTTCATTGTGTAAAGTCTTCTTTAAATTGCTTGAAATGCCCCAGAATGGGTAAAATCTTTTTTAATGGACTTGAATTGCCCTTAAATAAAGCCCTGTTGTCATTTCGTAGTCCGTTTTATTATTTGAGATAATTCGAATTGACCGTTTAACATTTTGACCTTTTTTTAAAAATTTTGACCGTTATAAAATTTTAAATTTACTAATCAAATTTTCTCATTTTTTCTCTTTCTAGGTAAGTCTACTCAAAAATATTTGATGACAATTAACTATAGAAAGTGACCGAAATGTATGGTGAGATAAAATTTTGCATTTTAACGTTTATTTTTTTCAAATTTAAACTCTCATTGAATCGTCATTTAACTGTTAAAAAGAACTATGAAATGAAATGAACTTTTTCTTATCTATGTAAACTTTTACAAAAAAAAAATAATCGAAGATAAGAACACTCCTAACTTCCTTATCTGCTGATAAAATACATTAACGCATATCGATTTGGGTCTATCATGACATTTATCAATTAATTGTATTCAGTTATCGTTAGTTATCGAAACAGAACATTTAATGCATTTTTTAACTCATATAATTTAAGAATTAAATCATGCCTCGCATCAAAAAAGTAAAGACTTTAAGTTATTTATCCATTGCTCTCATTATTTACATCGCTTACAAAACATTCTTCAAATATCCATCCTTGTCCTGTGTGAGTTTAATTGCAATTTTAACTTTTTCAAGACTTTAAATCAATTTCCATTCATTTTTTAATAGTATTTTGATCAAGAAACACCACATTTAGTGAATCCACTGGTAAATTTCACGAATCTCGATCAAAATGCATGTCAAATAGGACAAAAATTTTGTATTGAAAAAATTCCTGCAGTGAATATTCAAATGCTCGACGCATACCATAAAATGGATTTTAATCACAAACTAAATCCAGAATGGGAGGAAGGTTGGTGCGTTAAATACAATCCAAATGCATGGAGCAACGAAAATAAATTGCATGTTTTTGTTGTTCCCCATTCACACAACGATCCTGGTTGGTTGAGGACTTTTGACGAGTATTACCATTATGCGACAAGACACATTTTGAATAATATGCTCATCAATTTACGGAATCACAAGGAAATGAGATTCATTTGGGCTGAAATTTCGTTCTTTTCAAGGTGGTATGAAGGGTTAAGCGAAAATGATCAAAGGAGGGTTAAATTGTAAGGAAAATTTTGAATTGAAATTGAATTTCATGATAAAATTTTAATATTTTAAAAAGTTTTTTAAAGAATAAACAGCTCGAAATTGTGACTGGAGGATGGGTGATGCCAGATGAAGCAAATTCTCATTGGTATTCGCTCTTAATCCAATTACACGAAGGTCAATCCTGGTTAAAGACACATTTAAATTACACGCCTGTCAGTGCATGGGCTATCGATCCATTTGGACACAGTCCAACAATGACAAACTTACTCAAATTATCTGGATTTAAGAATATGGTAATTGGCCGGACACATTACATAGTGAAAAAACATTTTGCCATGCATAAACTTTTGGAATTTAATTGGAAACAGCTTTGGGGTAAAATTGCAATTTCAATTCAAACACAAATTAAAAATTTTCCATTTCATAGATGCATCAAATGATGATTCCTCCCAAATTTTAACTCACATGTTGCCTTTCAGTTCATATGCCATTCATTACAGTCATGGTCCGAGCAAAGCCATTGGAAAATTATTCGATTTTCGTGATATGAAACGATGGGCATGGCCATGGGAAGACAATCCAACGCCAATTTCATATGAAAATGTGCGACAAAGGTCAGATCTCATTGTAAATGAGTGGCGAAAAAAAGCAAGTTTATATAAAAGTAATGCCATTTTAGTGCCACATGGCAACGATTTTCGCTACATTACAAATGATGAATGGCAAGCACAGAGAATTAACCTGAATAGACTTTTCCGGTTCATTAATAATGCAGGGAATTATCATGTTGAAGTGAAATTTGCTACACTTGAAGATTATTTTGAATTTATTCATACTCGAAATGAAAGTTATCCGACATTGAGTGGTGATTTTTTTACGTACTCTGACGAGCAACAAGATTATTGGAGTGGGTACTTCACGACACGTCCATATTACAAGCGAATGGACCGCGTTTTGTTACATTACCTCAAGGGAACTGAAATTTTAACGACATTAAGAAGACAATTAAGTTCCATGAATGAACTGACAGAAATCCGACGCGTTCATTCGCTATTCCAGCATCATGATGGCGTTACGGGAACTGCTCGTGAGCGTGTCATGGAAGACTATGGGCGTCAAATGGAACGTGCACTCAATTTGTGCTATGAAATTATCACAAATAACAATAACGGCTATGTGCTTAAAGATGATCGTTTGCTTGGAACAGGGACCTTCAAATACTCACTTTTCAATTCATTACCGTTTACACGAACGGAAACCGTTGAATTTCATTCATGGACACCCTTTGTAATGGTGTTCGATGCATCAAATAATCCAATTTTCATCCAAATAGTGCCAGAATTTGTTTGGAATAAACAACATCGAGGCATTTACGTGCCTGGTTTTGGTTTCATGAAAAAATATAAAGTAATTTTAAAAGTTACCGTTCCATCACTGGACACCACAAATTTCACCATCAAAATATTTGGATCCAATTCAACGGATTACGATAAAAAACACACACAAATATCTGATGTTGTTATTTACAATTCAAATCGTTACACAAATTTAGATGAAAAAAAAAATCACACATTTTACCAGATAAAATTCAAGGAAAATCAACAATTTTTTATCGTATCCCATGATCTGAGTGAATACCATTTCAATGAAAATGGATTATTAAGTCACTTAATTACAAGAAATGGGACACAATTTAAAATGACAGTTAAATTTCTGAAGTATCTCACTCATGGTCCATTCCAAGATAAAAGTGGAGCGTATTTATTTCGACCGAGAGGCAAAGCAAGTACCTTGTACGATAAAAGAAATGTCATCATTGTCACTGAAGGCATGTATGAAACCCGAATTTCAGCTGGATTTGAATTCGGGGTCCATGAAATGATTTTTAGGGATTCTGAAATTGAAGTTCACAATACAATTGATATCGGGCAGCGAGATGACACGGAAATAGTGATGCGTGTTAGTACAGACATAAACAATGAAAATCAAGAATTTTTTACTGATCTCAATGGATTTCAATTGATTAAACGTAAAATTTTACCTAAAATTCCATTACAAGCGAATTTCTATCCAATTCCAAGTGCGATTTACATACAAGACGAAAAAAATCGCTTCACAATCGTGAATGGCCAACCGCTGGGTGGGTCATCACTGAAAAGTGGTCAAATCGAGATAATGCAAGACCGGAGATTGACTGAAAGTGATGGAAGGGGATTGGGGGAAGGTGTATTAGATAATCGACCTATTAAAAATACATTCAAATTCATTTTGGAGTCTCAAAATGAAATTAAATCGAAGGTGAATTCCTTACATCCATCAGGATTTCATACCAATAAGTCACACTATGAATTGCAACGACTTTTATTCCCTTTAATTAAAGGAATTGACTTGAATTTCGATGATATTTCAATTAAAAATTCAAATCAAAATAATTTTCTGTATCCAAATGGATTGGAAATCGTTCTTCTCAAACAATTAAATGCAAATGAAATCGGACTCATACTACATAAAACATACCTCGAGGGTGAATCAGAAGATTTTGTCTTAAATGTAAATTTAAAATCATTGTTACGACTTAAATCTGGTCAATTATTCACATCAACAGTGATGCTCCTTACTAAAAATGAGCCATCACATGAGAATTTTGATATTACCCTAAGTCAAATGGAGACCAAAGCTTTTATAATTAAAAATGTTGAATTTATGAGATAATAAAATGTTTGACATTGAAAAATACATTTAAATGGTGATTAATGCACAAAAAATGTTCCTTTCAAACCACAATGATGCGAAAAAAAATTCAACGGATGCAATTTTACTTGAGTGCGGTTAAAAGTGACCCATGATCAGAATAAATAATAAAAAAATATAAATTAATAAAAGACGACGCGTCTTGCAGTCAAAATATTTTTAAATATTAAAATAAAAATTAATTTTCATATATCATAAATTTTATTCAATTTTTTTCATCGATATTTAAATGAAGCATTTATTTAAAATAAAAGTCCAAAAAGCGATATGTGGAAGTCAATAAATTATTAAAAGGGTTTCAGAGAATTGATACTTTTTTTCATATTCAAAAATTAATACAAAGTTGTATGAAATGTGAATAACGATAGAAGTTTATTAAAATGAAATAAAAATCACACAAGCAAGCACACACACACACACACATACACGTATGTTCTGTAGTATACGCTTCAAATATTAATAATGGCAATCTAACTCTTTTTCACCTTTATCTCCTTCTCAATTCTTTAACTTTTAATATTTCATTTGAACACTAAGTCAAGAAAAAAAATAGTTATTAAAATACACACATGGATAGGCAACAATAAACATAAATCATAAAGTTTTGTATAAATTATGATTTTGTCTGTCTATACATTTAAAGTATTTAGTCAACTAAGTTTTATCACACACTGAGCGCTTTTTTCGTTATCTTCTGTTTTTGGTCTATAAACGATTATTATTTGATTTTATCTTGTCTGCTAGATATAAATTTTAAAATCGGCGTTTTATATTACATGCTTTAAGTCAATAATTTATTCAAGATTCCTTTTTTACTGTAAAATTGATACAAATTAACAGTTTGTAGCTTAAATCGTTCAGCATGTGCCGTTTATCAATAAATTTTGTTACTTTTTTGTCTTACTTGAGTCAAATTCGTGATAAATTCTTATAATTTTGTGATTCACTTCATTTATTTGCATTATTTTGGTGGCTATAGGAAATTTGCATACACAAAATTAAGCGCTCTATTGAAAATGTGGTGAAATTTGGAACTAAAATTCAATTTCATTGAAAATTTAATGTATTTTAACAAATATCGTGCTTCGTTGTTTGAATGCTAATGAAAGACGACCAAAAATTGATTTGCCAACACAAAGTTCCATGTTAAACAGTTTAACATCCGGGGATTTTAATTCATCTAATTCCTGATCTGAGTTGACTGAATTCAATTTCTAGCACAATACTAAATATGTCTATTTTTCTACTTGATGAGATTCACTTTAAATTTAGATTATTTTACACATTAACTTAACAATACTGATTTACTGTGACGTCAGTTACTTTTCGTTTTAGGACGTTGGCTACAATATGGCGGTTTTTAATCGGGTTACCAAATGTTTACTTGAATATTTGACAGATAGGGTTGCCAATTATTTATTACAAAAATTACACTTACAAAAAATCATTAAAGCGATTATACTTCAAAAAATTAAATAAAGAAGTCTTAACTTTCCACTAGATGGCGCGCGCTATACCATTTAATATAAGTGTACAGATTGCATTGTGCCGTCTCTTTCCAAATCCTGTGAGTTCCAAATCCTAAAAGTGAATTGAAATTAAATCTCTAACTTTAAAATGAAATGAAATTAGTAATAGAATTAAATAATAATAAAAATAATAAGCTTCAATTAATTGTTTTTATACCACAATTTATGACATAAAAGTTCTCTTAATTGAATTTTATTTAAAAAATTTTGAAAAAATAAACAAAAAGAACATATTCAATAATATAATTTCACATACTTGAAAATGAGCAAAAATAATAAGAGAAGAACCCTTATATATGAAATAATTTCAAATTATATTTTATCCTTTTCATAGTATTATTGTTTTTTCAAATAAAAATTAGTTAATAGTTTACATCAACATGGCAACTTGAACAACAATAATAATAAAAATAATTGTTATTTTATTATAAAGCTTGATGATGAAAATATGAAATGAAATAAAATAAAATGAAACAGAAAATTTTTTTTTTATTAAAGGGTTTCCACTTGAAATTTGTAATAATAAAAATATAACATATCAAGTGTTTGTGTGTATGTGTGTGGGATTTAAACAAAAAACTTATGTTTAAAATGTCAAATATGAATTTATTTTTCATCTCATCGTAGGAGGACTTTTATGAGAGAAAAAAAAGGATACAATTGTCACAATTTATATGAATTCTGTGAATTTCATAATTACTATTTGTAAAAAAATTAAATTAAATTTATTTAAACCAGAAAATTAATTAAAACAGTTATTGAAACTCAAACAAAAGTCATTTCTATGACTTCGCATTGAAATTGAGAGTAAAAGTGTTTATTTTCATTCATTTATTTTTTATTTTAAGACACGTGTCTCAATGAAACCTGATCTTATTCTGTTTTTTCTTCCTCATTTTAATTGTGATGGAATTTAAAGAAAAAGAATTTCATTTCATTATTAAGAAATTAAAATTACACACCCTTTAATAATTTTCATTTATCGGTAATAACCGGCTTCCTTTGATTGCGCCCTCTTTCATATGAGTGTATAATTATGATTGCAAAACATTAATTCATGTGATTTTCTTTTTATTACATGACACACACCGGTGAGGGTGGAGTTGGCTTGATAATTAGTACAATTCAGTATGAAAATAATAATAAAAAAAAAAACCATATATGTTTAAATAAAGTTTATTTTTAATTTGTTTACTATCCTCATGAGTGTTTTTGTTATATTATTTGACCGCTACACGTAAATTCACACGAAATAAAATTTTTCACACAATTTTAAGCTACCCTTTTGCATTTCACAATGAGGGTAAAACACTTTTAAGCAGTACCATGGGTGCGCTTTTAAACTTGTTAATTATACTGTTTTGCATTATTTTTGGTTGAAGCTTACCTGTGATAACCCCTCAAAAACGAATTAAAACAACAATGTTAAAAGTCAAAATGGATTTTAATGCACCCTTATAATAATAATAATAGTAAAAAAAATTAACAAAGGTGTAATATATTACTTTAGTGTTATATGTAACATTTCAATTAAATGTTAAAACGACTGAACTATAAAATTAAAGAAAAAATAATAACAATAAAACATAAATAAATTTTCGGCAGTTATAAATAAATGTATTATAATAAAATTACACTTTTATAACGTAATATTTGTAGATTAGATACCTGAATATCAAAAAAGGAGGCAAAAGGGTAGTGAACACAAATCAAGTGCAAAACTTACATAAAATTTGTATTGTAAAGCACACGAACACGATCAAATTTTTTTTTTCATTTATTATTATTTTCACGTACGATTACAATTTTATGGGTAAATAAACAATAAAAAAATTATTATTATTAAATTTATGTTAAAAGTTATAGCAGTGAAAAAAAATTGTATACTATAAATAAACTAAAAGGGTAATTTAAGGTTCAAATCGGGACGAAAAAGAAGTGTAAAAATGTATTTTCATTGAAATGATCGACACGAATCGTGTTAAAGCTGAATTTTTTAAACGTTGTTTTTTATGTAACTTATAATTAGGGATATTTTTGAGAGAAAATGCATTTGACATAAGACCAGGTGCAGGTCGTTTCTAATTATCAAACGATAACCGTTATATATCTGTTTAATTGATAGGGAAATCAGCGCTACAGTCAGACTGCGGTGAAATTCCGAACTAAAAATTTTTGATTTTTATTCAGCCTTACGTTTACATGTTTTTGTACGTATTTAATATCTATAGGGTATTTGTATACCAAAAAATTAGCGCTGCAATCAAAGTGCGATGACATTTCGAACTAAATTTCGAGTTTTTCTTACAATAGAAAAAATTTGACTTTAATTGAGTTTTATTGAACCTTTTTCTTGACATCAAAATATCCATATAATCTTATTTTTAGTCTAAATTCAACGGAAATTCTTACTTCTAATTCATTTCCCTTTCGCCCCATTTCTTGTACTGTCCTTAATGACCAACGGAAATTCATAAGACATTGCATGTCACACTATTTTTCCTGTATACAGCTACATGCATATTTTTTTCTTCTTTTCCGAATCAACGCAAACAAAAAATAAAGAAAAATCATGGAAACAAAAAAAAACTTCCGTGTCAATAATAAGCCTGTTTAACTGTGATTAAATGATTAATTTATAAGGAACATGAATCAAGGAAAGTAATAAATGAATTTCAACAAAACAGGGAAAGAAAAATCAATCCTTGTGATGTAATGATATTAAATTTCATGGAAAAAAAAATCACAATAAATATAAAATGTGTAAATATAATAAAAAATTTTAATATACCTTTTCTATGGGTATATAAGGAAATCGCTAAAATATATGGGGCAAGGAAAATTTAATGTTAAAGTAAGAGGGGGTTTGAATACAACAAAAAATTCAATGGAATTCTCTTATTATTACATTATATAATCTCTTTAATTAGTCTTGACAGTCCTCCTCCATTGTTTTCCTTTTTCCCTTTTGTTTATCATTTTATGCTTATAATTTTATTTTTCCTTGAATTTCTTCTTCAACTGAAATTGAATCGCTATAATGAAAATCTTGGATAAGATTTTACTTGTCTCCTTCTCTGAACTTCCTTAATGTGTTATGTTATTATAGTGAACCCCCCTCATTATGTGAGTATAGAACACATTTCATTATAATGTCAATTTAAGAAATAAGGTGATTTTTCAACCCTTTTGTTTTCTTCACTTTGATATTTTAATGTAAACAATATGAAAATTTTGTAAATTTCCTGTCTGAAATATCAAAAACAACAAAAAAAAAAATACACAAGTTCATTTATTAAAATAATAATAAAATTTCATCGTCTCTCGCCTCGTGTCGTTTGATGTGTCTTTCCATCAAGAAACAACTTATTTAAAATGATTCCTTTAATAATAATAATAATACAAGAAAGTTAATTTACTTTCCTTATTATTGTTATTATTATCATCATCATCGTCATTTCTCGTTCTAAAATAATTTTATGAATGACGGCACATAATTACGTCATTTGAAATGAAACGAATTACAATCGGATTCAGTAGTATTTTCATTCGTACTCATAATTTGAAATTTAAAAACAAACTTTTGACATTAAAATATTCAAAACTTTGTTTTACTTAACTTAAGGCTGATCTGAATTCAATTCATCAATATAAATTTCAAAATGAATGTTGAAATTCTCATTAAATGCGAAACTTTATTAAATTTAACAAGAATTTCCAATTTCTCTCCTTCAAAACACAAAAAAAGCATTATTTGGAACTTAAATTATTTATAATTTGATCTTAAAAACAAAAAAACACACACTCTCATAATATAATTTCCTAAATATTTGATAACATTTTACCACGTTTTCAATTGATTCAATTTACATTATTATTTTATAATGATGAACGAATCAAATGAAAATAAATAATAAATACAAATAACAAAAAAAATTGCCTTTGAATTTTTAATGTGAATCTTATTTCTGTTAAATAAAAAATTGAAAGTGCCACGGTAACGATTGAAGCAACAAAAAATATTTTATAAGCATTTGATTTGTGTGTGACGTTTACAATGAGACACATGCAGGAAAAAGAGGGAAATTTATTTGTCAATATTTTGATTTTTCGTAGAAATTTGTTTCCTTCCTTTGTGCGCTTAAATAAATTTCCAATCAAATATTGACGCTTTGTTGAAAAGTTCAAAGTCATGTTTTTTTTTTGCCTTTTATTATTAATATAAATTTATTATTTATTTATCATTATTATTGTTATCGTGTTTTTGTTCGAGATTTCAATGTTAAGAAGGGATTTCACTTTTAAATAAATATGAACCGGTTAGAATTAAGTTGAGAAATAAAGAGCACCAGAAAGTACTTAAGCCCTTAATACATGTATTAAAGAGTATGGAATGGTCGATAGGGAAATGAATGACATGGATTTGGACCAGTAACGATAAAAACAAAAGAAAAACTGAGAATTTATTTAATTTTAGTTTAATAGAAGCTGTCAAAGAGAAGAGTCATAGGTAGCCTTTAAAATTTGAGCATTGAACTGTAATAATAATTAAAATAATTGAATTTAATGAAACAAGTACATAATTTGACTACCCAAGTGTTTTTTGACGTAAAATAAGGATTAGAATCTTCATGATGCAATTTCTAACAGTTCACCACAATGGCTGGCTACTTAATTTGAATTAAAGGCTTGATAAAGGTGGCTACTGCTGGGGATGACAGGAAAGCTAAGGCCCTTTGATGATTATAACAATTTTGTTCAACGGGTGCGTCTGAGTACAGGCCCTGTAGTTTTAATAAACATAAACAATACTTCATGGAGAACAAGTTCAAACCACCACGCACTCTCAAACCAAAAGAAGTCGAAGACCTAGTGTCAGATTTTTGCTACTGACTGCTTTCTGTTGATATGCAATATTTTTCGATGGCTTACCGAAGCGTTAGCCAGTAAAGTCACATAACAGATATCCAGACCGAATCTTAAACCAAATGTACAGCAATCTCTTACTAAGGAAAAACACGAAATTGTATACTGGCCATAAATAAATAATTGTTGATTTGTGAAAACTCACCTCTTATATTTTCACTTCAATACTGAACAATTTTATCTGCAAAGAAGAGAGCAAAAAAAAGAAAACCAGTTCAAAAATTAATAACAACACAAGAATTATTGCAGAACAAGGTACAACAATAATCACTTTGCACATTTTAATGGATTATTACACATTTTTCTTCACCATTTCATTCTTCAAGCAAAATTATCGCAAAATCCTGACATTTCATGACAAAAATAATCCGCTCTGCCTATTGAAGCCTGACTCTACCACACATTACTTATTCAAAAAGATTATGGTCATAAATTTTAAATCATTACACACTCTCTTTTTTATGCATTTAAATTTAATTTTAATACTTATTGATAGTTTTAAACGAATGCTTCTGTTAATTTGACATTAAACATTGTTTAAGCATGTTTTAATTTCTCGTTCATTTGATATATGAAAGAAAAATTATCGCAAATAACATTTTTTAATCTTTTTGTTTTTAATTCAACCCACACACAAACACAATTGGTTTTATAAAAATTTTAAGTATTTTATCATGAAACGGAAGTCAGTGTGACGTCTATAAAAAAAGTTCGAAAAAAACTTAAGTCGTTAAGGCACATTTTAAGTATTTTATTATCAGTGATTTGCACAATAAAATAATAAAAATAAGACCTTGACAATGAATTTTTTTGAATAATGTGAGTGAAAATAAAAACAATATAAAATTATTTTATTACATGAAAATTGGCATCTTTATCCCAATTTAATTTAAAGGGATCGTGTCGTGTGTTTCAGATTAAATTGTGACAAAAACAATTTCACACTACATTCAATGGTTAAAAAATTGTCGTGGCATGAGATGAAATGAAGGTTAAACATGATATAAATTGTTTAGACCACATTTTAAAACCCAACTCAATTCTAACTAAACGTTAACTAGAAGTAATTTATTACCTTTAACATCCTTAAATTCCATATCTTTTTCTAACTCACAATGATATGAGATAGAAATTTAATAATGTATCATGTTATTTTACGCGAATAAAGTTTTCGTGTTCACATTAAACTCAAAACAACCATAAAATTTAAGACCCTCAAATATAATAAAATCAAGAGTTCTAGTACTTCGTTTTTTCTTCCATTCTAACGTTTGCCATAAACTCACCATGAACATCCATTTAAATACGAAAAAAAAGCAAAAAAAAAAAATAAAATAAAAATTATATTCCCAAAGTTATTAAAATGAATACTGAACCATATCATTGCATCCCTTATAAAGTATTTTAACACATGAAATTAGACACAACAGTAAAATTTTGTAATTTATACTCTTGTTTTGTTACGCTCACTGCATTTTTTTATGCATTAAATACACTGTGTGTGTTATTTAAGTATCTCACACCCCGTATCAATTTATGTCGGTGTTTGAATTTTATATTATTATTTAAAATGTATAAAAAATGTTTCTAAGTGATTTTGTTCGAATCTGATTATTTTATTTGTGGGGATATTAAAACATTTTATGTTATTATAGACACTTTTTTTTGCTCATCTTATTACTGAGAGTTTGAATGAAAATTGCGAGTGTCACATTAAATCAAGTGCATTTTCAGATTACATTTTTTACTATTTCCCAAAATTAGTCCCAAAATTTGCCGTTTCGCGCGGGGCTCTCTCAAAAATTAAGTTGAGTTGGACACCTAAGATTCCAGTCTTAACTGAGACACCTTCAATTGATCGATTTTGATATGCTAAATTCATTTAAAAACAGAAAATTATAATAAAAAAATCTTTTAAATTCTCTCTTTACATATAAAATGTACTCCCCCGATATACATAGATGCCATTTGCTCAATTTCACATAATATCATTATGCATGCTGATTCTTTAAGTGCTTCTTCCATAAAAGCTTCATATAAAATGTGCAAGCAACGATATAAAATATACATTGAATAAAAAAATACATAGAGACTCAGTCTCTCAAATCCTATTAAATTAATGAATCTTTTATATTATTATACACTAAAGTAACATTTTAAATGCATGTCTCTTGCATTTTTTTACAATATTATTTTTTTCATATTATATCTCTCTAGTGATGGTGTCAATTTGTGTGTTATTATTATTATTATTAATACAAGTAAAATATGCAATTCCTTTGATTTTTTTTACATTTAAATTTTAACTTAACTTTGATTACTGTAAATTTTTTAAGTTAGATCTTTATTGCTAAATAATAATAATTTGACTTCCTATGAAGAGTCATCACAGTTGTTTTACGTTAAGAGTTATAAAAGTTTAATATAAAATTTATAGTGCTTATGAAATTTTACATTGAAGATTTTATATCGCATGTAAATTATATATGGATATATTTTTAATGCTTAACATTTGTTATCCATGAATTCAGGAGCTTAAAAAACTGTAAAAGATTTGCTCATGATTTTATTTTATTTTATTGTACAACAAAAGGCGATTATTTACGAGACTTGAATCAAGCAGGATTTGTGAAATATTGTGAAGTGTTATGATTAAATTTATATGTTACAATGATTCAGATTTATTGGACGGTTTGTACAGCGCTTCAGTACTCGATTGGGTCAATGGTGACTTCATTAATACCGTTGAATATCCACATTAGGACCCGTAGGGACTGTGGTGGAGCTTTTTTCATATCTAATACCACTGAAGCGGTTATTCTATAAGTTTGTAGCAGTTGCAATTTATATGAAGCCCACGTATTAATCTAACGTAAGGAGGTAGCCTAGTTCAGTAATGCCACGATTCGTCAGAGTACTTTTAGCACCCACCATAAAATCTTTAAATGCAGCATTGTCAGGTATACTAAGGAGGTTCATAATCCAGAATAATTAAATACTGTCTTAGTCAAACGACGATTTTAAACCTATTTAAGTATTTTATGCTTTCGTATCCTTGCGTTTCTGCAATGGTTGTTATTTGATGGATATTCTCGATTCACTTATATTTGATGATCACTTTACTTTTGAATCGATGACTAACTTACAATTTTTTTTTTGAAATAAATATTAATGAAGCCTTTATTTGCGTGGACAGAAAAATACCTGAAAAGGATTACTTTAAAAATTAAAAACACTTATGAGTCAATATCACTATACTTACCTGATGTTTCTCCTTGATCTTTTGAGTTTTCTTTAAGGTGCTTTATTCATTTCCAAAATAACCTCATTGGATCTTTTTCCAATTAATTTCCTGTTTCCTTTGAGATCTCACTTAAAATTCAATTAACTTACCTCTCTCATGTTCTCTTTTCCTTTTTGATGATTGAGTCTCCAATTTCCGTTTCTAAAAACCTTCATTTCGTCTTTGACTCTAAAAAAAATAAAAATTTAACATCATTTCATTAGAAATCATTAATATTCAATAACAATAATAATAATTTACGTTAAAAGCACTACTAATAATAATGATCTGGACATCTGATAACACAATTTATCGTTATATTTACTTTTTTTCATTTTATTTAACATTACTGCTAATATTCCGCCTAAAATGAGTATCATACTCACATTTCGATAGGTTAATGATCGAAATATAATAATAAAAATAAATGAACTCAACTTCATTTAAATACCGATAAAAATTTTTAATGATATTTCATCATTATTAAAAAAATTTTATATAACTTTTATATATAAAAGTGTATTAAAAGGAATCAGAGAGCATTGAAAATAATCCGCAAATAAATGTTTGAATATTCAACTGATACAAAAAAAAAAATTTAACAATAATAATAATAATATTTGAAGTCCGTACATCATTAAGAATTGATATTAATAGTATTTTATATTGGTATTTAATCATTAAAAAATTACATTTAACGACAAATATCATAATAAATTTTAAATTAAAGATCATTTTAACCGCGACCAATATTAAAATTCATCGCTCTCTTTCAAATGTGTGGTAATAACAATAATATTTATTGCATGTCACTTAATATACATTTATTTTTTTTATATCAACTAAATGATTAATGTAAATAACTTGTTCAGCGCATTAAAAATAAAATTTAAAAAAAAATCATATTTTGACCGTATGTTCAAGTTTCCATTAAAATTTAATATAAAATCAATTCAATTATTATTTTCCTTCTCTCTCTTTCACTCCTTTTAAATTTAACATGAGCACTAATTTTTGGACCAGATATTCAATTAAGTTGATAATTAATTATTATATTAAATTTTGTATATGAAAATAACAGTGTGTATGTAAATTTTAATGGTAAATGCAATAATAATAATAATAATTTAATCATGTTCTGTCTGGTGTCAACTGCTCACTATGTTTATATTAAAATATGTATGTAAATTTTAGTTTCTTGCGTTTGCATGTAAAATTAATGGGTTAAAATTTTAGTAATAAACAGAAACACATGTGAAATTAATTTAACACATTAATTTTTATGTTTTTTTTTTTGAGAGAAAAATGTTTTAATGACACTTTATTTTGCATATAAGTCATATTGCTTTATATTTATGTTCATGAAGAAAGTCAAATTAATAATTGTAACACCATGAAATTTATGTGAATAAAAAAAATGGATGTAAATTGTTTGGATGTGTTCTGATTTGCATCATTAAATGTGATGGAATGAAATGTGCTGAAAATTTTAAAAAATTAGTGATTTTTTTTATGCAATGCAATACTTTTAAAAAAAGTATGTACTACTTTTAAGAAAAGTCTGGAATACTTTTCAAAAAAAATCTGTGATACTTTTAAAGAAAAGTCTGCAATACTTTTTAAAAAAGTCTGCAATACTTTAAAAAAAAGTCTGCAATACTTTTAAAAAAAGGCTGCAATACTTTATAAAAAATGGCTGCAATACTTTTTAAAAAAAATCTGTGATACTTTTAAAGAAAAGTCTGCAATACTTTTAAAAAAAGGCTGCAATACTTTTTAAAAAAGGCTGCAATAATTTTAAAACAAGTATGTACTACTTTTAAGAAAAGTCTGCAATACTTTTTAAAAAAGTCGGGAATACTTTTTAAAAAAGTCGGGAATACTTTTCAAAAAAATCTGTGATACTTTTAAAGAAAAGTCTGCAATACTTTTAAAAAAAGTCTGGAATACTTTTTAAAAAAATCTGTAATACTTTTAAAAAAAGTCTGCAATACTTTAAAAAAAAGGCTGCAATACTTTTTAAAAAAAATCTGTGATACTTTTAAAGAAAAGTCTGCAATACTTTTAAAAAAAGTCGGGAATACTTTTTAAAAAAGTCGGGAATACTTTTCAAAAAAATCTGTGATACTTTTAAAGAAAAGTCTGCAATACTTTTTAAAAAAAGTCTGTAATACTTTTAAAAAGAGGCTGCAATACTTTTGAAAAAAGTCTGCAATACCTTAAAAAATCTCTACTAAGCCTTAAATTTGGAATATTTCTTTCAGCTTTATCCCTTCCCTGTCTTTAAAAGCTTTTTTCTTTTTCAAAATCTTTTTTGAAGATACAATTATTTTACGAATACTTAATTAAACCAATTTATCATATTAACAACAAAATGTATTTGGTCACACTTAATTTATTTTATGCATACTACGATTTTTTTTCTCTTTTAACGTCTACCATTAACATACTGCAATGTAATCGTAACAGCAAAGTTTCATGTACAAAATAATTATTTATATTTTTATTTTGTTAACCAGATGCGCGACTCATTACAGCACTTGACACGAAATTACTTTCATTTTCATAATATTTAAATAATCAAAATTTTCATGCTTTTTTTTCTCCTTTCAATTTCCATCGTGACTCAAATTTACCTCAAAAGGTCAATGACAGAAAATCAAATCACAATCCAAACTTTTATTGCAAAAAATTACTAACAATTGACTGTTAATCGCCTTAAACTACTAAAAAAATATATTGACCACTTCACTTCAAATCCTTTAAAATGTGAGTATAAAAATACTTTTTATGAGAGATTTTGTTAAAATAAATATCATAAAAATCCATTTCGATTCAAGTTATTATCCATTTCATATAAATTTCAACATGAGTTTAAATTTTAGATGAGAGGATAAAATTTAACATTTGAATGACAGAACAACGATGATATTCTTATTTAATGCATCATAAATTTTTTGTTTCATTTTTTTTTGAAATGTATGTCATTCAATTAAAAAAAAATCATCCTTTCCACACACATTTGTTATTTATAATAAAAAGGGGTTGAATCAGATTTTGAAATACACCTGCTACAGTTTTTTTTCTCTCTACTTTCAATGTAACGTTCAATTCAAAGTATTGTCGACACAATTCTTATAAAATTCAAAAAAAAAAAAAAATATTATATTGCAACATTTAAAGTAAAATAAAATAAAATAAAGTCATATTTATATTTATTATTCCTTTTTTATTTATATCTGGATAAAAATATAAAATTACACATACATTGTATCGTTATTCGTATTAAACTGAAATATATAAAGCACTTACGAGAGATTTAGATATCATCAAAATCCACATTTATACTGATATAGCTTTTTTATACGTTTTCTTTGTCAAGTAAAAGGAAAAATTTCATTTATAGCTCAATTTTTTTTTGTTTTGTTTTATTTTTATCTGAAAATGTGTGTGTATAAAAAGTAAGTAATTCAGGCAAATTTTATTTTGTTGGTTATATATTGACATTTTACACAATTTTAAAAGGTTTATGGCTTAGACATGAATTTTTGTGTATTTTCACGTTAAAATTAAAGGAAATTGAATAAATTTGAAGTACAAAAGCACATTAAGGTCAAAGGGATTAAATTTGAAACGTAACGGAAAATTCAAAATAACGGTTTTTATTTTAAATTTGAATTTAAATGTCAAATTTCAATGTAACGGACTACAAATCCAATCAATAAGCGTTATTTTTTGTGTAAGTGATCCTTTTAAAAGGTGTGTGATTTTGCATAATTCCGATATTAAGGTGGCATTTTATGAGTCAATGTCTCATATAGCTTATATTTTCTAAAAATATATCAAAAAATTTTCATTTCTTTTAACATTGTTTAACATTCTCAATGAAATCACTTTAAATATGTTACAATTTCATAGAGAAACAACAAAAACTTTTCCCAAAAAAAGAAACTTTAAACATATAATTTAATAATTTCTCCAAAGACCATTTCATCCATTATAAATTTAATTTATTCGTTTTTTAAAGGTTCCATGGAGAAAATCTGAATAAATTCAATGGAATTCAATGGAAACGACTCAAACCACTATGAAAAAAAAACTTTGAATTATTTCAACTCCTTTTTTTTTGTATTCTCGATGTATTTTTTATCATAATTTAACTCTATTGATATGCGTAAAAATTTCCTTTCTTTCACGAACCTTTCATTGAATTTTTTTGCCAAGTTATCTCTTTGCATTTTCTCAAATTTTATTGTTATTCAATCAAACAGGGTTTGAATATCAATTTTTAAAATGAATGAATAATAACAAACAAAAGCATTTTTTATGGTGAATTTCAGAATAAATAAAGGTTTTATAAGACACTGAGGATGAAATTCACTTACAGACACGCACACACACATACACAGAAAAAGTGAATATTGATTAGAACGATGAGTGATGTGCCGAAAAAGGTTTTACATTGAAAGAAAAAACCGCTTCAATAAAATAAATTATTGATAACTCGCATAATAAAATGTATGATCGATTAGACGTGGTTCATATCAAATTTTCAACAACAATGAAATTGAAATGAGAAAATTTTTATATGAAAACGTAATTTTTGTAAAAATCTAGAGCACATTCAAAGTAAATTTCATGTAAAATCATTTAATCGGACTCAAAATCCTTTTACTGACAGGAATTCAAAAAAAGAAAATAAAATATGAATGGTCAATCATGCAAAATTTTATCTCTTCATCATCATCATTTCCATTTTTTTTTTTTGTTATTATTATATGTATCGAAAATGATGTATTCAAATGCAAATGAATGATGCAAATCTCATTTGAATTTTTTATTCATTCAAATTTTCATTTTTTTTCTATTTTTTTTATTTTCAGATATAAATAAAAGTTCGCCAATAGAATATAAAACACAAAATTCAGCGTGTTCAACGCCCACAAAAGACACATTAAAAAGTTACGATCGGACCATGGGTATGGGTCCAGTTTTACCGCCACGAAGTACAATTTGTGGACCACCGTCACATCATCATTATTCAGCACCACTTAATTTCCGCAAAGGATTAGCATCAAAATGTTCATGGAAATGTACAGCAATAATTGTTATTATGTTAAGTGTAGTACTTATGTCTGCATTAATTTATTTTACTGGTAAGTTTAAATGTAACTCTTTAATTTAAAATTATCCTCAAATGCAAAGAAAATCAACAAAGTAAATGTAATTTCCTTTCATTTTTTTTGCATTTTCTTATTCAAAGAAAAACCAAAGAAAATAAATAACTTAAGTTTTGACCATAAACATGATGATAATAATGATGTAGGCTCGTTGCAATCTCATTTAAAGAAGACAAATGTCGACTTTGCTTGCTCTGATCATTTTTAATGCGATTCCTTGCATTACTTGTATCTTCTCTTTTGCTCTGCTCAAGTTATTTGTAATAAAAACAAAATAAGACAAGCAAAAGTATTTTAATAAGCTTAACTTGTAATTGATGAGGATGACATAAATATTCATTTAATGTCGACTTACTTTGTTGATGTTGTGCCTTAGGGGTCGTCATTTCAAGTAAATTGAAAAAAAATTCAATTAAATGTCATGTTTTTGGCATTTCAAGGTAAATTTAATTCCATAAAAGTGTTAAAGGATCATGTAAAACATGACAGTTCATTTTGTATAGATACACATATGGAAATGTCAAAATATGAATTTTCGAAGATCTCTTGTCGAAGCTTTACCTTACCTGGTACGAAGGTGAAAGTATGACAATCTTTATTTACGTACAGAATTTTTGAAGTTTTCGTATTTGTATATAAACAAAATGAGCTGTCAAATCTTATCTGTGTACACAGTAAGAAGGTAGACATAAAACTTGACAGATACACATACGGAAATGTCAAAAAAAAATTATAAACATCTCAAAGTCAAAGCTTTACCCCAAGAAGCTAATTAGAGTCTAACTGTCAAACTGACATTTGAAGCTGTCATTTTAATTTTGATAGTCTCTGTTTTTATGGAATGTATTGAAACGTCAAAAACGAAAAGAAAGTCAATTCTGTCAACTGTCAAATTAAATTTTTTCGTAGGTTAAATTTGACAGTTAATTTTGTATAGATACACATATAGACACTTCAAAGATTTTGAACGTCTATAGAAAAAAAAATTTGACAAACTGCTTTTTGAATTTGAAACATCAAATGTCATTTGTCAAAAAATATTCTGGCAAAGTCCAATTGATTGAATTTCATTTGACGTTTATTTTTTTTCAAAATTTTAAATGTCAAATTTTTAAACGTTTCAATTCTAAAAATCAAGTGGACAAAAAACGTGGACCCCTAATATTTTTTATGACTCCCACAATTTTGTATCACTAAACCCACATTTTAATGTAACATTTTTTTTCTCTCTATAATTACAGTATCTAATGCTATTAGTTTGTCAAATCAATGTACAGTTCTAGTCGATGAAAAAGCTGAATTTCAAACAGCCAAAAGTGTTGCAAGTAATAACAAGACAAATCGTCCAAGGCCAACAACAATAATATCAGCGTCGTCCACTTCACCATCGGCCGCATCTCCTGTGGTGGCACCAGACGAGGCACCGAGTATTCAACAACCGGCAATCATAAATACAGGTGGTGGCATAAGCAGTAGTTCAAAAGATGCTGGAGGTAAGAAAATTCGTGTTGTGCGTAGTGTAGCAAAGCATGAAAACTTTGTTGGTGTTGGGTTTGACAATAAAAATAATTATCAAAAAAATTACATGAAAGAAATTAATTTGCATGGCACTAGTAGTGTAGTAAATGTAGCACAATTTTCAAATACAATTCAAAACATATTAATTTCAACCACAAATCACACAATTTTACACGTAACACAAAATGAGGATGAAAATTCAGGTAGAAAATTAACAATTATGTGTAATACTAATCATAATAACAACGATGATGATGAAGAAGACATTAATTTGGATAGAGAGGTAACAGTTGGAGATGATAATGATGAAGAATTGATTGAACAAGACACATTAATTGATCAAACCACAATGAAGAACAATCAAAAATTGATTACAAAACATTCAAAGAGAAATAGCAAAGAAAAAGATAATGATGAGCAAAATTTACACATGATGTTACAAAATGATGATCCAACATTAATTGCTTATAATGATCCAGATAATCTAGAATTTATAAGTCTTGATGATAAATTGCCAAAAAAAGATCCAACAAGTGTGCCGATAATGGTTTCTGCCGTTCCTCTCATGCAACCAGGTGTACCGCATTATGTCGTACATGAAGGGAAACAAGAAGAAAATTCAAAAAAAGGAATTGAAACTGGACCGAGAATCCTTGTCAATGTTTCAATTGCAACAGATCACGGCTCAGGCACCCAAACACACGCCGTTTACATGTTGCATGTCCAAGTACCATCAGGGATTGATCTCAATCCACCTGGGACGGCCGAAAATCATGAATCTGAATTCAAACCAGAAAATCTGGTGATGAAACCAATTGAATATGTGAAATACCCGTCTGGAAGGAACCCGAATGACACCCCTGATGATGTAGGTAACAATGAAATAGATATTGGCACACAAAATGACTACAAAGGAGAAAGTGATCCCTTTTCAATTAGTGAAAAACAACCCATAATAAAAACAATTTCTCATCCCAATACCGGTGAAATGCCATCATCATCATCATCGTCATCGTCTTTGGATAAGGAAATGACAAAAATAATTACAACAACAATCAACCCAAATTCTTTAGATGTAACGGAAGTTGCTGCTAGCAACAAACAAGAAAACAACACCTTTGTTTTTGATTATCATCAACCCGGTGATATTACAAATGATGAAAGTAATACGATGAAAGATGATGAAGAGGTGACACAATCATCTACTCCATCATCATTTCCATTGAATAGCAACACCCAAGAAATTTTGGAGAAAAATTTACAAGAAAATCTCACCACAATTGGGGACAATTGTAATTGCAATCACACAATTCCGTATATACTCATATTGGAAGGTGAGGCGAAAAAAATGATGCAAACTAACTTGTATAAAATAAAATAAAATAATTGGCTTTAAAATTCATCATAATAATTTCCAAATTTAAATTGACCACAATTTAACCATAATTTTACGATTCGCTCATCATCATCTAACATTTCTCAATCTAAAATGGCATTTTATTGTCAGTTAGTTGTTAGAAATTGCATCGAATTTTGATGTTGATATGATAACATGAAACCACAAAAAGTTACTCACATCACTAACATTACACATTTTCATCTCATGATTTGTACAGTAAGCCAATTTTCAATCATCTAACTTTTTAACACTAAAACATTGCTTTGTGTCATGAGCGTCAATGTGAACCTTCAAATATACAAAATTCATACAACATTGATTTTTAGTTTAAAATTTTCGAGCATGGAAAAAATAAAGTTATAATTGTATTAGCTTAGAGAGAAAGAGATTTATATAAATACTATTTATAGTGTTGTTAGGGAAGTAATGGAAACGACACTAATTCGCTCATTTCACCATCAATTAATGCTTGTAAAATAATAATGAACAATGGCATGTGTATATGTTGGAATTTTGTAGATATAAAATTATAGGAAATAAAATAAATGAAATAAACAGACGGAGGACTGTAAAAGTAAATGGAATTTGAGAGCGTATTTTCTCTTTTTTGCTTTTCTCTCTCGGTCTCTCTCAATTTTTTGATTCTCTTCATTAAAGTTTTTAAGCTCGTCCTCGTTTTATCTTTAAAACTCTCTTTATCCCACTCTCACTTTCTCTCGCTACCTCTCTCTTCCTCTCTTTCTTTCTTTACCATTAAATGAATTTCGTTCTCTCTTATTTATTATGATTTATTTTGTATCCCCTGTTTCTTCCACAAAAGTAACCCTCTCTCTCTATGGCTCTCTCTCTCTCTTTTTTTTCTCCATCTCTGTTCTCTTTAATCTTGCACTCTCGCTATATCTTTACCTATTGATTGATTATCGTTTTCGTTGCACTATCGCTCAGAATATTTTGTGTATGACTTTTATCTTTCTCTTTATTTATTTAATCTTGCTCTCTCTTTCACTTTTGCTTGTCTCGCTTTATCTCTCTAAAAATCTTTATAATCGTCACCTCACTTATATTTTTTATCTTTTCCGCTACTATTTTTCTCTATTTCTCACTGCATATGTTTTATATAACTTATAACTCTTCGCTCTTTTATCTTTAAAACTCTATTTATCCTCTCTCACTTTCTCTCGATACTTCTCTCTTTACCATTGAATGATTCCTCGTTCTCTCTCTAATATTGAGTTATTGCATATCATCAGTTTCGTCCACGTGCATAGCATTTGCCTAATATTTAAAAAGTATTTCTCTCCATGTCTCTTTTTCTCTCTCTCTCTTATTTATATCTTAACTCTCTTTTATATACACTGTCTCATTTGATCTCATATCCTTATTATTGTGGCTCTCTCAATCTCTTATGTTGTATCAACTTCAATAAAATAAATTGAAAATGATCTCTCTTGATAAATGCTCACAGACCGTCAAAGTGCTCACAAAAGCGCATTTTCCAATTAAATACAGTATATCAAGGAAAAAAAACCGACAGAAATTTCCAAGTTTTTGTACACTAATCTTACATCATGAATCAAGACACATCCAGTGTAATTAATGTCTCACATGCCTGAATAATGAGATTAAAAGGGTGGGGATTAGTACAAGATTTTCATTTTACATTGTATATGACACTCAAATCGACCATAAGATTAGAATCTGAGACTTGCATGATTTCGTAGCATGATAAAATATTTATAAAATTGTTATTTAAAATCAAAATTTAAATTTAAATCCGTTATTTATTTATTTAAATTTTTTTTATAGGTGCTCGTACATTCCCTGCACGTAGTTTTCCACCAGATGGAACAACATTTAGCCAAATAACGTTAGGACAAAAACTCACCAAGGAAATACCACCATATAGCTATTGGAATATGCAATTTTATCAATCAGAACCGGCATATGTTAAATTTGACTACATAATTCCAAGGGGGGCATCAATTGGTGTCTATGCTCGACGCAATGCACTACCAACACACACGCAATATCATTTTAAAGAAGTGTTAAGTGGATTTAATGTTAGAACGACACGTGCTACAACACATGTAAGTATCTTTCTTTTTTATATCTTAATTTTGACTTTGTGTCATCCCTTTAAAAAAATGTTTAAGATTTTGTATCAATTTTCCTTGAAAATTTACTATGTGACACAAAAAATTGTCATAAATTTCCTTTTTTTTTATTCCTTCCAGCCATCAATGAAACGTGAGGTTACTCAATACATGGAATCAGGACATTGGTTTATGTCACTTTACAATGATGACGGTGATTCTCAGGAGATTACATTTTATGCCGTTGTTGCCGAAGATATGACACAAAATTGTCCAAATGGCTGTTCAGGAAATGGTCAATGTCTACTTGGCCACTGTCAATGTAATCCTGGATTTGGGGGTGATGATTGTAGTGAAAGTAAGAAAATTCATTTTATTTTTATGAAAGTAATAAAAAAAATTGACATTAAAATTGAAAATTACTTAGGTGTTTGTCCGGTACTTTGTTCACAAAAAGGCGAATACATTAACGGTGAATGTCAATGCAATCCGGGCTGGAAGGGAAAAGAGTGTCAATTACGTCACGATGAATGCGAAGCACCAGATTGTAATGGACATGGACATTGTGTTACAGGCAAATGCTCCTGTGTACGTGGCTACAAGGGAAAATTCTGTGAAGAAGGTATGAAAATGATTACAAATGGAAATTAAATTTAGAGAAAGAAAAAAGATACGAACAACAGCTGAACATTTCATATCATTAAAATTCCTTTTTAATTTTACATTATTTTGTATTTTCTTTTTGAACATTTTTTTTTTAATATAAAATTCTTATAAAAAAACATTAAAAATGAACAAAAGACATTGAGAAAGAAAGAGTAATTAAAAATATTTCATTTTTTCCCTTTTTTTCACCCACTACTTTTATATTATTATTATTATTATTTAAGTGTGCGCATAATGAAAACGAGCTGTATTCGTAATTTATGGCTTTCAAGAATTTTTGTAATTCATTTTTAATTTATTTACACCCAGATGTGTAGTAGCTTAATGAGTTATGCCTTAATAATTCAAGAAATAGGAACAAAAATACCTTAATAGTGAAAAATATTCATTTTCATTTAAATTCTTTTTATTTATTAATTTTCTTACATAATTATTTCAATTTCCATAGTTGATTGTCCACATCCCACGTGTAACGGTCATGGATTTTGTGCTGATGGCACGTGTATTTGCAAGAAAGGCTGGAAAGGTCCCGATTGCGGTACAATGGATCAAGATGCACTTCAATGCTTGCCAGATTGTTCCGGACACGGTACATTTGAGTTGGATACCCAGACATGTTTGTGCGATGCCAAATGGAGTGGCGACGATTGTTCCAAGGAGTTGTGTGACCTTGATTGTGGATCGCATGGAAATTGTGTCGGCGAAACTTGTAGTTGTGATGAGGGATGGGGCGGTGAATTCTGTAACACAAAATTGTGTGATCCAAGGTGCAATGAGCATGGTCAATGCAAAAATGGAACGTGTTTGTGTGTAACGGGATGGAATGGAAAACATTGCACTATTGAGGGATGTCCAGGAGGGTGAGTTGAAAGCTTTTTTATGAAAATATAAAAAAAATTAATAATTGTTCTCCATTTTTCAGTTGCAATGGCCATGGACAATGCCGAGTTTCAGGTGAAGGCCAATGGGAATGCCGCTGCTATGAGGGTTGGGATGGAGTTGAATGTAATGTCCAACTCGAAGTCAATTGCGGTGATAATAAAGACAATGATAAAGGTAAGTAAACTAAAATTTCCTTTTCAAATTCATTAAAATAAACTAATTTTCATCATAGACGGTCTCATTGATTGCGAGGACCCCGAATGCTGTGGATCCCAAGCATGTCGTACAAGTCAATTGTGCGTATCAGCACCCCGCCCGGCAGATGTTTTGCTTCGTAAACAACCCCAAGCCGTGACCGCTTCATTCTTTGAACGCATGAAATTCTTAATCGATGAAGGTAGTCTTCAAAACTACGCAAAATTGGAGACATTCAATGAAAGGTAAGAATTCAATGTAATTTCATTTCAAATTCATCCCAAATCATGGTGATTTTGAATTCAACACAAAGTCATCATCTTCAAAAAAATTTCAAAATTACACATTCCAAATCCAATTTCATATAAATTTTAATTGAACTCTCCATTTTTATCCCAATATGCAGTCTTCAAAATATAATCATAATAATAATAATAATAATTTTGATACAAAAGAACGAACAACACACAACTAACAAAAATTTAATTTTAAATTCAAACAATCATTAAAAACTAAATTCAGATCGTTGAAAAACTTAAAATTAAAAGCCATAACCTTTTATCATTAAAATGAAAATTGTACAATATTGTTTAATATTTCATCGTTAAAATTCATTCAATAACAAAATTTTGAATCATTGAATGTTGTTTTGGAAACGAGATAATTTTTCATTATTGTTTCATTTTCTTCCATTTGAGTGAGCAAACTTCATATAAAATTTGATTATTAAACTAAATTCTTGTGAAAATAAGTCCATTTTATTATTGGATTAAAATTCATGGAAACATTTTTTTTTAAATTTTATATTGTTTTATGATAACTTTTAATAACAAAAAAATGTGTATTGTTCGTTACTTTTGTATTTAATTTATTTATTAAAAATTGGAAAAAAAATATTATATAAAATTTATAATAAAAACTTATTTAAACATATAGAAACATAATGTTTATTATCATTATTGTGTATAATTTTTCCCATTTTTCCTAATCTTTATTATTTATAAAACAAAAAAAAACATATAATGATATTAAAAATATATGTTATACATTATTATTATCATTATTTTGAATAAAAATGAAATTTTTTTATATACATTTTTAAGTTTTTTTTATGAAAATTAAAAAAAAACATTTTTGTATAGATTTTTATTAATATCATACATAAACATTATTATTTTTACTTGTGGCATTTTGTTCTAAAGTGAGTGCGAATCACAAGTGTCTGTATGGACAATCTGAGTACACAGGCCTATGGTCCATCAAAATATATGAAAATTTTGTTCTATAAAATTTTTTTGTATCTGCCCTAAAAATTGAAAAACAAGGTTTTAAAATTTAAAAAAAAATTGTTTCTGCCCTAAAAACTGTAAAACAAGGGTTTCAATTTTTTTTAATTCTTCAATTTAAAAAGTGCAAAAATTACATGGTTTTGTATGAAATAAGTATGATGTTAGTTCTTGAAAGTTGTAGGTAATAATTCGGAGAAAAAAGTTTTTATTTACCATTTTACATGTTTTTATACAAAAAAATCGTTTTTTCGTCAAAATACAGCAGTGTTCAAAATAATAGTAGTGAAGTGAGTTTTTCATACAAAACCACCATTTTGAGGCTCTATTTAAGTATGCAAGGAGTTCTCAGATTTTTTTCTAATCTTCTACAAAGTTGTTTATATACGCTAGGAGAACACTTTTCTCATAGAGCTCATTATTGTATTTCAATGCGTCTAAAAACTGTGAAGCTTTGCAGTACATCGAACATACGGTTTTCTCAGAAAAAAACAAAAATTTATCTTATCAGTTTTTCAACAAATAGTTTTTTGACGAAAAATCAATTTTTTTGTATGAAAACATGTAAAATGGTAAATAAAAACTTTTTTTTCAAACTATTATCTACAACTTTCAAGAACAAATATTATACTTATTTCATACAAAACCATGTCCTTTTTGCATTTTTAAATTTCATGAATATGAAAAATTTTAAACCCTTGTTTTTTCAGGTTTTAGGGCAATTACAAAAAAAAAAATTATTGAACAAAAGTTTCATATTTTTTAATGGACCATAGGCCTGTAGGCATACAGACCATACAGACACTTGTGATTCGCAGTCACTTTAGAATGGAAAGCCACATATATTATCATTAAATATATATAAAAAAAAACATTCATAATAACAATTATTATTATTATTATATTTTGAAAAAAAATTATACTTTTATTTTAAATTTATATTTATTATTATGTTGTGCCCCCGTCTATTTATATATTATATCCCTGCTAATTGCCATTTGTTTTAAATGTTTTCTGCATATTAACATTAATATTTATATTATTAAGATAAATTATCATACGACATTAGTATAAAATAAAAAAATAAGAATTTCCTATATATTATCATTAAAAAGTATAATCAAAAATTAACATTAAAAGAAAATTTTTATCAATTTATAATATTTTTTTTGAAATTTAATACATTTTTCATTATTTTAATATTTATATTTTTTTAATATAAATATAAAATTAATAATGAAATGATAATCATTAACATATGGTCCTATAATTAAAATTTCATTTTAATAATAATTCAAAGGCATATCCGCCAAAAATATTTTAAAAAAATATTCATTTGATTAACATTTAATAAAAAATCATTCATATTTTATATGATAAAATTGATACAAGACCATATTTTTTTATATTATAGTGTGTCATTTTATGATTATTATTATCATGACACACACACACTCAAATTCTACAAATGTATATAATTATAATTGACATAGCAAACGCGCATCAAAATATATAACATATAATTATTTAATAATAAACATGTAAAAAAAAGGAATAATGTTACATAACACTGTTATTAACATAAGATTAAATGTGTATCATTAGCAACAATATATTTTGTCGGAGAACATTTATTATCATGTGAACTCTCTTAAATAGCGTGTCATTTTTGTGCTTTTAATGCACTTTTTTATTTGAATATTGAAACCAGGAAGAAGAAAAAAATTTAAAGTAAATAAAATAATTTTTTGAAACGGAAATTTTTTGAGAGTGGTCAGGGACATATTTGAATAATTGATTATATGTTTGAAATTATGATGACTTCATTAAGGTTCATTAAATATGTTTTAATGGAGTTTTTTTAATGGAATATTTTCTGTGAGAACGTTTGACAATGAATTGAAAAGTTGTTAGAGAAAGTTTAAAAATTAAATAGTGCAAGGAAGTGCCTTTCGGATGAATTGCGATTAGAATAGACTGAGAGGAGATGTCTCTGTTTCTCTCTTGATTATGTTTTAGTCTCACTTTCGGATTTTCGGTTTCAAAAGTCATTCTAACTCTCTCTTTTATTTTAAATCGTTCTCTTTCAAACAACGATTAACTGAAATCACTGTCTCTCTCTTTCACTTTTACCTCTCCTTTACCCTCCATATCCTCGTCTAATATAAAATTATTCACTCTCTCTCTCGAAATCAATCTCTCTCTTGCTCTCTCTTTAACTTAATGTTACCAAAATGACTCTCACGTTTTTCTTTAATATCTGAAATGACTCTTACATCATTTTTTCTCTCTCTTTCAAACTTTTATTAGCCAAAAACCTCTCTAACTGGCTCACTCTCTTTTACAGGCTACTTATCTAAAATCAATCGCTCTCTTTTGCTTTAATCTTAAATTATTCTCTTAGTTTTCTCTTTCTTAAATTTCTTCTACCTAAAAAAGCTTACTATCTTATTGATTCTTACTTACAATCCTTTCTCTCTCTCAAATATCTTTCTCTCTCTCTCTTAAATTTCTTTCACCTTAAATGATTTACTCTCTTGCTAATTCTCTCTTACAGTCCTTTCATATTAAATCTCTTTCACTCTCTCTCTCTTTATTAAATTTTTTTTAAGTTAAATCATTTTTCTTCTCTATCTCTCTCTCTCTCTCTGACTGTTTTTCTCAATCTACCATACCAAGTTTCCGTTTGTAGGTCTGAGTGCTGGTTCTCTTCTGAGTCCATTTTTAAAAGAAAAAAAAAAGTCCTCGTAATAGAAAATGATTCTTCGAAATGCACTTTCATACAAAAAAATATAAAAACAAATCACTATGAAATATTTGAATCTAAATCACAGTAGTGGGCTTGATGGGTCATGTTTGCACTCAGAGTGTATTTTGTGAAGTAAAATTGCACAAATTATTGAAATTAGAATTCTCTTCTCTTCTAACAATGTAACAAATACTAACATAAGCCATCTTATAATTAAAGCATCTCAAAATAACATTAAAATAAATTTAATTTAATTTTCTTTATTTCATTTTAATTTAACTTCATTTAAAAAAAATAACTAATATTAATCTAATTCTAATAATATTTAAAAAAAATCATTCAAATTCATTTTTCTAACACGAACCCTTTTTTGCTTTTCTCCTTTTTTTTCTTTTCTTACTAAAAAAAATTCAAATTAACAATCAAAATAAAACCAAATAACAAACTGTATTCTAACCGTAATCAATAAATTGTATCTGTATAACACACACGTAACTGCAGCGTATTTTGGATGCATTTTAATGCAAGGTAAGCTAATCAAAAAATAAAAAAATCAAAAATACTAACAATCAGTAAAAATCTATCAGTAAAAATATTGATTTGATTTGAGTAATCATGAATGCAATCAATTTTAATTAATATTTTTATTATTACTTTTATTATTAATATTAAATTTAAAATAAAAATAACACACACACAGTATCTTGGCTTTCTTTTTCTCTCTCTCACACACACACTCGATCGTTTTTTATATAAAATTCATCTCACTTTTAATAATAATTTTTTTGTTTTATGTTTTAATTTAATTTCATTTAATTTAATTGTATCTCAAAATAATTGATCGAAATTTAATTTTTTGAAAAAATTTAAGATAAAAGCTTATTTCAATTGTAAACTTAAATAAAATAAAACCCACAAAATTAAGCAAACTTTGTATTTAAAAATGCAATTAAAATTAAAAATAATTGTTTATTGTATCGTAATACTATTTAACATAATTTTATGAAAAACAACACAAAGCTTTGAAATGTTCAAAAAAAAATAAAGTAATTGCTTAAGCACTGTAATGCAATGAAAAAAAATTGTTTATATCGTCTTATATGAAATTTATGAAGTTGTATGTCTGTGTCTTTAAAAACAAATAAAATTTACAGCTTTGATCATTCTTTTGATGTACTTATAACATAACATATCATAAAGTGGTACAGTGTGCTCAATAAGGGCAGAAATTATAAATCTGAACAAAATTCGAACTAAAATTCACTCAAATTGCGTTTAATGGAGCTAAGAGACCTTCAAAACTGATAATTTTTAGCTTAAAATTCATTAAAGCTGCAATTTGATCAATTTAAACTGGATGAAATTAACAGTCCCATTTTAAAATGAATACACTGTTCAACAAATTTATACGGTGCATACTTCACATGGGTCAAAAAATCTTTGAAATTAAAAATTCTAACAATAATCACAA
Source organism: Culicoides sonorensis (assembly GCA_900002565.1). Taxonomy (NCBI): domain Eukaryota; kingdom Metazoa; phylum Arthropoda; class Insecta; order Diptera; family Ceratopogonidae; genus Culicoides; species Culicoides sonorensis. Next base: position 530,716 of record LN483365.1, read on the forward strand.
TTCAAGAACAAAAATTTGTCGTCATTAAAACCATGAAAAACATTTTTATTTTTTAACTCATAATCCTCCTTTATTTTCCAAAAATTGCTGTAGAGGAATTTAATATAAAATAAATGAATTTTTTTGATCAAAATTTTCAGTTGATTAAGCTATTTTCAAATTAAAATCCTCCATTTTTCGACATCTTTTCACATCAACTTAACCGGAAAATTACAAATTTTCATCAAAATTAAAACATTGCATTAAATTGCATTTTATTTATGATAATAAAGATAAAAAAATGTGCAATATTAAAAAAAAATTAACGCTTGACATAAGCTATTATGTTTCAAAAAAAAATATCCACCTAAAAGTTACAATACATTAAAAAAAACAAAAATTCGAATAAATTAATTGGAATTTAATAGGTTTTTTTTTTTGTGTGTATCCAGGCGTCAATCATCTCACACTTTTTTATTCACAAAATGAAATTTAAATGAAAATTTAATCCCTGGAATATAAAATAAATTTACAATTGAAATAAGTTAATTGCATGCCAATTTGATACAAATTTTTTTTTTATTATAAATGTAATCGAACATACATAAAACTTTTGCTTTTGTATCCTCGTTTTCATCCGTAACAATATGAAATTAAAATTAAAACAAAAATAATGTGGAAATAAGGAAAAAATGTTAAAAAAAAATTAATCCCAAAAAGATAAAATATGTCAATTTTCCTCTGTTTGTAACGTTTTATTTGTGACTGTGATGTGTGAAATTTATTATTTATTTTTAATCTGTTTTTTTTTTGTATTTTTTCTGTTTCAATTTTACTGTAAACGTTTAGTGTTTGTCCTTAATTGTGTTTTAAATGTGCATTCTGTAGTAAAAATTAGTTGTCCTTTGTGAAAATTCTGTGTTTTATTACAAAAATTTTTATTTTTTAGAATTATTTTTAATGTAGAGAAATTTTAATTACAATTAAATTCAAATTTTTATTCATTTATTGTTAAGAATCGCAAAATTTCAAGTTTCAAGTTCAAAAGCTTGTTAAGAAATTGAAATCTTTCTCAATGAAAAGATCACAACGAATTTAATTTAAAAGTAGCACAATTTTATCATTATTTGTAGTAATTTTATTTAAATTTTTCATTATAAATTGTTCTTAATGCCAATTTAAATGGGCATTTTAATTAAATTTCGATACTAATCAATTTTTTCTCTCCCTCACAGTCGATCTGCTGTCATACGTGGACGAGTCCTTACATCTCAAGGCATGGGCTTAGTCGGAGTTCGCGTTAGTACCTCAACTCCCTTGGAAGGATTCACCCTGACACGTGACGATGGTTGGTTTGATCTCATGGTCAATGGTGGTGGCGCTGTAACTCTCCAATTTGGCAGATCTCCATTCCGACCTCAAGTCCGTGTTGTCCAAGTGCCATGGAATGAAGTTGTCATTATCGATACTGTTATCATGTCAACGAGTGAAGATAAAAATGTTGGTATGAAAGCTGGTGTCTGTCCATCACATGATTACGATACAATGAAACCTGTCGTTTTGGCAACATGGAAACATGGTTTTCAAGGTGCATGTCCCGATCGAAGTGCCATTTTGGCGGAATCACAAGTCGTACAAGAATCACTTCAAATACCAGGAACTGGACTTAATTTAGTGTATCACAGTTCACGAGCCGCTGGATATTTATCAACAATTAAATTGCAATTGACGCCTGAAAAGATTTCAGAGAATCTCAAATTGATCCACTTACGAATTACAATTGAGGGAATTTTGTTTGAGCGGACTTTCGAAGCAGATCCTGGAATTAAATTCACGTATGCATGGAATCGTTACAATATTTACAGACAACGTGTTTATGGTGTTACCACTGCTGTCGTCAAAGTCGGTTACGAATACACAGATTGCAAGGACATTTTATGGGATGTCCAGACGACAAAACTCAGTGGACATGATATGACAATTTCCGAAGTTGGTGGATGGAATTTGGATATTCATCATCGATACAATTTCCATGAGGGAATTTTACAAAAGGGAGATGGCTCCAATATTTATTTGAAACAAAAACCAAGAGTAATTTTGACAACAATGGGTGATGGACATCAACGTGCATTGGATTGTGGGGATTGTAATGGAATGGCAACCAAACAAAAACTCTTAGCACCTGTTGCATTAGCTGCTGCCCCCGATGGTAGCATTTATGTGGGTGATTTCAATTATATCCGCAAAATTCTCACAGATGGCACCGTTAAAACTGTCGTAAAACTTAACGCTACTCGCGTTTCATACCGTTATCATATGGCATTGAGTCCACTTGACGGATCTTTGTACATTTCCGATCCGGAATCACATCAAATTATTAAAGTCAAAAATAAGGATGATTTTTCTGATCCTGAACACAATTGGGAAGCAGTTGTTGGTGCAGGTGAGCGTTGTCTCCCAGGTGATGATCAAAATTGTGGTGATGGTGGCTTGGCACGTGACGCCAAATTAGCATATCCAAAAGGTGTTGCAATTTCATCAGATAACATTTTATATTTCGCTGATGGTACAAATATTCGAATGGTGGATCGTGATGGCATCGTTTCAACTCTCATTGGAAATCACATGCACAAAGCTCACTGGAAACCGATTCCATGTGAGGGCACATTGAAAATTGAGGAAATGCATTTAAGATGGCCCACTGAATTGGCAATCGATCCATTAGATGATACATTGCATATAATTGATGATCATATGATATTGCGAGTTGTCCCTGATGGACGTGTTCGAGTTGTTGCTGGTCGTCCATTGCATTGTGCATCATCCACGGGTACTTATGACACTGATTTAGCTGCACATGCAACTCTCGTAATGCCACAAAGTATCAGCTTCGGTCCAAATGGTGATCTATATGTAGCCGAATCAGATTCTCAACGCATTAACCGTGTTCGTGTTATTGGATCTGATGGAAAAATCTCCCTCTACGCTGGTGCTGAATCGAAATGTAATTGCCTGGAACGTGGCTGCGATTGTTATGATGCTGAACAACATTTGGCTTCAAGTGCAAAATTCAATACAATTTCTGCATTAGCTGTCACTCCCGATGGACATGTCCACATTGCAGATCAAGCTAATTACCGAATCCGTTCAGTCATTTCAAGCCTACCTGAAGCTGGAAATTCCAAGGAATATGAAATTTATGCACCAAGTGCACAAGAAATTTACGTGTTTAATCGATTTGGACAACACATTGCCACAAAGAACATTTTAACTGGTGAAACAACCTACACATTCACATATAACGTTAATACGTCAAATGGTCGATTGAGTACTGTCACAGATGCGGCTGGCAATAAAGTTTTCTTGTTACGCGATTATTCGTATCAAGTCAACTCAATTGAAAATACAAAAGGACAGAAGTGCAGATTGAAAATGACCAGGACAAAGATGTTGCGTGAATTGAGTACGCCTGACAATTACAATGTCACATTTGATTATAACGGACCATCTGGATTACTTAAAACGAAATTAGATTCAACAGGAAGATCTTACGTGTATAATTATGATGAATTTGGACGACTCACTTCTGCAGTCACCCCAACAGGAAAAGTCATTGATTTGAGTTTTGATCTCAGTATTAAAGGTAATTATTTTTAATTAAATCACTGATTTTTGCTTAAATTTTATCTAATTCTTTTTTGTTTTGTCAGGTGCAACAATTAAAGTAACAGAAAATTCACAAAAAGAAGTCTCCATGCTCATTCAAGGCTCAAGCGTAATCACAAAGGTCGGTGAAGCTGCTTCAAAAATAACTGTCCTTCCTGATGGTGCAACTACTTCTGTCTTGCCATGGGGTTCAATGGTCGCTGTCGATACAGTTCCATATTCAATATTAGCTGAAATTGATCCTCTCCTTGCTGAAAGCTATCCTGTCCCTGCTAAACAACGCACTGAAATTACAGGCGATTTGGCAAATCGATTTGAATGGCGTTACTTTGTTCGTCGTACACAAGGCAAAGGCAGAAATGCACGTCCAGTTGCCCATGTTGGTCGCAAATTGAGAGTAAATGGCGAAAATCTTCTCACACTTGAATATGACAAAGATACTGCTTCAGTTACAGTTTTCGTAGATGACAAAACCGAATTACTTAATGTCACATATGATCGAAGTGCTCGTCCCACTTCATATAGACCACAAGCTGGTGAATATGCGATTGTCGATTTGGAATATGACAGATTTGGACGAATGACTTCATGGAAATGGGGTGATTTGACTGAAGCTTATACATTTGATCGTGCTGGACGTTTACATGAAATTAAGTATGGTGATGGAAGTTCAATTGTCTATGCATTTAAAGACATGTTCAGTAGTTTGCCATTGAAAGTCACAACACCACGTCGATCAGATTATTTATTGCAATATGATGATGCTGGAGCACTTCAATCACTCACAACACCACGTGGTCACATTCATGCATTCTCCCTTCAAACATCTCTTGGATTCTTCAAATACCAGTATTTCTCACCCATCAACAGACATCCATTTGAAATATTGTACAATGATGAAGGTAAAATCCTTGCCAAGATTCATCCACATCAATCCGGAAAAGTTGCATTCGTTTATGACAATGCCGGACGATTAGAAACAATCTTGGCTGGACTTTCATCAACACACTACTCATATCAAGAAACAACAAGCTTGATTAAGAGTGTTGAAGTACTTGAACCAGGATTTGAATTGAGGCGTGAATTTAAATACCATGCCGGATTATTAAAAGATGAGAAATTGAAATTCGGATCAAAACAGTCATTGGCTTCAGCTCACTACAAATATCAATATGATGGAAATGCCAGGTTAAGTGCCGTTGAAATGGAAATTGATGGTAAAGATTTACCCTTATTCAGATACAAATATGGACAAAATCTTGGCACACTTGATGCAATCAGTGATCTTAAAATAACGAGAAATGCATTCAATCGAACTGTAATCCAAGATGCCTCAAAACAATATTTCACTATAACAGATTTTGATGAACATGGTCGTGTTAAGAGTGTTTTGATTAACATTAAGACATTCGATGTTTATCGTCTTGAACTTGAATATGACTTGAGAAATCGTATCAAGACACACAAAACTATGATTGGACGAGTTACATCCTTGGATAAGGTTAATTACAATGCCGATGGGCATGTGATGGAAGTTGTTGGAACTAATAATTGGAAATATTTGTATGATGAAAATGGAAACACTGTCAGTATTATGGAACAAGGTGATAAAACAAATCTCGGATATGATACCGGTGATCGTGTAGTCCAAGTTGGTGATGTTGAGTTTAATAGCTATGATGCACGTGGATATGTGGTTCGTCGTGGTGAACAGAAATACCGTTACAATAATCGTGGACAACTTATTCATGCATTTGAACGTGACAAGTTCCAAACATGGTATTTCTATGACGATAGAGACCGTCTTGTCGCAACTCACGATGAAAAAGGCAACATTACACAATTCTTCTATTCAAATGTCAACGCACCACACCTTGTCACACACGTACATTATCCCAAATCTGCACGTACCTTCAAATATCTGTATGATGATCGTGATTTCTTGGTGGCAATTGAAACAAACGAACAACGATTCTATGCAGCAGTCGATCAAAATGGATCACCATTAGCCTTCTTCGATATCAATGGCAACATTGTGAAAGAAATTCGTCGTACACCATTTGGAAAGATGATCAAAGACTCAAATCCAGATTTCTTTGTACCAGTTGACTTCCATGGTGGACTTTTAGATCCAAATACAAAGTTAATTTATGTTGAACGTCGCTTGTATGACCCAACTGTGGGGCAATGGATGACCCCATCATGGGAACAACTGGCAACAGAAATGAGTCTTCCAACAGATGTCTTTATCTATCGTTTCCATAACAATGATCCAGTCAATCCAAAAGAAAGCACAAAATACATGAATGACATTGATAGCTGGCTAAAATTATTTGGATATGATTTGAGGAAGATGCAAGGCGCCAAATATACGGCAGATCAAGTACACATTCCACAAGCAACAATTAAAGCACCTCAATTGGCACCCGATTTCGGAGTCATGTCTGGTTTGCAATGCATTGTTGATAAGGTAAAAATATAATAAATTTAATTTAATTTTCATTTACAATACAATTTCAATTTTCAATACAAACTTTAATTTCAATTACAGATTGATGAAAAGTTCTCTGACTTTGGATTTATTCCAAAACCGCTACTTAAAATGGAGCCTAAAACACGCAATTTATTACCACGTGTCGCATATCGTAAAGGAGTCTTTGGTGAAGGTGTTCTCATATCACGGATTGATGGACGAGCACTCGTCAGTGTCGTAGACGGATCAAATTCAGTGGTGCAAGATGTAGTGTCAACTGTCTTCAATAACTCCTTCTTCCTTGACCTGCACTTTAGTATACACGATCAGGATGTTTTCTATTTCGTTAAGGATAACATTCAAAAGCTTCGTGATGATAGTGAGGAACTGAAACGACTTGGAGGTATGTTTAACATTACAACACACGAAATTAACGATCACGCTGGTGCAAATGGCAAGGAATTGCGTTTGCATGGACCTGATGCAGTTGTCATAATTAAATATGGGGTTGATCCTGAACAAGAAAGACATAAAATATTGAAACATGCACATAAGCGTGCTGTTGAAAGGGCATGGGAATTAGAAAAAGCCCTTGTCGCGGCCGGGTTTCAGGGACGCGGGGATTGGAGTGAGGAGGAAAAAGAAGAATTAGTGTCGCATGGCGATGTTGACGGATGGGTGGGAACTGACATTCACAGTATACACAAATATCCACAACTTGCAGACGATCCCGGTAATGTTGCATTTCAACGTGACTCAAAACGGAAACGAAGAAAGAGTGGGAATAGTCACAGTAAATCATTTAGGACAAATGTTCATACGAGCAGAAGAAAGCTTGACTCATGAATTTAAAAATTTAACTTAATTTAAACAAAAATTAAAAAAAAAATAGTCTGAATTAAGTTTTTTTTTAAATATTAATTAAAAATATTTTAAAGTCAAAAAATTTAATAAGAATATATGAAAAAAATGATTGTGATAAAAAAGTGAAGCTGTTTAGTAATTTGTAATAGCAAAGTAAAAAAATTTGAACATAAAAAATTGACGATGACGACGACGATATGATATGACAACGGTAACGCTGTAATAATTATACTAAAGAATCTTAAATTAAATATAAACATGAATTAATTTGTTATTTTTAATTAAATTAAAAATAATTTTAAGGACTTGACCTGACACAACATTAAAAGTAAAAACGAAAAGGGTTTCATTCCTCTCTTCAATGCCTCGTGTTGAATAAAAAAAACATTTTAATTAAATGCGTTTGTTCCTTGTAAATTTCACTCTTTCTTGTTCATCTTCAAGCCAAGACAACTAAAATGAATAAAATATGTAAAAAAAATCAAAGAAATCAAACCACCAAACAATTTTTTGATCATGTATAAAATTAACATAATATGACAACTGTATCATTTTTACAATTAATTAATTAATTAATTAACAAATATAAAAATAAAACAATGTTTTATAAAAAATAAAATAATGAACGTGCCATATAATTGACACAAAACACGTTGTTAATAAAAATAAAATAAAATTACATGACAATTTGTGTATAAAAATAAAATAAAACATAATGAAAATACATTAAAATTAAAAATATTAAATAAAATAAAATCATTGTTAAAAAAAGATAAATTTTTAATATTAAATTTAATGAAATTGAAAAGTAAGAGAAAATAATAGGAGATATTAAAATTCTGATTTGTAACGAAAATTAAATTTAATGCATAGAATCATCTTCGGCTGTAGATATTTCTTATTTTTATTGGTGATAACTGATAATGAAAATTATAATATGAAATAAATTAAAATTAACAAAAAAATTAAAATGATCCGCGTTTGAAATTATATGAAAAAACATTAGCGCTAGATGATTAGAAAAGTGTATAAAAAAATTTGTATTCGTTGTGTATTGAAAATTTCAACTTAAAATTTAGCGTACGTAATGTACAATGTCTTCAACTCAACGTACGCAATCTACGCAATATTTTTTATTTAACGGTATCTCAAATTACGTACGCAATATACGCTTACAGAAAATTTAACGTATAGCGCGTATGAAGATTTACCGCACAGTACAAGTAACATTGCATGTACGGATTGTACGTACGTATTGCGTACGCTACTAAGAATTTCTATCATTTTATAATAAATTAAATACCTGGACTGAATAATACTCACATTAAATTCTCATTTCTTAATTTTATGCAAAGTTCAGCCGATTTTATTTTTCATTGAAAATAATTTTTATATTTAAATTATTATTTTTGATGGTAAACAACATGTAAGAAAGTTAATAAAAAATGGTTCAAGACACGTGGTAAATAAATAAAAAAAAATACAAAACAAGTAATGTGACTCAATAATAAAAAAAAAACATAGAATTTAATAATGAAAAGTAACGAACTTCATACAAAAATGATATCAATAGTATACAAAATATGTGTTGTAAAATAATAAAAAAAAATATTAAAATAATAGTAAAATACAATAAAATAACAATAAACATAATTTAATAACAAAAACAGCGACATTTCATAAAATTACAAAAAAAAAAAATATTAATTGACATAGAAAATATTTTCGAATAACAAAAAAAAATGACAAAACAAATTTTTCTACAAAACCTATATTCTTCTTGGCTTCTATACAGGGTATAACATATATTTGTAATAGAATTACGTTATAATTAAACCTATCTTAGAATATAAATAAACATTACCATGATTAATAACTAAAAAAATTACAATAATAAGAAAAAAAATAATAGAACTTACCAACCTGTACAAATAACAAATGCACGTAAATATCAAAAACACTTCCGAAGACAAGAAAATTTAAATACACAGACCCAAAACACACATCCTAAATATTAATAGTAGGGCATGATAGTAAAATACAACTAAGAGATTGTACTTGTTGTTTATTTTTATCAGTTTAAAAATTTGAAGTCACATTGAAGGTTTTGGTTATTAATTTTAAATGTTTGTTTTACTCTGAGAAAAAAAATACGATGATTTGAGGGCTGTGAGTTGAAAAATCTCGCAAACTATACGCAAAATTGTGCACAGACTGTACGTGGGCTACTTTCAAGTCTGCGCTACTAATAAAAATCCGTATACGCTCTGAGAGTATCTTAAAGTGATTTGAGGCAAAATTGTAGAGAATATTTCAAGCTTCAACTTTGCTGAAGTAACTTAATCCTTATTTCATATAAAACAGGGCAAATTTAACGTTTTTTCAGAGGTTGTCAATGACCCCTCTGTTCAGATAAGATCAGATTTTTAGGGCGACTATTAAGGCTTCACTCAGGCCATCAGTCGGACTCATTGTGCATATCCGTTTTCATCATCCGAGGGACTTAGCTTTCATCCTGTCATCCCAAGCAGTCGCCACCTTTATCTAGCCTTTAACTCAAATTGAGTAGCCGGAAAAAGGGACATTTGAGGTTGTGAAGTTTCATAGTACCCTGAAATCAGCAAAGTTTGTTTCTCAGTGTAATTTTCATTTAACAAAAAATTTAAATTTAAAATTTAATTAACCGTTATATCACATAAAATGCATAACTTATACTTGAAAAGCAATACTATAACTTTACGTAAAACTTGAACTATGAATACTATATATGTTTGTTATAATTATAATGATAATATTATTATCATTATCATTTTTAGCATAAATTGACTTGAAAAAAATTGTATAAAAATTTAAAATTATTGTGCTGGAACTCTGTAATTAAAATCTTAACAACGCAAATTTTAGTGAATGCATAGCAAAATATTTAAAAAAAATATCTCAATGTAGATCTGATTAAACATCACTTTCATGTCATTTTCAATTTAATTTGAATGTTCGGACCGTTTTTTGACTTGTGTGTCAAAAATAAAATGCCCAACAATGCAAAATTATCCTAAATTTTGATTTTCTTATGTTTCTATGAAAATGTTCTTGGTAAAAAAAACAAACCTTTTGTAAATTTTTCGGAATTAAATATTCAAATACATTCTTATCATTTAATGCATAATATTATAAAAATTTTTTAAAATAGGAGATTTCGTCTCTTTGTAAAAAAATTAAATTTAAAAAAGAAGACTTTAGAGGTTAAATTATATTATGATAATGATTAAAAAAATATTGCATTTTTGCTATTTTACACAAATGAAGAAGAATCAAAACTTGTAACATAAAACTGCAAAAAAAAGAATAAACTCGAGGTGACGCTCTCTCATAAAGTTAGTTAAAAATAAAAAGTAATAATGAATGAATTGTGTATTTGTAATATTAAATTAAAATTAAAATTAATCAATTATGTCAAAGAATTATGATTATAAGAGTGAAAAACTTGAATATTTTTGTAAATACCAATTTAAAATTATTATTATTAAATATTAAATTTAAATGCTAATAATAACAAATAAGGGATAAAAAAATATTAAATGTATTGTATATTAATTAATAGGAGATGCAATGAATCATTTAAATAAAAATCATAACATTCATATTTAAAATTTAACATTTTAATACTCAAAACCAAATAAGATCTGGTTCCATACCCCCCGAAATGAAACGCTGAATAATGATGAAAAGTGTTGAATTTAAAATATGAATGTTTTTTGATAACTAATTACTCATAATTATAATAAAATGTAAAAAAAATCGTTATAATAGAAATAAAAACTCGTTAAAATTAAATTAAATTAAAAAAAGTTATGTAAGAGATATTTTTAGCATTTAACTAAACAGAAAAAAACATAAAATTAAAGATTATTATTATTATTATTATTAGATAAGTCAAAGTAGGTAATAATTTAAAATTAATAATATTATATTATTATTATGATTAAATATAAAAAGATATAAATAAAATAAAAAAAACAACAACAATAATAATAAATAAATACATGATATTGATAAATAATATGAGAAATTGGAAAGAAATTAATATTATTGTAAAAAAAAAAGAAAAACATAAAATAAAATATACTTATGAAAAATAAGAAAAAATATGGTTTTTGTTTTTACTAAGAAAAATCTATCCACTTTGATCACTTTCATTGCTCTTGGTGGTAGTGAATGGAAGGATCTATATTAGCTCTTCTTCCTTAGAGTGACACTGACTATTCTGAGATGGGTCCAATCATCTGTAACAATAGATCTAGCTCACATAGCCTTCAAATAGATTTTTTATCAAGGTAAGTACTGCGATGTGCTTTCTACCAATAATGTATTATTTTTATGTAAGTAATCATATAAGTAAACAATTATAGCTGCAAACTGCTTTCAATAATTTTTCAGGGTAGGTAATGATGATTTGCATGATCGTATTTGAATGAAGCTCAATGTTTTGAAAAGTCATAGTGGATAGCTTCAATAGCTGGTTCACTGTAAATGCCTAGACTGCAATTGTGTTTGAATAAAAATGTCATTAAATTATATGTGATTTTACTGTGTGTTCTGAAAACAAACGGTTTCAGTTTCCAGCTCGTTAATTTCTTCTTTGAATTTTTTTTGACAAATAAGCATGTTTTATGATCTTTCTACATCCCTTTCCATTGAATCCAAATCGTGGTTTTGAAAAATGAACTGGATGGCAGATAATTTTTAAAGACGTCATCGTGTATGTCTGTGTAGGTCTTCTACATGGCGCAACAGTCTAAAAGCAATACGGAAATATGTAGAAGTTGAAGTAATGGGTTTATTTCACTTGAATTTCTTGAAAAGGAAGATAATGAAGAAATCGATGCTATCGCCGATGAGCTATCTTTGAAATAATTTAAATTTCGAATAAAAATCAAAAATCTCTTTAAAAAAATATAATGTAGAATATATTTAGCTACTAACCTCTATGTACTCAAATTATCAGTACTTTTCACTTTACTACTCTTGACGTTGTTTTGCTTTTACTAAAGCTAAAATAAAAAGCATACAGCTAGGCTAAGAAAATGGTCCTTATTTTTATTCTTTGCGGTAGAATCATAAAATTAAAACTTTTTCCTTTAACCCTGAAGTTCCCCAGGTAAGCATATGTAGGGTAACGATAGAGATATAGATACTAGGAAACTTTTCTCAAAACTTGAGATGATTTGAATGGTTTGATTTATTTTGGGGAAATTTAATTTGCAACAAAAAATTGAAATATTATATAAGGCGATGCCTTTAAATTCGAATAAACTATTTCTAATTTATGGAAAATTTCAACACAGTCAAATAAGTAGATCTATGGCCTACAAACACGTTAAAAGACCCGTCACTTTAAATAAAAGGCACTTAAATCAAACTTTTGTGTTTTACATGTAGACGCCTGGTTATTCTTGCAATATTCGGTAATTGCTCAATCAAATCATCGTTTCTTTCTTCATTTTTTATTTTATTTTTCATATTCAAACCAATATTTCTTTTAAAAGTAGAAATTTATTCCTGTAAACAAATGTCAGCCCAATCTTAGTAAAGAATAATTTTGTCCAATTCCTTTTCATTGTGCTCCTCCTGAAAAATGTAAATTTTCATTGATTTATTTTCAAAAACAATAATTCTTTTTAATGAACTTACAGTTATTTGATCCATGTTATAATTTTTCTTCGGAACAAAATCCTTAAATTTCAAATAAAATTCATAAGTTGAGTGAGCTCTTCTTCCATCAGTTGTAATTTCAATTTCAATGAGTGTATTTTCCTTCAACTCCTTTAATGTAAGTCCATTTTTATCAAAAGTCGTCACTACCTCATATTTACTGTTATTTGTTAATCTCACATTTCCAACCACTAACTCCCAACACATATCAGCACTAACAAAAATTCTCACTTTATATTCGGTGTCTGTTCGATCGATATGCACACTAGCATTACACAAACCCATCGGTAATTGTTTACTCAAATCAACTTCAATTGTCAAATCATTCTCATTGCCATCAATCAAGCTTTTGTAAAGCGTTTTATTCAATAAAAGTGTTTGTACAACTTGATTTTTGATTTCAAGTGAGCGATATGACTCATCTACCTCAGTTACGATACTTTTAACATCACCATGTTCAGTTAGACCGATAATAAAAGGTGCTTTGAGTTGGCGCATTTCCTGTTCTGTCGATGCTGGACGATTGATTTTATGAAATATTTGATCAATTATCGTGAGATTGGAAAACAAATGTGATGGATACAAGGAACTTTTTTGCAGTTCAATGTCACAACTACAAATCTCTGATGTATTTTTATTTGGATTGTATGCATTTCGTTTAAGTGAAAAATAATAAAGAGAATTTTGATCTTTTTTAAACTTGACCACAGAATCAGTTGCGATAATTATGGGGATTATCACAAAAATTACTGTGAAAAAAATATAAATATAAAAAAAAATTGTTGATTGGGAATTTAAAACAAGTTTTGATACTCACAAAAAAATCCGATTCTAATCATTCTGCTCCAATGTATGACTTCTTCCTTTAAATGAACAAATTGAACTGAAATGTAATTGTATGTCTAATAATCAGCATAATAACAAAGAAAAATAAACCGGTGTCTTGCAATATCTCTTCTCACCGCTTATTTACTCGTTTAATTTATTCGTCATTTAATCTTTATTCGATTCTCGCTTCTTCTATTTTGTTTGAAGTAAATGAAGTGACGTCATGAATTTTATGAATAAAATCAAAAAAAAATTTAAGCAACTATATTATTTTAGAACATACTACGATTTTTTAAAAAAAGGAAATTTTTGGACCCAAATTTAAATCAAAATCAGGTAATTTATCGTCAAACACACAAAAAATTAAAAACGTGACCGTGAACGAAATACGCGAGCGCATTTTTAAATAGAGCTCACCATTTTGAAAATATCGGCCATTTTTGAAAATTCCTTCATATTGGGAAATACCGCAATTTTGAAAATTAAGTCAAGCCCGATTCCTCATTGGCGACTTTTTTGGTCGTTGGCTTCTTTTTTCATCACTGACGACTGTTTTTTTTGTGATTAGCGATTTTTCTCATCCTTGGCGACTTTTTTAATGATCAATGGACGGACGGGCGTCATACTCGCATTTTTTTCAAGTCTACAGAAAGGCGTTTAAAAATGATATTCAACGGTATAAAATGCTACCTGTTGAATACATTATTTATGTTTTACTGTTTATTGACCGCTGATGATGTTTTTGCACTTATCATGAATTTTGATTTCAAATTCTTGTCTTACTGGTATATGAAATTAAAAAAAAAAATATGGAATTCCAAAAAAATATTAAAAAAAAACTTTATTTTTGTTTAAAGTTACAATAAAAACAACAAAAAAGAATGATTTAAGCAGCTGGTGTCTTCCACAATTCATCAATTTCTTCGGGTGTGTGACCTTCAACCAAAACAGTCTCATCAATATCCTCCTTCAAACCATCAAATCGGATGAAATCCAAATCTTGGATTGTGTCAACTCGAGCGGAAACTGAAGTCAAATAAATTAAATCAATGACACTTCTTGCTTTAATCAAGTGCTTGTCTGTCTTATCCAAGTGATAGAACAATTTGAATTCACTCTTATCCGAGATGACGTTGCTTAATGCCGTTTTATTTGTACAATCAAGAATTTTCGTTTCAGTCTCGAACACAATTTCATTTTCATTTTTTTGTACATTTATGACAGTTTCACAGGTTTCATCACGAATTTTTGTGTCTTCACGCTTAAGATATCCCTCGATTTGGGTGACATTTTGTAAAAGTAACTTCAATACAGAGTCCTTTGTCTTCAAAGCATATCGATTTTCACCTTTTTTTGTGTAAATCTGGGCTTGTTGTCCATCTGAAGTGAAAACAATTCGGAATGGTGATTCAATTTCTGCAATTAACTGTTTTTCTTCGGCCGTTATATTTTCAGGTGCGATGGCAACACTCTTAAGACGACCAACGATGGTGTTTGGTTCAGCACCAGGACGTAAAGCGACTTCTAGTTGTGTTATTGCCTCAGTTTGCAATTTGTTATCAATGAATGTACTAACATTTTGTACGTAATGATAAATGCTATCATAGCCATCCTTCAATTTCGAAGTTGATCTGAGACATGAGACAACGCCCAATAATGGAATTAAACCTGAAAATGAAGATGAATCATAAATACAAAAAATTACCATTAAAAAATATTCAAATAAAAATACTCACAAAAAATGAAACGCATTTTAAATTGAATTTAATGTGAGAAAACACGACAAACCCAAGAGCCGGTCAGACAATGACTGAATCCAAATTAACAAGTTTCGTTTACTTATTATCTGACAAACCACCGAAAATATCACACATTTATGAGAAACCAATTAAAAAAAAAGACATTATATTGCCAAAAAAAATGTTTAAATGATCAGAACGACCAGAAAAACCAGTTAATTTGAACTTACATCACATACAGAAGAAGACGTAATAAAACAAAAAAAAAATAAGATTCATTTTAAATGTTATGATATAGTTCGAGATCCTAATTAAAAATGCGGTTACAAAATGAGTGAGGAATACGAGAACAGATCAAAAAACATAAACAGAAGAAAAAAATAATAAAATTGAAAATGTAATAGTGAATTACTTACTTTAGTGCATTTGTATTTACAAATAAAAAGTTTGACGTTTCCGTATGTGTATCTATACAAAATGTGCTTATGTGTGCATCTGCTTACCTGCTTTTTGACATTCGCTGTATGTTTAGAATATATAACCGGGTAAGCAGGTAAAACTTGACAGTTCATTTTGTATAGATG
The DNA here is from genome assembly GCA_900002565.1 of Culicoides sonorensis. Classification (NCBI taxonomy): domain Eukaryota; kingdom Metazoa; phylum Arthropoda; class Insecta; order Diptera; family Ceratopogonidae; genus Culicoides; species Culicoides sonorensis. Next base: position 546,561 of record LN483365.1, read on the forward strand.
CACATACGGAAACTTCAAAAATCCTGTACGTAAGTAGAGATTGTCAAACTTTCTCATGCGAACCCAGTGAAAATTTCGAAAATCGAACTTGAATTGTCATTTTCCGATTTCGACATTTACATACATTCTATAGAAACAGAGATTGTCAAATAAAAATGACAGTTTGACATAACTGGCTGCTAAAAGCCATTGAATTTCATATTGACATTAAATTTCTTCTTTTTTTGAACACATACGGAAACTTCAAATGTTTGTATATTTAACTTTCAAATGTCATACTGTGTAGGACATTTTGGCAGGCCTTCGGGAAATGGGTGGCGGACATCTTCTACCGAGGGACACAAGACTCTTATTTGATTTCTTAAATAGAAAATGTGCTAAATTTGTGATACATATTTTGAATTTTTAACGTAAAAATTTTTATTTTTTTAGAGAAAAAAAGTCATAAGCGAATAAGTAGACCATTAGTATTCCTTATTAGTTCCTGCATGATAACTTATAACTTGCTGATCAACAAAATGACTGGAATGTGCAAAAACCTTATAACCAAAAAAAATTTAGGTGATTCACTCGATAGATGGAGGCGATTGTAAGGCTTTTACTGATCTGGTCTGGGGTTTAATCCTTCGCTCATTCGCGGGTGGTTTGCGGGACTTTTTCAATTAACGTTGTTCAGAAGAATGAAAGTATCTGAATGAGAAAAAGCCACAATTTTTCTGAGCCTAGGCTTTATAAGGCTTCACTTTTGGGGAAAAATTTGACACATTGAAAATTAAAATCTAGGAAATCGTTAATAAGCTCGTTGATAACCTAAGCTAGTTTTAGAATACTAGAAGATACAGTGTATCATGAAGGTCAATGTCATTCTTGATTTAATTAACATTTTTTTGTGTTTTTTTTTGTTTTTGTATTGTATTGTGTAAGAAATTGTTTTTATTGCTGTGATTTTCCATTAATGTGTTAGATGTATTTACAAGCCCTTTAATTTTTTTTATGTTGTGTTACGTTTCTCGATCGAGAAGTACGCTCGACTTCTGAAATCATTGGTCATTCAAATTGGGTCAATTGACCATTTTACCTTAGAAAATTTCCTCAAAGTGTTTGAAAGTCTTTAGAATATGGATACAATTTTCGCATAACAGCCTTTTTATAGTGCCATTTTCAACGAATCAAATATCGGCTTACATTGAGCTGCGTTTCATTGCGTTATAAATAGTAAAATTTGTAATTCACAACGGTAAACATTCGATTTATCCTTCAAATTCCAAATATAACACAAAAATCTGAAATTTAATAACATTTTCCATTGAATTTCATTGAAAAACAATTTCAATTTCATACCAAAATTAACCAAACATCATCAAATTCAATTTCCCATTCGAATTTTAACGAACATTTTCAATTTCAAAATTCAAAATTGCAATCATATGGTCTTGTAAATAAAGTTGTAAACATTGCAAATCCTCAAATTTTGTAACTCTTCATTTAAAATCAACAAAAAATGGTAAAAATCGCCCTTCAAATATCAGCCCAATTCGAGAATATTGAAGAATTAAAGACGTCCCATCCTGATTATGCATTTTTCGTAAAAATTAAGTGTAGTAATTGTGGTGAGTTGGATGAAAAATGGCATGACATTACCGAAAGTGAACGTGTCTCTGAAGGGGATTCTTCTCGAAATGCAAAAGGAGTTAATTTTTTCATTAAATGTAAATTGTGTATGAGAGAATCTTCAATTGATATTGTTGAGGGAAGTAACGGTAAGCTCAAAAAATTAGAAAATTTTAAATCAATGATTAATTCAATTTTAAGGAATTTACACTGAAAACGATGTCGGCAAATTCAAGTCAATTGTGAGCTTTGATTGTCGTGGCATTGAACCCGTCGAATTTTCGCCAAGATCTGGATGGATCGCAAAAGCAACAGAAAATGGACAAAAATTCGAAGATATTGATTTATCGGAAGACGATTGGGCGGATTATGATGAGAAAAATAACCAATCTGTTGGAATTACGGAATTTAAATCACAATTTATTAAGTTGAAGAAATAAAATGCATTTTTTTATCAAGTAATTTGTATTTTTTATTAGTTTTTTTTAATAAATATGCATTTAACTTTTAAAATCTCTACTAGTACAGCACTCAATCAGTTTCAATTAGGCGCAAAATTTGTTACAATCTTTTGGTATTTTAATTTCTCTTAAAATTAAATTAAAGTGCATTGAATCTTAATTTCTAGGTTAAATTAAAGTTAAAATTAAATTAAAAAAGTCTAGTTAAAAATTGTTGAGTAAAATTATTAAATTTATGATATTTCAAGATGAAATATGGCTCGCACATAATTTTTAAAATTATTATTAAGCGTAAAAAATGTTCTTTAGTCAGTTTAAAGATAAAATAAAAAAAATGTTATTGTACCATTTTTAACAACAGGTCCCTTAATTTGTTATCAGGTTATTCACATTTATCGATGGCTACCAACGGGAATTTAACTATCCTAAGTTGACTTCCAAAGTCACAAACTACAGAACCACAGGCTGATAGCAGGGTTTTTGGACAGAATCTGTTATTAACACAGTCAAGTTTCACTTCACGCACCGGCTCCCCGGAACGCACATCCCAAACGAGTAATGACCCAGGACGAGCCGTTACAAGGAGTGATGGTGTCAACATGAGGAGACTCGAATACGGGTGAATGACATTCATTGTATTGAGTAAATGTCCTTGGAATCTTTCCCAAACTCGGAGTCTCTCATCGAGCCCAAGTGAGATAATGTAACTTGGAGAACAAGCTAATGACACAATTGAATCTTCATGTGCATCAATTTTGAAGACGCAGGCACCTGATTAAGGAAATTAAAGTTAAATTTTACATTTAAATGTCAATTTATGAAATTATTACCTGTAATGATATCCCATACACATAACAAACCATCTTGAGATCCACTCCCTGCAGTTCCACTCTGATATTGATCGATGAAAAGTGAGGTGATGGGACCACAATGGCCATGGAGGGTATATAAAAGTGAACATGTTTCCATACGAAATACTTTAATTGTATGGTCTTGAGATCCAGTTAGGAGGGTGCATCCAACGACATCGATACATGTCACTGGCTGTTGATGCCCCAAATTGTGACCTTCCAAAATACATCTCAGTTCTTCTTTAATGGACTGCGATTGGTTAAAGCCCATTTGGGTTACACTTCCTGCTGAACTTGTTCTTGTGTGGGCTGTAAAATGAAAAATTAAAAAAAATGTAGAACGTAATCGTAAACGATACACACAAGCGCATTTCCAAAAATCAAATTCAACAAGAAATGCGCTTAAAATAAATCAGTGTTAAATTTACACTTAAAATAAAAAAAAATCACTTACATCTCCTCATTGTTGACGTGAATCCCCAATCAATTTGCCTCCCTTGCGTGTAAGTTTCTAATCGTAGAAAATCAATGCGTCCACTCAGTCTCACAGCCACCACTTTATCCCCAACTAATCTTATATTTGTTACCCCAATATTGTTTGTAATCATTTCCGGTTCAAATAAGCACTTGAAATTCCCTGACATGCCTTCCCAAAACTCAAGGCGACCATCAGCACAACCAATCACTATCAAATTATCCTGGAAATCCAGACACCAAATGGGTGATGCACTGAAATTCCCCTGTCGATGTTGTTGCCTTTCACGTAACATTATCGCATCAACACCTTCCTCGGTATTCTTCAAACTATGAGATCTTTGAATCAAATTTGGCATTTTATTCATTGGAATCAATGCACTAGTATTAGGTACATTATTACTTTTCAACAGATATGTAAAACCATGTGAAATTGAATTTTTATTTTTACGATTCGTCAAATCATTTCCAGGTAATGGTTTCAATTGTTTATATAACAAATCATTAATGTCAAGTGATTTCCGGTGCAGATGATTTTGAATGTGATGATGATGATGATTAAATTGAGCACTCCCTTGTACAATTTGCTGATAATTTGATGGAAATTGTGATTGATTGATATTTGAAATGATTTCAAATTCATTATTTTTGGTGGGGGGTGATCCTGACAAACTCCCACAACTGTCACTTGGTGCATGACAAAGGCCTGAACTAGGCCGCACTCCAATGTATTGTGTCTCGAAAAAGGATTGACGATCAATTTGGGTTATGAGTTCACCATTGTTAGCATCCCAGATCTTAAGTTGACCTTGTAAACATGAACTTCCGATTAATTGTCCATCTGTGACAACACACTCGATTTGTGATTGATGTCCATTGACTTGGACCGGAACTGCATCAAGGATATGATCTTGACTCTGTTCTGGCGGCATTTCAGATTCATTCCAACTTGAACGCCATTCAGCGTAATTTCTCGTACAAACACATCGATAAATGACAATCAATGAGTATGAGAAGACGATTATACTGACAATGACCAGAATTGTTGTTAGGACGATTTCCATTGGGGTTTTCGGATAAAGTGGGACGCTTCCAACGTTATATAAGGGGATGTCCTGCAAATCTGCGTCATTAAAATCCAAAGGGTCTAATGCCACTGCAAGCGCTTTCCATTGAAAATGTTTTGGGGGTTCTTCATCAGGATTTCTTAAATGCAATGCAATTTCCGGTGATACCGCATGCGACAGACGAATTGTAGGCAAAACCGTTACATATCGTCCATTCATTGAAATATTATATTGCTTCAAGATAGTTGACCAATGAAAATTTGATATCCTAAAATTCATATCATACTCAGGATGTCTCAATTTATTCAATTGTTCCGTAATATTGTTATTTTCATCGCCAATTGCATTGAAACTCCCAATTTTATTCTCAAAGAAATTCCTCGGAAATTCATATTTCTCCAAATTCGGGTCATTTCGTCCTCCAAACGAATACCGACCAGGTCCCGAAGTGCCATTATTCAAATTTGCCGTATCAATTATGAATATTTTCTCGATCAATCCGGAATGGTAAATGATGTTACTGATCCAGAGCACCATCCAAATCATGAAACCACGTTGAAAGAATCTTGTTCTCGCCCAAAAGTTAACGACACGCAGACGTTTCGGGATTTTTTTCTTGTCATTTTCAATCCCTTTTTGCAGTGGATCCATTGAACTTAGTTTCGGATGTGATCGTGATCGATAGAAGCCACTCAAGGCTTTTGCCCTACTTGAAGTTGTGTATAAATTGTTTGTTAACATTTTGGGGAAATGTTTCACTTCAACACTGTACTCGACACGTTTGATATCCAATCCAAGAATTGTGGAGAAAAATAACATTTGAAGGAAGAAATCTGCGATGAGTCCAACAATGGCAAAAATACAGAATTCTTGGATAACAGGGACAAATGTGGCTAAACCAACGGTCAAAATGGTGATTTCAGTTAAAAGGTTTTTTGTCGTTGACCAGCCTTCTTTGCTCAAACCTTGGGCTAATCGGATTTTGACATCCAACGTTTCATCGGTACTCAGCACAGCTTTTGTTAGGACGAGAATGTTTTCAAGGCCGACTAAGAGGACCAAATACGGATAAACTCCTTTTGATTGTGTGCTAATCGTTAGTCCGAAAAAGAAGCAGAAGCCAAGGGACATTATTAGACCTGAAAATTAGAAAAAAATTATAAATTAGGTTTGTTCTCAAATTTCTTTGAAATGAGTGTGAAGTTTGCACTGCATTGTTTTATTTATCATATTTTCGGCCATATTTTTGAATCGAATTTTTGTAATTTTTTAAAAAATTTTCAATGTAAACAAGTTTCGAAAAAAAAATTTCATCGGTGCAAACTTCACACTTAAATTCCAAAAAACTTAAAAATCGTTACATACTTCCCATGACCGTCAAACAACTCGTAATTGCCAATACAAATTTCGATCGAATCACTTCAATTTTCCTAATTGTCAGGTACACATAAGAAAATACAATTCCAAATGCAATACAGAGTGGTCCAAATTCCAGCAAATTAAATTCACTCGGGTAATAAATGTACATCAGTGTTTTTTTATGGACTGCTTCACTGTCATTCTGATGCAATGGATACATTTTCGTCAATTTTTCCTTCAAACTTTTAATGAAATCCGGATTGTAATCCTTCAGAATCAATGTCAACGAAAATTGAATCGTCCTTTGTCTTACCCTCATTGGATACCTTTTCAATCCCGTATCTTTCAATGGCATGCCAAAGAGCATTTCAGCGGTGGACACTTTACTTTTCTGAAAATTATGATAATGAAAAATTGTGTTTAACAAACTTGGGTCCTTATTGAATTCGTGTGGATTTTGTTGCCAAAAATTTGCTGGCGATAATGTGAGACAATTGTATTCGGGGAAAACGCTTCTTTGTGTCGGTCTCTTAACGTTTTCGACATGTAAACAAAGTCGGCTCAATGTATTTTGGTGTTCATCCTCGTGATTTGTCACAACTTCAAGTAATTTGAAGGACTCGTGTAATGGCCCTCTGAAGGCATCTGTTAATTGGAGTTTGTCATTCCATGGAGCTACACTTGTGCGAAAGATGATTTGTTGCACGTAAATATACGGATCAATGCGAGCCCATGGAAACGTTAATGGCTCTATTGACATGTTGTACAGGTTGAAGGTTGACGGTGCAAGGGTAAAAAATGAACTTAAATTTGTGTTGCGTGGTAAGATTTTTTCACTGCTTTCATAGGGAAACACCAGCTTTGTTGGAATTGTACCAGGTAATGGGATATTTAGCAGTGGATAACTGGAAAAGATAAAAATGTGATAAAAAATTTATATGGAATGAAGTGTGAATTTTATGACTCACCAACAAAACATTGTGAACATTATTGCTATACTGATAGCACACGTGGGATAACTTGACAGGAATAACCCATGTTTGTAGTATAATTGGGCTACTCGTGACGGAATACGTTCGGTGGCCGTCTCTTTTTTGTTCTTTGAGTCTTGATTTTTGCGCCGTTGTTCATGATTACGACTTTGAACTGAAAAACTACTCATGCCTTTATTGTTGTGCACTTTTTACTACAAAGGTCATTCATTTACAATTATTTTAACTTAATTTCAGCTTTATTATGATTATTTTTTTTTATTATTTGAATCAAATTGACACGACTACGCAAACTAATCATTGACGAATATGATTTGAATTTTTTTTTTACTGAATTTGCATGTGTCAATTTTGATTTGATAATGAAATGAGATTATCTCTCTCTCTTCTTTCAATATTTATTTTAATTTTTATTATTATTATTACAAATTTCACTTATCAATAGTTCAATTATAATTATTTTTTTTCTTCATTTTATTTTATTTTATTACTTTTTCACTCTATAATTTGAACATCAACATCACTCACTCTCGTAATTTTCGTCACAATTAAAATACGAGATTAAATCTGGTTTTTTCCTATGCAATCTGTGTGTTTAAATAACTATTTTTATTCATGCATGCTCATTTACTACACTTAAAATGATGTGTATTTGTAATTATTTACATTTTAATTTTTCCGGGTTATTTATATTGATTCACTCTCCGCGAATTTCACATCCATATCAAAGTATTTTTTCCACTCTCAATATCTCGTGTTTGCTTGTTGACTCAAATTATTTTTGTATTATTTTTTATTTTATATTAAAATTAATTTAATCGAAGATGCAACAGTATCAATAAAATTTATTTTATTTAAAATTATTTTAAGCTTTCAAGGTCGTCTCGATTTTGTCTCTGACCACAAACTCTGAAAATAGAAAAAAAAATAAATTTAAAAAAATTGTATCGAAGTAGGAAATATTCACAAATTATTACATCACACTGATTAGATTATTATTATGCGATAATGTTTTAATTATTGTTAGTTTTGCCGATGTGCTTCATGTGTGTTTGCGGTATTCCTGACACATATTTATATTTTTCGCTCAAAATGGTAAATTACGCGCTTGAGTTTTCATCACATTTCAAGGCATTACATGCATTTTTTTGATTATACTTACACCGGAATTGATTGAATTTGGTATTATTTAAATATTTTACTTATTTTTTATATATATTATTGATTTCAATTGAAATCTATTTTAAATTGGAGATACTTAAAAGCAGTCACGAAAAACACGTATTGTTTTTATGTCAACATAATGTGATACTAGAAAAAAAATTATGTACAAAAATGTTTTGAAATGTGTGAAATGTATAAACTCGAAAATGAAACTTTTTTTTTCTCCAGGCCTTTCACTCGTAATACTTCCCTTAGACGATCGCATCCTGGCTCCCAATGCACAATTTTTAAAGTTTTTGTTTCACAATTCATATCAGAATAAGTTTGCCTGAAATTTGTTTCGAAAAATATTTAAATTTAAATGTAAATATGAATTAATTGTAAAAAAATTTACTTTATGCTTTTTGAATTCACTTTTTGGAAGGTAAGGTGATTATAATTGTACAACTTTTTATTGAAATGCATAGTAATTTTATGTTTCAAGATGGCAGATAACTCAGCGAAGAAGTAGAGGCAAAGTTGAGAACAGATGGAATTTTCATGGCGTTAGTTAAAAAACAATTCAGTAATAAAAAGCCTCAAATCACCTAAAGCTGCAAGAGCTCTTTATCTTTAGCTTTATTACTGCAGCTAGGATCTGACAGCATTCTTATTCCAACATATAATAATAAAAAGTGTTTGTATATATCATCTTTCATGATATGTCTAAAAAATATTGCCATTCCGTAATAATTGAGTATTCCTCTACATTCAACAGCTTTAAGATGTTAATAAATACACTTGTGAGTCCACTAGGCTTTTTACCAATTTAATTACACTTTTAAACTTTACGTAAGTGGAGTTAAGAGTAATTAAATTTTCCTTATTGAGTTGGTAATTTCCTTGGCTTTTTCACATAATTACTGTAAAAATCTTTTTTATGAGCAAAGAGGTGGTAATTGTTGCTAATTTTGTCAGCCAAAATAATATTTTTTACCGACTTTGTAACTCAAACTATCCTCGTCTCCCAAAAAAAAAAGCTTTGGCGAAGGTATTCTTTCGTTTTGCGATTTCATTTCGCGTAAAAGATTCACCAGTGTTAGAGGCATTTATTCACTTTAAGATCTATATTGGTTTTCTACATTATCTTTTATTCGCTAATACACTTTCGACAAGGTCCCTTGTTGCGGAATATGAAAAGGGATGGCCAAAATCAAAAGATCAGAACTGATTGTGATGGTTACGTAATTGTATCGTATGGTTGAACGAATATCAATCGTCAGTATTTAAATAAACAATCGTCAGCATTGTCATTTATAATAGTATACTTTCGTGAGTCGCAGTCCTCTTTATAAAATAGTGGATACAAGTTTTATAGTGGTCTTGAAGAAATAGCGTCATTTTATTTTAACATAACTTTTGAAAATATTATAATTTTGTTGAACCAAAAGTGCATTTTCTGCAACAACGAAGCTAATATTGCTTATGGTTTTTGTTATCAGAGCCCAGCCTACTGAAAAGCTCCTCTCTGTTTCTGCCGATGAAGCTGTGCGGAAATTTAGGCATAATAAGAAATTCTAATCCTAGAAGATTCAAAAAAGTGCATTTGGACGGTTACAGGATGTAAAATATATTAACGTAATGTTGACGAAATAACTTTTACACAGGTGCATAGAAAACACATTGAATTTTAACGATAACGTACTAAGCAATAAGTCCACCTTTTATCATCTGATTGATAAGCTTCTGAAGTTTCCGTATGAGTTTCTATACAAAATAAAGGTCAAAATAAAAAATCTACTGTTCAAATGAATATCCGGATAAGCTAGTAAATCTCACTCATTTTGTATAGATACTCGTAAACGTCAATTTTTTTGTACGTAATAATAATAAATTGTCAAATTCTTATCTTCTGACCTAGTATGTCCCTGTTATTGTTTATAAAATTCTGAAATTTCAGTTATTTTTCACTAATTTTACTGTTTTCATACATTTCAGTAACCATCAACCAGTCAAAATAAATTTCACAGTAAACACAAATAAAACTTTCATTACCATACCTTACATTCGCGTGAAGACAGTAGCACTTAATTTCTGTAAACAAAAACGTCATTTAGCTTTCATAACATCTGTATTGATAAAATATTTAAACTAAATTTATCTCTTATCAAAAAAATATCAACAAAAAATAACAGTTTCAAAAGAATTTTTCTGATGAAATTAAACAGAAATTGGTGAAATCATCCAAAAAATATTCATTTAACCACTGAATGAGGAGTTGTCTCATTTTATTTCAAAAATTATCACAATGTGTAAGTAAATCATTCAATATTAATTTAATCCATATATGTATGTGAATTTATGAATGAATGATTAATTCATAAAATTCATTGTCATTGAACTTGGACCGTACTTCAAAAAAAAATGAGATTAATGAGAGTGTTTGCTTTGTCTCATAAAATTGAAATATATTTTTAATATTAATGAAAAAAAAAATTCTTATCACTGTTCATAACCATCCTCAATGAAAATGAAAGTAAAATAATTTTTTTTTTAGTAATCAACTTATTTTTTATTTTTATTCAGGATTTCTTTGATTTACATTTACATTTTATTTTTAATTATTATTTTTGATAAGGAAACAAAGCACATTATTCTATAAAATTAAAAATAATTCTAGGCTTACATATTAAAATGTCTTACAGTTGATGTTTTTTTTTTCGTTCTAATGTGACTTTTTTTTATAATTTTAAATTTAACATAAATTTATGTTTACTGGTAACAATCATAATTAAATTAAATTAAAAATAAAATAATTCAACGAAAAAATCTTAAAATTTAGACAAAAAAAAATTAATTTTAATGTTAAGTGATAAGTACCTTGAAATACTGAACAGTAATAGTAACCATGATTTACATAATTTTTTAGATCGCATTTTTATGTGAGACGAGATCACAAATAAATTTTAATAAGGAACTTAAAATAAAATTCTAACTTAAATGTAAGATCAAAATAACATTTTTTTTTAGATTTAAGTAATTAATTAATAGTATGGCAACATTGCACGTTTTTGTGTCTTAATTCAGATTATTATAAATATTTTTTTTTTTAATTTTAAATTTAATTATTTTTTTTTTTAACATTGCATTTAAAGTGTGAATAAGCTGTAATAAGTTAGTAGCAATTTTGAGCATTTTTGTAATACTGGAAAAATTATAATTTGAATTCAAATGAAAATTAATCGCGGCTTGAATGAGAGTGTGATTCTGATTTAATTTGATTCTAAGGCAATATTTTCATAAATATGATTTTTTTTATAGTGTGATTTTGCATTAGCATGGTGTGTGATGTGTATGTTAAATTTAAATTAAATGTAATAAGCTATTAATGACTATTAGTAATTTTAATAAGTAAATATTCCTGTTTTTCTCTTCGTAATTTTCATATTTTTTTAATATAGCTGCCTATATTAGTTAACTTTTCTGGGTAAAATATATATTTAGTTGCCTTTCTCACTTTGGTATAAGTCCTCTTGCTTTGGGATATGCAGTTGTGACATTTTTACGTGATGCTGAGATACTTCGAGATGAGGTACTGCGTGACATACTTGAGGCACGTGATGACTTTGCTCTCGCCTTTATCTGATCGGCATCATTATTTTCTTGCACATTTCTTCGAGTTATTTTATCAAGACGCATTTTCATCTGATTTGCAAATGACTGTAAGAAGAAATTTAATATAATTTAGTTTAAACAAAAAATCCAAATGAATGAAAAACAGTGAGTGTGAAGATTGCACTGGGACACACAGAATCGGAGTTTTTGAATTAAACAGTTAACAAATGTTTACCAATAATTTGACAGCTTCCCCCTTTTACGGACTCAAGTCCATAGAACAGATTGCATTTTGACGATTGAAAATTACACATATAAAATTTTGAAGTTTCCGTATGTGTTTCGATAGAAAATAAACGTCAAATGAAATGTCAAGTGGTCAGAGTGCTCTCTTTTAGTTTCCCTCCTTTTACAAACATTTTCTGAGCTATTGCAGCAATTTTCACGAAAATATAGTAAAAATTGATTTTTCTAGATTTTTTTGAAAATATTCAAGTCAGTTTACCGGCACAATCTTCACCACAAAATTCAATAAAATTAAAAAATCTTACATCAGTGATATCAATATCATCTTCAGTTTGCATGGCTTCTTGCAATACGGCTTGTAATGAAGCTGAAACCTTTGGATTTTTATATTCATTTGTAGTACGTAATGGCATATCAAGTTCATTGACAATCAAATTCTCTCCCTTGAATCGAATGGCATCCTTGCTTTTGTGCTTTATTTGTTGCAAGGCATAATCTGACATCGGTCTACGACGTCCAGCAACTGCAACAGGTCTCCGTACCGATTGATTTTCACTAATAAGGTTTGTGCAGAGAGTCCACTCTTCTTGCTCCTCATCGTAACGTGCTGAAAGAAATGTAAAATTTAATAAATCAATGCACTCATCATCATAATCATCAGATGAAGGATTTGAAGAATCCACGAAATTGACTTGATTGGTATGATTGGAAAAAAATGAAGAAAATAAAATGAAAACACATGAAAGGAAACACAAAATGGAACATACCACTACTGTAGAGACGTGATTTCACTTCAGCCGGAACGAAATTGTCGATTATCAGCAGAAGGCGTTTCAATTCCTTGATTAACTCATTTTGGGTGGATTCCAATTCACGCCTATCACGATTGTGTTCGTCTTTTGTGTCAGAGATCTCTTGTTTTAGGGCCTATAAAAATTTAATGTTTAATTTAAAGAATTTAATGGTTGAATGTTAACTTACCATGCACTTCATGTAACATTTCTTTAATTTTTTTGTTTTCAATTCACATTCCTGCTGCAGTGTGGTGAAGGTTTCACGGATTTCCATCGTACTTTCTTCTTGCAACTCCAATTGTTGCTGCATCTCGATTTCACGTTTTTTTCGTTCAGCAATTTCATTGAGTCTTCGATCCAATTCCATTTGACGTTCGGTGTATGTATCGAGGATGTTCTTGCCACCACGAACCAATTGACCTTCTAATTCCTCTAATTTCTTATTCAATTGATGAGTCAATTCTCTCTCCTTAATCAGTGCTTCTTTCGTTTCAGCATCTAATGCCGCAAATTTCTCCTCCTTTTCATTTTCCTCGGTAGTTGTTGAGTTATCTTCTGAATCTGACACCTCAGATTCCACACTGTGTTTCCGCTGTTTCGGGGTTTTTGGTTTCTTAATTCTCGGAAGACTCTTTTCACGATTTTGACGATCGGTAATGAGTTTACGTAGACGTTCAATTTCCTCCTGGTATTCACGCAATTTCGCATCCTGGGGATCTTCGTTTTTGACTGGTTTGTTTTGAATCGTTTTAGCACGATGTGCATACCGAAGTGTCGTTATCGTTTCATTGTAATTGTATTCGGATGGACCAATATTTGCAATCATGATGGTCTTGGAATTGCCTCCCAAGGAATCTTGCAACAAGCGAGTTAATTTCGAGTCTCTGTATGGGACATGAGGTGACTTTTCAGCCAATGCACTGATCACATTTCCCAATGAAGATAATGCTCTGTTAATTTTACTCGCTTCCTTTAACCGGTCTGCCGTTGCTCCAGTCTTTGATTGACGTTCACTTCCAGCCAAATCAATTAAATTCAGTTTACCGACTTTGACTGTGGACGATTCGCCCGTTTCACACATTTCAATTTTGATCATAAAAATTGCATGTGATCGCGAACTGTGTTCATTCATGTTGGTTCGACCAGTTGTTCGATTTTTATTTCCCTTTTGCATGACATAGATCATTTCCTCGGCACTTTTACACAAAACTGAGTGAAGATTTGGCACAACGATGCCAGAACCACGTTCACGCAATTCAAGGATTTCAGTGGTATTTGGTTTGAGTAAATCTCGAAGTTCTTCCATGTAAATTTCGAGATACGAGACTGCGACGAGGAAATTCATGTTTTGTGCGCGATTAATGTGACTCCAAATCTGTTCAAAGGTTCGTGGTATGACACCACTTTGTTCGGGGTCATTTTTCAAACCTTCCATGGTGAATGTTTTACCGGTGCCAGTTTGACCATAAGCGAACACGCATCCATTGAATCCTTCAAGAACGGATGAGACAAGAGGACGAACCACCTCATCATAGACATTTTGTTGAGTTGAACTGAAATTTTACAAATAAAAATAAAATTAAATGAGCATTCAATCATCTGTTCATTTGAATCGAGGTGTAAAATTTACACGATTAACCGTTTCCGCTTCAGTGACTCATCGTGTAAAAAATAAATAAAATTTTATTGTTCCTAAATTTTGGTTGCGTTTCATGTGTGTGATATAATACTCTAAAAGTGAAAATTTACACCAAAACAAAAAAAAAATATTCTCACAGATAAATAACAAATCGACCTTCAAATATCTTGTGCAAATAACAAATATTTAATTTCAATTTAACTCACTTCCAATCATAGACCGCATCATATGTAAACATCTTGCGGTTATCTTTACTCGAATCATTTGGATTGATTACTTCAATGACACCTCTTGACGGAAAAACCTCAACCACTCGTTGAAAATTGCCTGCTTCCTCTTTATTTGATAAAGGGCGACATCGAACGACCACCTGCACACATTCATTTCGAATATTCTATGAAAATTGAAGAAATTCAACATTATTTAGCTGTTTTACACTAAAATTTGAAATAAAATCCAGGAAAATTTGAATATTTTTTTCATTCAAAATGGTTGTCATGGGAAAACAACCCTTGAAAAAATTTTCCACCACCCCAAAAATTTCAAACTTACTTTATTCTCCTTGTTTTTTGCACTTCTTGACATAATTTGATGTTTATTGCACTGTAAATATGTTATATCTTAATATTAGATGATTAATTTGAATTTAATTTATGTTTTTATTTAATTTTTGCATTTTTTAAAATTTATTTTGAAGAGAAAAACTTTTTTCTTTGACTAGAACAAGAGACGATATGAATGTAAATATCGATTTTACAAAACAGATGTCTGTATATGGAGTGTATATGATTCATACACACACACATAGAGACGTACTGAAATGAACGCATGAACAGGAAGCGGTTATTTTTGAATTTAATTGAACACGTGGTTAAATGATAATTTTTTTTTTAAATTTTATTATCAATTTTTAACGCATTTTTGTAGATATGGAAAAAATGCGACTATTTTTCGTAGCAAAGTCGCCAATGACGGCGGACAAACCGTCTGTAATAGTGCATTTTTTCTTACGAAATGCACTAAAAATGGTGAATTCTATCGATAGAAATGCGCTCGTGCTGATCGTTCACGATCACGTTCTACATTTTTTTTTGTGGCTGAGATCTAAATATTTGTAGGATGATTAGAAAAAAAATTTGATAATCTTATCTCATTTTGTGGATAACAATTCCAAACAAAAATATGTATTTAAGTCACTCACTTAAAATTTACTTTTCATTTTCAGAACATCACAAATCGCATCATGACAAAAGTCGCTGTAATTGGAGCCGGAATTGCTGGTCTCGCTGCATGCAAATACAGTAAACAAGCCAAATTAGAGGTCGATGTATTTGAGCAAACTAACAACATTGGAGGCACTTGGGTATACACCGATAAAATTGGAACAGACAAATATGGACTTCAAATCCATTCAAGTATGTACAGAAATTTGCATACGAATTTACCGAAAGAAACAATGGGATATCATGACTATGAATATTCTGGATTTGAAAGATCGTATATAACTCCAAGTGAGGTGATGACGTTTCTGGGAAATTATGTCGAGCATTTTGGATTGAGAGATCATATTAAATTTGAACATCTTGTGACAAAAGTTGAGCCGTTACAAGGTGATCAATGGAGTGTGACAGTGCATGACTTGAAAAAAGATGAAAGTATCACGAAGATTTATGATGCGATTTTCATCTGTAATGGTCATTATTCAACTCCAAATGTGCCAAAGCTCCAGGGGAGTGAATATTTTACAGGAAAAGTGATGCATAGTCACGATTATCGGTATCCAGAGCCATTTAAAGACCAAAAAGTGCTTATAATTGGTGCCGGACCATCTGGAGTCGATATAACAAGAGATGTGTCGACAACTGCACAATTTGTTGGATTTAGTCATCATTTACCATCAAAAATTTTGAATGCTTATGATGAAAATGTGACACAGCTACCAGATGTCGCTCAAATCTTGGATGACGGAAAAGTCCATTTTTATGATGGACAAGTCTTGGAATTTGATACGATAATTTTTTGTACAGGATACAAGTACGTCTATCCATTTTTGAGTCCGGAATGTCAAATTAAAGTCGAGGATAATCACGTAACGGAACTTTACAAGCATATTATTAACATAAATTATCCGACGATGTATTTCATTGGAATTCCATTTACAACGATTATTGTTCCCTTGGCTGATATACAGGTAAAATTTAAAGCACATTTTAGTACATTTGTCCGTCCGTCTGTCACATTTTTAAAATGGCTGACGCATCATGAATAAACTGCGGTTCGCGAAAAAGTCGTTAACCGTGAAAAATGTTGACAATCGGGAAAAAAAACTTTAAAATGACTGAATTTTCAAAATGGCCGACTTTTCTTAAAAAATGAATTCAATTTTTAGAAATGCGCTCGTTTGTATTATTCACAATTACTTTTTCTACATTTTTTTTATTTTATCATTTTATCACAGGTCCGTTTTTGTATGAAATTCCTCACAAATGCCGCTGAGTTGCCATCCCAAGACGAAATGAGACGAGATACGAATGAAGATATTTACCAAAGACAACTCAAAGGACTTCCAAAGCGTAAAATGCATAAATTAGGAGAATTAATGAGCCCATATCTCAACGACTTAGTTACAATAGCAAATGTTGAGCCAATTAAACCTGTAATCCTCGATATTTATGCTCGTGGACGTTATTTAATGCAAAACGACATAAGAAATTACCGGAAATATAATTACAAAATAATTGATGATTACAATTTTATACAAACAATGTAATAATTTTACGCATTTAATTTTCGATATTTAAATTTTTTATGTACAGATTCACTAAAAAAAATCACAGTCAATTATTTTTTTAATGACTTTAATTTTGATGTTCATGCTGGGCTTCAGATTCCCTCCACGTCCTCTTAATCATCTCAACAATCTGATTATACAGTCTTGATCGTGAAAAGTAATAACACGCACATGCAATGATAAAAAGCCACGCAACCCACAACCAAATATCCCGTTCATACACCACTTTATTCGATAACGGTCCATTAAAATCATCCGAAGTCACATATGCTGCATTTAACTTATATGCCTCTAAATTTGTGTATCTATGAATGAATTTGATGAAATTCTTCACTGAATACGATGTTTCATTGTATTTGACTAACGGTCGTCCTTGATGGAAAATCATGATAGTTGGAAGGCCAATTATGCCAAAGTCACTATTCAAACTGTAATGCTTCAAGGCGTCAATTGCAGCAATTTTCAGGTTTGGAAATTGTCTTGGCAGTGCATTGAAATGTGGTGCTACCATTGCACTGCCCGGACATGATTTTGTATAGAACAGGATTAGAGCACAATTGCCAGGTTCTGTTCGTTTAGTTGAATTTCCGTTTGGTTGAAGAAGCAGCGCAAGTTCCTTAATTGAATCAATCATCAAGAGCGTTCCATTTCCTTTGAATGGAATACACTTAACACTTTTTCTTCCCACATAGGGTTTTGTGTCATTTAGTTCTGTTAGCAAATCGTCATCTCGCAGGCAAATTTTACTATTTTGATTGACAATGCGATCCATGAAGGAGTAAGTTGTGTAACCGCGAATGTTGCCATTGGCTGATTTGATGTTAGGTGTTGGTGCCTCAATTTTCTTCTTTGATTCCATAAAATCACCTGAAATTAGTTTGATCAGGAATTGAAGACCTTTCAACTCGATTGCTGTTACAATTGACATTCCGAAAGTTACTGAAAATTAAAAATTGAATTTAAATATGAAAATTTTTATGTATTTTATTGGCTTACCAACGACAATCAAGACTAATATTTTAAAGAAAATCATTTTGAATTGAAATTTTTACTTTTTGAATATTTTTCTTTCCTTTTATTTTGATTTTGTGTTCATGATTTTATCAGGCATCAAAGTTTTTGCTTTCACTCTACATTTTTTAAATCCTTGAGGCCTCCTTAAATGGGCTCAATTGAACTTAATTTAAAGCATAATTTGAGTTTTTACTTTTTCATTCAATTCAATTTAAAAATCAAGAATTTAAATTTTTTTTCATTAAAAATGAGATAAATTTTGTATTCAGGTTAAGAATTTGGCATTAGCTTACTCAGCTGTCAATTTCCTATTGATCATAGATCTGTCAAAATATTGAGTGACGATTTCATTTGAATTTTTTTTCTTCCACAAAAAAGTTAATTTTCATTGAAAATAAAATTCTTTTGATGTGAAATTACTTTGGACATTTTTACCTTTCAAAATATAAAGAACATTTTCAAATTAATTGAAAAACAAAGAAGTTGATAGAAGAAAAACTTTTTTAACTTGAAGTGCCACCTGGATTTTCAGTGTTGAATTATTAGTCTGTCAGAAAAAAAGGAAAACATTTCCAAAAATCGTCATAAAAAATTGTAAAAACACATCGAAAAACGTTTTAAAAAAGACACAAAATGTCTTTATTCGCTGCATTAGGTCTCGAAGATGACCCAATATTTGGGTAAGTCTTGAAATTCATGAAGAACATCACTAAAATTCGATAAAATATTTGTCCACGTATAAACCCTACACAAATCACATTTCAAAATTTATCGAAATTTCTATCGCTTTCTATTCATTCAATATGTTCTAGAATGTCTTTGTTTGAGTGCAATTCTTTATTGATTTCATTTTCATTTCACAATGGATGTTCATTTAACAAGAAAATTCCAAATAAAATAAGAAAATATCGATTACATTAAAAACTCATTAAATTTATTGTCATGTCCACCATTTTTAATTTTATATGAAATTCCAATTCACTTGACTTTGATTATGAGACTTTAAATTTATTTTTTTTCAGTGCTCACATGCGTCAAATGCGCCAAATGAATAACATGATGAATTCATTGTTCGGAAATCCATTTGGAGGAATGATGGGAATGCAACAAATTGCACCACCACAACAAATGTTCAGTCGTCAATTGATGCCCATGTTCTCAAATAATATGTCTAACCGATTGCTAAATGTCACCGATATGCCCTCACACGAAGGAATTGGCTATTCAAGTAGTTCCGTATTCTCAATGACAACTGGCCCTGATGGCAAGCCACAAATTTATCAGGCATCTTCAAGTACGAAACAAGGTCCCGGTGGAATTCGCGAGACACGAAAAACTTTACAAGATTCCCGAACTGGCACGAAAAAAATGTCAATTGGACATCACATTGGGGAACGTGCTCATGTCATTGAAAAAGTGCAAGACTTGAGCTCTGGTCAATTGGAGGAAAATGAGGAGCTTATTAATTTAGATGAGGAGGAAAAGGAAACATTTGACAGGGAATTCAAACAAAAAGCACGCAGTATGGGAGGACGTCGTAATGGACCTGAAATTCAAGCTATCATGCCTGCAGCATCATCATCATCACCAAAGTAAGTATCCTTATACTGAAATTTCATTTAAATGACATATCAGAACATATTCTTGAGTTAAAATTTTACATTCATAGTCACAAGTCCTTGATTAAATTTCCGATATTAAATTAAATTAAATTTAAGCATATTTGTGCCCCGAAAATTAATTTCCTCAATGAATGTATGCTTTAAAATGATATAAATGAATTTCGTCCACGATTATCACCCTGAAAGTTCTTTTTTTTGTAAATTTTAACACACAATTTCATATCAAAATTTAAACAAAAAAAAAATTCAATCAATCAAATCCCTTAATATCAATATAACTAAAAAACAGTGCGAATGGAAGTTCTACTGCTACTACTACGGAAAGTGTCGTCGATAGATTGACAAATAAGTACAAAAGTCCAAAACTAGCGAGACGCGCAATTCGAACTCCTGCATCATCTCCATTGGCATCGTCGGCAACTGTATTAGATAAAAATACTTCTACAAGGTTTGTTACTTCAACGCCTCTTCTCTTCATGTAAAAATAAAAAAAAATTATAATATAAGAAGAAAAAATATTTAATGATTGGATTGAACGTGAAGCTTTTAATGACTTTTTGATGTTTGCGAGATACCGATTGAAAATAATTGCGTGACTGCTTACATTTGTTCTCATTTTAAATGATGAATGAATATCGAAATTTATTTACATTAATTATGATTTTAAAGTTTTATCAGTAACTGGACACTTGCCGAAGGAAATTTCAAAAAAGTATTCATTCATTATTTAAAATCGAAAAAAATCAAAAAAATTTAACATTGAAATTTTGCAAATAACTGTCAAAATCTACGTTGATTTTTGTGTCATATTAAAATTTTCTAACATCAATTTCCAGGGATGGATTTAGAATTTTTCGCCACAAAATGTCCCTCTTCGTAAATCCGTCCTTGACATTTTCCATTTCAACGTAGCTCTTCACACGTTATTTTCAGAGTTTTTCTCCTTCAAAACATATTTGAGCATGCACTTGATACACATTTTTTTTCATACCAACATTAAATTTTGTGTGATTTTTATTTAAAAAAAAAACTTAATCGAGTCATTTCATTTTCTTCAATGTAACATTTTAAAGGGGTACTGATTTCAAAAACTTCATTCATCTTTCTCTGAAAAACTAACAAAACATTTTTCTTTTGCTTTAAAATAAACGACTCACAATCCGAAATGAAAACAATGCTCTTAAAATATGTTTAGATTTGCGATTTTGTTTTAAAAAATTTGAAAAAAAAATTAAATATTAAAACACTTATTAATGAAATTTATTTTTTCTTTTCTTTTTTTTTATATTTTTTACACAATTTTCTTTTCCTTAATCCAACTATTTCAAAAAATAAAAATCAACAGCGTGCATCCTCATCCGTACAATCCATCATCCCGTAAACACAAGGCGATCAAAGGACCAACAAACTACGTCAATCGTCATCAATAAAACACCATTCAAGTAATCCATGAAAGAAATCAATGCCAATGCAAGAGACAACGCAAGGAATTAAAATAAAAAAAAAATGATTCTCTCAAAAATTAAATTTAAACTAATTTGCTAACTATTTATAAGTGTTTAGAGTATAATTATAATGTAACGTATTCATGAAAGAAAATTTTCTTGATTTTAAATTACAATACTTTTCAAGATAAAAGTAAATTCCATTCATTTTTTTTTCATACCAGTACTTATGCAGTGAAATTTCGTCACATTACACTTCCAATATAATTTTTTTTTTTTGTGTTATGAATTTGAATGCATGAATATTAAAATGATTGAATTTATGATTGAAACTTAAAAATATTTATAAATTTAAGAATAATCTTAAACCAAGTCCCTGCTCCCCCCGCCCTTATTCAAATAAAAATATTAAATTTAATTAAAAAACAATAAAATAAGAGCTCCAGGAAAATTCATGAATAAAAGATTAAATTAAGAAAATTAGAATTAATAAATATGATAATTTTTTTTTTGTTTTTATTATTTTATTTTTTTTTATTCAAATATCGTAATGTAGAAAAAAAATTCATTGTTATTTGGATTAAATTACATTAAATTAAAAGAATTTCGTTTTTTAAATATTATTACGAATATTTGTATTAAAATTCTTCGTATGATTTTAAAGGCACATAATAGTTGTTTTCAATTTATTATTATGATGTATGATTAAAAAGAAATTAAAACTAAAATACAATAAAATTTAAATAAATTAGTGCGATATATACAATTTTTAATTATTTGGAAGACCCAGATATTACGATTCAAAGCGAAATTTTAACATCAGTTTATCAGATGAATATTATTTTTGCTTCAGATAGTCAAGCGGCTCTTCAAGCCCTAACAAAGTGCAAAATAACATCTTTACAAATATACTACTGTATTGAAAAACTAAATGAAATTGGGAAGTCAAATAATGTTAGACTCTTCTGGGCACCAGGACACTGTGGCATCAATGGAATGAAGAAGCAGATTGTTTAGCGAAAAGCGGTTCTGAATTGACACATCCGATCGATATTTATAGTTGTGGAATATCAATTGCTATTGTAAAAGAAAATATAAAAAACAATTTAATTAAAGAATTTGAAGCAAAATATAACTTCTCAGCAGGACTTAGACAATCAAAGAAGTTTTTTCGCTATGTCGACCTTAAACGAGTGGATGAGTTATTAAATCTGACTAAACTACAAATTAGGTGGACCATTGGAATATTCACTGGACATGTTAATTTAGATACCACCTTAAGAAAATAAAGATAAGAGATGATGAAAAATGCAGATACTGTCTAGAGAGCCAAGAAACCTCGGAGCATTTTCTGTGCGACTGTGATGCAGTTATGTACAAAAGAAAACAAATTTTCAAGAAATATTATTTGAACCCATCCGACATTGATGGATACAAACTTTCAAAAATATATGAATTCTTAGACAAAATCGGAATACTAAGAGAAGCTGATTAGAAAAGGTTGTTAGCCTAGCAGCTTACAACTCTTGGGCATTCCTCAATTTTTATGGAGGAGACCACAATAGAACTCTTTGAGACCGCGGTGGTGCCCTTGTAAACCCTAACCTAACCTAACCTAACCCTTATGTGTGAAGTGTTGGATTTACATTCTAAGAAAGGTAGAAATACATCAACTGAAAAATGGAAGCTAATTCAGTCATAAATCAATACGTCTAAATGTTACAGAAAATGCCATGTGTCACTTCTACATCGTCCTTTGTTGAGCGACATTTTTCACTTATTAACAACAAATTTAGAGATAAACGCTCCAAAGCAACTATTGACTCCGCTTAAATTCTTTAATTGAAACTGAAAAATTAAACAAATTTGTTTCTTCGAACAATAAATATCGAAAGATTCTTCAGCGAAAAAAAATTAATTCGCGGCTCGCATTTGCTCCTAACATATTCTGTTTTTCAAATGGATACTTACGATAAAAATTTAAGGCACTAGAATTTAAAAGATTCATTAAACGTGGAAATTTACAAATAAAATTTATTTAGAGATTCAACTTTAGAGAATAAAACACTCGTTATACTTAAAAATATCAAATAAAATGAAAGTATTTTTTCTACAAGGCCTTATCCATTTTTTGTGGTTTTATTTGAAACTCCAAAGGCATATCATGCATCAGTACTCGAACACAGGCCAAAAAAAGTTCTTGGTATGCACTCACGTCAAAGCACGGATATTTATCATTTAACTTGACCAAATTCTTCTTGTACTCCACAAATTTCTTTTCAGCAAATTCCTTATCGTAGTTTGTGATCCGATATGAGTCAGTCATAGCTGTAGCTGTTGAATGTTTCATAGTCATATTTTTGAATAGCGGATAATCTTTGAGACATGCTTCACATTGACATTCAAAAATATACTGATCGTGCAACAGTTTATGTCGTTCATACAACGTTTCAAGGCAATGATGTGCACCATAATTATCAAAAATTTGATCACCTTTCTTGATACATCGATTTACAATAACAACATTATAGACTCCATCACCCACCCGGACAACATTCGGAGCACATGAGTGATTTAACAGACTGCACAATGCAAATGAACCACTCCCAAATTGTTTTGGACTATAAAAACCTTCAATATCGACAAGTAATGGATCTGTTTTTGCCATACTTGATAATGAGTGATAATTTACAGCTGATGCTTGGCAAATCCGAAACATTAAATCAAGAAATAATTTCTCATGATCTTTTGTCTTGAGTAATTCACTCGAAATATTTGAGAAATCTTTTAAAAGATAACAGGCAATTGCACACAAATTCGCGCGTTGAAATAAATCCGAGACAGAGCGACCAGATTCGTTAGTGGCAAGTGCATAAATTGCACGAAAATGTTTCTCTTCACTCAATTGAGTATAATCAAGGTCAAATGCACTTTCAGTCTCGAGATTCACTTGATTTATTAATTCCTCCAATTCACGTGGACTGTCAAACATGGTAAAGGCATAAATTGTTGTTCTGATTGTGATTACCATGATTTTGTTGAATAGTGAAAAAATACCATCGATTACTTTGCACTCAAATTTATGAAAGCGCTTCCATCCTTCGTTGCGACAATTCTCGGAACAAAACATTGCCCGAGTACAATGATCACAAGGCAAGAGATTCAAATAATTTGATTCAAGACAATTGGCACATCGTTGATATTCTGAGCCATTTAACGATTGAATGCATTTCGAGAATGGTTTTTCAATAATTATCACATCACCCGGATACAAATCGTGCTTAGCTCGAATATGGCGACCAAATTTATCGGATGTTACATATTCCAGTCCTTCAATCATAATTGGCATCCTTTCATTTGGGGGATATGACAATTTAACGTTACATTTCTCTTTCTTAAATTTCTCAAAATTATCTTCATTTGAACCCATCAGTCTTAGACATTCCTCTTTGCGTTGCACCAATTTCGGCTTCAACTTTTCCGGGTAATTGTGCTTCAATGCAAGTTCAATGTTCTCCAAACAAAATGTATAAAATCCTGCATTCAAGTAAATCGCTGATCGATTTGCATATCCAATTGCAAGATTTTCTGAATCATTACCGGCAAAACAAATACTACGATTGTAACATGAAAGTGCAGATAAATAATCCTTATCTTTGATGAAAAATTGATTCCCTTGATTGCGTGCGGCTAATGAGGTAGAGTCGTTCTTTGGCACAAAAATGTGAGACACCGGTGGTAAGAGATTCTTTTGTTTCAATAAGTCTAATGAGAATAAAATTTTATCTGATCCATCTGTTTGTTGGATGAATTCCTTTGAAACTTCTATGACTTTTTTTTCGGAAGTGAGTTGTTTGACGAGATCATCCGAATAATCATAAGCTTCTTTGTGCATGATTTGGCATTAACAGGTCTAAATTGAAATGAAAATATTAATTTTAATCAAAGTTCACATTGAAAATTAATTTAATTTACCTTTTCATTGAAAAACGTTCCTTTTTTGATCAAATATTTTTATGTTTTTATGCTAACAGCTGTTTTTGACATTTATGCTGTCATTATTATTATTATTGTTATTTTTTCATATGGTCAGACAAACATTTTTTAATTTAAATTTAAAATAAAAAACCTTGAAACTTAATGCAGGTAATCAATGAGTGAAGAAATTTTAGAAAAATCAAGTGATACAAATGAAAATCAAGATGATGGAACAACAGGGAATAAGCGTCCCCTTTCAACGTCCTCACAGGAGTTCTTCGAAATATTGGACGATGTAAAACAGATTGCATTGCAACAGAATGGAGCAACTTATACCAAGTCCCTTTCGGATGAGCAGTACTACAATAACGCAAAAAAATATTGGAATTCTATTGGTGAGACCCTTTAAAGATCAATTGAATTGTAACCGTTAAAAAATTAAAAAAAAAAAATAATTTCAGATCCAAATGACGATGGGATGCTCGGCGGTTTTGCCAGTATCTCATATTGTGACGTCCAGGGCTCATCTCAATTCCTCCAACAAATTTTCCGGACAAAGCCGTCACCTGGACGGACCTATGCCTGTGACTGTGGTGCCGGAATCGGGAGAGTTAGCAAAAATTTATTGATAAATTTCTTTGATAAAGTTGACCTTGTGGAGCAAGACCCCCGATTTTGTGAGCAGGCTCGAGAGAATCTCAGTCAAACAGAAAATTTAGGAGAAGTTTTTAACAAAGGACTACAAGAATTTGAACCGGAAACAGAAAAATATGATGTAAAAAAAAAGAAAATCGATATTCATTCAATGCAGTAAAACATAAATAACTTTATTTTTAGGTTGTATGGTGTCAGTGGGTCCTTGGACATTTAAAAGACGACCATTTAGTATATTTTTTTCGTAGATGTGTGAAAAGTTTGAGGAAAAATGGAATGATTGTCATTAAAGAGAATGTCACATCGACAGATAAAGTTGAGTTTGATGCAAAAGATTTTTCAGTGACACGACCCTTGGCATTACTGAAAAAGCTGACACAAGAAGCCGGACTTCGAATTATTCGTGAAACTCGACAAAAGAATTTCCCAAAAGGCCTTTTTCCAGTCTACATTTTAGCACTGAGACCGGTTGTGAATTAAATTTGATAAAAAATTTACATAAAATTAACATTTATGAGTATACAAAATTAAAAATTAAAAAATAAAATTATTATGCTTAGCTTAAGGTGAAATTTTTTTCTCATAATTTTTATCATCCTTCATCTCATATTTAAATTTCCGATAATTTTTCATGTCAGAATACGACAATGCACGTGATTCATCGTAAATATCAAGTAAGACAGGTTTAATTCCATTTAACGCTCCAATCCTCACAAGGTCATCAATGTAATTCCTCATATAATCAGGCCACAATTGATGCATCCTTCGTCCACTGTATCCTTTTCCTATTCGATCCTCAATTTCATGATTCAATTCCTGATACATTTCATGCTTCGATGGCAATTCAATTCGTTTCAACAATATTTTAAGTGAAAATTGAATTTGTAACTCAATTAAATGGGTAAAAATTGTTACATTTGTCATTCCAATGAAAAATAAAGTGGAATGTTCAATATGCATTATGTGTTTATACAACGGCATTATATGATTATTATCCATTTTGATTCCACATTCATCTCCGATGAAAGGAAAATTGTAATTGTATCCAGTACAAAAGATTATTGTATCAAATTTTTCGGAATTTCCATTCAAAAAATTTACAGATCCATCACTCGCAATATGTGTAACGTCTGGTAGTTGATGAACATTAGCGGGAAAAATGTCTTTGAGTATTTTTGGATGGTGACTTAATGCAATGTGTTTTGCTTTTTGAGATACATCAAATGTTAAATCGATTCCTGATGGACCTGCACCGATGATGAGCACTCGTTGATCTGTGAAAATAAGAATCATGAAAGAAATGCACTTGAAATTTGAATTGAATCTACCTTGAAACATTTCTGGATTGTCATATTCTTTGCTGTGCAGTGTTTTGCCTTGAAAATATTCCATTCCTTCAATTGAAGGCATGTTTGGTGTTGAAAAATGTCCGTTACAGACAAAAATTGCATCAAATACTTCACAAAACGATTCACATGCATCCAAATTTTGTACTTCAACCCTCCATTTATCGTTTTTTGGTTCAATTTTAGTGACAATGTGACCAAATTTAATGAATTCCATTAATTCAAAATTTTCAGCATAACAATGTAGGAATTCTACAACTTCTTTCCATGACACATACGACTTGTCACACATTGAGGGAAATTCAAAATCGCGAAATCCCATCACTTCAATGGGAGAGTTAGTGATTAGATTTTTGTACATACTTGTTTGATGTGAGAGGTCATTGACCTTTGAATCTTTTGTATATACCCAAGTTCCTCCGATTGTATAACTTTTTTCAAATACAACGACATCCAATCCTGCTTCTTTGCAATATTTGCAAGAAACGAGACCTGTGACACCGGCACCAATAACAGCGACTTTCATTTTTGACGAAATTTGTGCAGAAACGTCTTTAATTGTATGGAAGTGAATAGTCAATGAAAAAATCAAAAAATAATTGTTGTATAATTTTTGCGAATTTTTTTCTATTCTGTGTTATCAATTAAATGATATGCCAAATGAAACGAGTTTATATTAAAGGTATGTATTGTTTTATATTGGTTTTATATCTTTTGAATATTGAACTTTTATGATTATTAATCTTAAAAAAAAATAATTTATTTTCTTCCCATATAGATAAGTGATTGTAGTTTTAGGTTGAATATCCCTGATACAAATTAATGGATCATCAACGGTAAAAAAGCGGAGCTATGGACCGGCAAGTAAGGACTAAGGTTAAATTAAAATGATAGAGATTTCAGCGGGAACCAAATACAGCGGGAACCAAGAGCTTCAATTTTCTGCCAGTCCATGACAAGGAAATGATTCTCGAAGTCATTCAATAAATGAATTGTAATAAATTACACTTCAATTTTCATTCATATCACACTCAACCCATACATTAACATCAAAAACATAATTATAATTATAAAAAAAAAACTGCATTGGTTTACTAAATTCAGACATCTCTTGTGCACTGCATGTAAGTTAACCCATTAACCACCACTGGTTCTCAACATATTTTTTCTAATATTCAATATAAATAATTAGACATGTTTCAAAGATGTCAGGCCAGTTATTTTGATTTTTTTCGATTATGATAAGAAAATTATTAGCAGAAATAAGATGAAAAGTTATGCAATTTTTTCCTCTTCGTACAAGATTTCTGTACGCTTTTCTGTGATATTATACGACATTTTCAACCGGCTCTCCTGTAAAAATTTTGTATGAAACTCAAAATTTTCATCGAAGAGAAAAGTGATCACTGTTACGCAAAGAACAAACGCTAGAAGAAAATTTTGCTCTAAACTCAATATTTCTAGCAGAGGCGGTTAATGGGTTAAGTATGTTTTTACATATTACATTACACGACTTGACTTAAAATCTAATCTTATTTTAATTTCAAATAATTTTGTCTATATATGATCGCAGATTTTTGAGGAGATAAATTTCCTCACATTAATTTATTTGATTCAGTTATACTTAAGACGTTGACCAGTGAATATCAATTAAAAAATATAAATAAAAACGTTAGAAGATTCAAGTGTGTAAAACTATACCAAAAATAAATAAATTTTAAAATTATCAGTTATTATTTGGAAAGAATATTACAAAAAAAAAACATATTTAAAAAAAATAAATTTCCATTATTAAATATTTTTAAAAAAAAATAAACAAAATTAAGGTAATTTTATTTTATAAATCAACAAAATATGAAATTAACTCATGTATTTTATAAAAATAAAATAACATATGGAAATTTCCAGATGATTTACGTGTGTTACAAAAATATTTCAAATAAATAAATAATAAACAATAACTTACATCATAATTTAAAATCTTGAAAACAAACTTTCAATGAATAATAATAAAATTATTTTTATTGATAATTAGTAAACACTTCTAGGATTTGCCCCTTTTTATTTTTATATAATCAAAAGTATTTATTATTAAGATTAGCAAATTGTTGCACTATCAATTCAGACTACATATGATTTAGTGTAAAAATAAATATCAGGTCATTCAATGTCTATGTATTGCATTTTCAAAGAATGCAACAAATTTGTTACATATTGATAAGTTTTTTTACAATTTTTATTTGCATTAGGCCATAAATGTATGTTAATTCATATTTTAACGCAATTTTAGTATAATGTTAATGTTAAATGATGTTTAACCCTTCAACGAAGGTTGGGCTCAATGTTTTTGGTTCGATAAGTATCAAGCTCTATGCAAATATACGTAAGCGATTGCAGCGCCACAAGAAAAATAATTTTTTGAATAACTTTCAATAGATTTTTTTCACTAGCAAAGTCCATTGAATAGATTTTCATCTGACATTTCATTTGACGTTTATTTTCTATAGAAACACATACGGAAACTTCAAAATTTTGTATGTGAAATTTTCAAATGTCTAAATGAATTCTGTTCTATGGACTTAGCCTGTCAAGCTCTATACAAATTACGGAAGCGATTGAACAGCCATGAGGGCGATAATTTTTTGAAGAACTGTCAATTGATTCTTTCATGTAAATAAATATTTAGTTCCAAATTCTGCCGTTCTGCTCTGGGGTCGCAATAAAAGAAGACCAGTTGGACACCTTTACGTAAACTTTAGTAAAGCGACTATAACTCAAAATTACAAACTAAAATTATCTTCAGGGTAAGCACATTTAATTTGACAGCTCATAGAAATGTCAGAATGTCGTACGTCAATTTCATGCAAATTATCATCATAGGTTCCAAGAAACTTGGGAATAAAGGGCTCATATACCACTATGAAATTGATTCCATGTCAGTTTTGAACGATTATCAGTCAAACATTGAAATAGAAGCGTAAAACTTTGACACTAAACGTCAAAACAGGTGGCATTGATTTTCAAGGAAGCGAAGGGTTAATTTTATAGTAATCATGTTATATTTTTAATTTTAATTTTCCAATTCAGTCGAATCAGAATTTCTAATTATTTTGAGATGTTTCCTAGACAATAAATTACATCAGCACAGAAAACGGAATGAATTCGAAGACGTATCGAGGTCATAAAATGTGAATGAATGAATGAAAAACATGTCAATCAAATATTCCGTTAAAAATAATGCACGCACGTTTATTTTTTTCAGGTTAATAAACTGATTACAATCAAATTAAATCAATTTCATATCATTATTTTACAGAATTATGGAAAACTTACATATCGCTGTAATTGGAGCTGGAACTGCTGGTCTATCAGGTGCAAAACACGCGCTAGCTGCCGGATGTAATGTCACCGTGTTCGAACAAGCCAAAGCACTTGGTGGTACATGGGTTTACACAGATGCAACTGGTAAAAATGAGTACGGCATCGATGTGCATAGCAGTATGTACAAAGGTCTTCACACAAATTTACCCAAAGAAATTATGGGTTATCCAGATTTTCCGATACCAGAACAAGATCGCTCCTACATCCCAGCTGAGGATATGCTCAAATTCCTTAATTTATATGCAGAGACATTCAATGTCAAGCAATGTATCAAACTTGAACATTATGTCATTCGTATACGACCAATTGAGGATGGAAAATGGGAAATAATTGTACGAGATTTGCCCAATGATACTCTGTTAACATTGAAATTTGATGCCGTGCTTGTTTGTAATGGGCATTATCATACACCAGCATATCCGAACTATCCTGGATATAAAATTTTTAAAGGAAAACAAATTCATAGTCATGATTATCGGTGTCCTGATCCGTACAAAGACGAAACTGTGCTAGTTATCGGTGCAGGACCAAGTGGCATGGATTTGGCATACGAAGTGGCAAAAGTAGCGAAACGCGTTACATTGAGTCATCATTTACGGGATAAACCAAAAACGATTTTTCCTGAAAATGTTACACAGAAACCTGATGTTACATCGATGACGGAGCACGGAGTTCATTTTAGTGATGGCAGTTATGAAACATTTTCTGTTGTCTTGTATTGTACAGGTAAAATTCAATTTTTTTAAAAGAAAAATTTTAATTAAAATTCAATATTTTCACAGGATATCAATACACATTCCCATTCCTGAGCGTGGACGCTGGAATTTATGTCGATGATAACTTTGTAACTCCCCTGTACAAGCATTGTCTTAACATAAATTACCCAACAATGGCCTTCATTGGTCTCCCAACATTCGTTTGTGCATCACAGATGTTTGATTTACAAGTAATCTTTTAATTCACCTCCTATCCACGCATTTAAATCTTTTATTTTTAATTTATAGGTACGCTTTGCATTGAAATTCATCACTGGTGCAAAACCAATGCCAAGTAAAGACGAAATGCTGGCAGATACAGAAAAAGACATGCAAGCTCGGTGGGCAAAGGGATACAAAAAACGTCAAGCGCATTTAATGGGGGAGGATCAATGTAATTACTATGCTGATTTAGCAGAAACTGCCGAAATTGAGCCAATTAAACCAGTTATAACTAAAATTCATAAAGTCAGTTATCACAGATATTTAGATGATTTAGTGAACTTTAGAAAAAATAAATTCAAAATATTGGATAATGAAACTTTTGTTGAAATCGAAAAATAAGTAAAGAAATTAAATTTTTATTTTATACAATATTTTTTTTTTATTTTTATTAATATTTAAATTTTTTACGAATACTTATCATTAATAATAGTTATAACTTTAATTATAATAATATTTACTATTAAATAATAAAAAAAAAAATTGAAATATAATAATTTTATCAAAAATATGTAAAAATATACAATTTAAATCTTAAAAATAACTTAATTTTATATTTCAAGGAAGATTTAAACTGAAAGATAGTTTTTTTTATTTTTTTTTTAATTTAACATGAGGTGGAAGTGCAATAAGATAATAAGTAAATATATATTTATATGTAAGAAAGACCTTCAATGTATAGTTTTTTATTAATTCCTTTAATAATTATATTTATATTTAATATTATATTTTATATTTAATACTTGACTAACAAAAATAAAAAAAAAATTAATTGCAAAATAAAATAATTTGATTCATAATAATTTTTTATTTAAAACATTTAAGAATTCAATCATTAATATTTATTTTTCATATTCATTTGATCATGATGTTTCACAGTTAACATACTTTATACGTTTTTTTATAATGTTACAATAATCATTTAATTTTAATATTATTAGTATATAAAAGTACACACAAATTTTTAATGATTATTTTTTAATTTTATGTTTAATTTTTTTGATAAAAAAATTTATTACATTACAGTCAAGTTTTCATATAGTGAAAAATAAGGTGTACTTAATGATTCTACATAATTAGAAGTCAGTTTCTATGGATACTGACTTTTCATTATATAGAATCATTACATGCAGCTTATTTTTCACTATATGGAGACTTGACTGTATTTTACTTATTTTATCATAATTTTCTTATAATAACCTCCTTTAAAGTTTTATTATGTTTGTTTGAAATTATGATGGTAATGTAAATATTTTAACGTTTAGAATATGTATTATTTTTATTATATTTTATTTTCAGTTTGATTGCTATTTATTATAAGTATGGTACTATTGAAATTTTCAACGACCTTATCAACAAACATGGTAAAATTTTGTATGTGATTTTTTTGGCTGATGTTTCGTGGTGTGTCTTACTAATAATAACGGTGAATTTTAATTTCAAATTAATGAAATCAATCTGATCTTAACAAAAAATATCGGTGTCAGCAATAAAAAGCAAATATTGTACAAATGTTGTAGTTGGGCAGCCTTTAAGAGCACTGATTGAAGGATGGCCAGACTTTAGGAGCACTGACTTGTCGTTAACGCCACAATAAATTGATGGGTGGTGAATTGTTGTTGTATTATTGATTAGTCGAACAGAAGAATATACTTTTGGTTGATGAAAGAAATATTAGAAATATATGAAATTAACGTTCTACAAAGTTGTAGCATAACGTCTAAGGATATCAGTAGATCAGTAAACTTTAAATTTTTCAAGGATTTTTACTCAAAAATGTGTGTTTTGAAAAAATAAGCATTTTTTGAAGTTTTTTCTGTGTCAAGCGGTTGAGCCTCTAAGAAAATAAAATTTTATGTTGACCAGTTGGGGCTATCCAACGAGCCCAAGGTAAGTTGTTTCTCAATAGTCCTTGTCTGTTATATAATCGATCAAAAAATGCAGTTTGTTCAAAAATATTCAAAATAATGTGAATTCCGAATAAAGTGAAAGCTTACTTACACATATATTATATTATAATTAATTACATTACACACAGTTGGAGCAGAAATCACCATACCGTTATTGTCGGCTCTTTATATCATCTTTGTAATCATAACCAGTCTTTATTCCTTAATTGGTATGTTTAAATTCATCCATCATTTTATCTTCACGATAAAAAGGTCAAAGATACCTTTAGAGTTAATCTTCGGACGAATTTTCTTTTCTAGGAGTCAGAAAAAGGTAAATCATACAATTGATATTCTTGAGAAATTTTAGCGTTTTTCTATTAATTTCATGTTCGGAAGACTTATTTTAGATTCTGATTCAAAAATTAGTTCAGTAAAGGTTATGATTCAACAGTCTCTGTCAATATTTATCCCAAAAAAATCCTTGTTTTGAAAAAATTCAAGAGGATCTAAATTCTGAGCCCAAATTTCAAGCTTCATATTGAAGTCTTTTGATTCTATCTATTTGAAGTAAGTCCACACATGAGAAAAATAGAAAATACAGAAAAATCATATCTGATGGACATTATTAAAGTGATCTGGTGGCAGATTATCATCATCTGTTATAGTGCATTTATTCAGTGAAATATCAGTGAAAATTAATTGTACTTGTTCAATAAGATACCGTCAGATGGCATTGCAATCTCCTTTTAAAAATTTCATATTGATGTTAATAAGGTCGTTGAAAACTTTTTGATTATTCTTAACATGCATTTGATATCAAAATCAGGACGATTATTATTTTTTTATTATTAAGTTATGTTTTTTCACTCATGATTATTTATTTTTATTATTATTTTGATTTCAATTTTACGAATGTCTTTACTTAATTATTTTATTTACTTATTTAAGTTTATTATTTCATATTTATAATACAAATAATTAAATTGTATAAGATTTATTCATTTCTTTAAACGTATATTTTACTAATTATAAATAGTTTTAATGAAATTTTCATATTTAACAAATAAAATTTAATTGAATTGAAGATTATTTTGTTTCTATACAAATTCCACTAAAGAAAGAGACAAAGAAAAGTCAATAATAGTTTTAAGTTTATCATTTTAAATGCAAAAATCTCGATTGAAGAACATGAGCAATTTTAATTATTATTATTGAAGCTAAGATATTGAGCCTTGAATAACTTTGCTAATAAATTTCGTTTCATTGTTTTTTTTTTAATAGTTCCCTGAAAATTTTCAGTATTAAATTAAATTTAATGTTAATTTTTTTTTAATTTTAAGTTAAAGTTTCGTCATATCTACTAAGTGTAAGGCTTTTGATTGTTTCAAGTCTTTGCTCAAGTTATTAATATTTTTTGATATTATTTATTTTACTTTTGATGGAATTCCATTGCTTGGTCTTTTAATTGTTATGACTTATTTAAAGTGATTTTGCTCCAAAAATTGAGTATTGCTAAAAATGGATTTAACGGTTAAAGACTGACTATAAGATGGGTTTTACGGTTTTACTATAAAAAAGTGTGTTTTTTTTTGTTACTAAGACAGTGAAGGTTAGTTTTTAATTCAATTTATTTAATTTTGATTGAGATTCATAGAAAAATTTATGGTATTTCCTTATCCTCTAAATCATAGATAGGTGAAAATGGTTCTTCATATGTGAGAAAAGTGTTTGAATTGGAAGCTGTGGTCTTCTTCAAGTTAAGTGACATTGTTTCATCGGCAGTTTTCGTATTTGTGTCAGGTTTTGTGCTTGCTTTCTTTTTTTCACGTTGTTTTACAACGATCACAGTGTTGTTCAAGGAGGATTTCTTCTTGTAATCGTCTGAAATTACATACAATTTCTTATCTTTAGGACTTTTATCCTTTTGACCGGATTTTCTAAAGGAAGATTTTCCGTTTGTTAACTTTTCGTCACCTGATTGTGAATTTGGCGATGGAGTGATGCGTTTAGATGGATCGTCAACGATTATTACTTCAGGTTCTTGATTGGATTTATTCAGAAATTCATCACTAATGAAAATTAATTCGACCGAATCGACACCTTCGAGTACCTCATTTGATGAAGTACTTATGTCATCGACAGACTTGGAACGGTTTTTTGTCTCGCTTATTTTACCATTTCGTTTGAGATTATTATTTTTAATGATATCACCACCGTTTTTCAGATCAAGATCACATTTAATTACATCTTGTTTATTGGCCGTGGTGGTGAATTC
Source organism: Culicoides sonorensis (assembly GCA_900002565.1). Taxonomy (NCBI): domain Eukaryota; kingdom Metazoa; phylum Arthropoda; class Insecta; order Diptera; family Ceratopogonidae; genus Culicoides; species Culicoides sonorensis. The sequence goes on from LN483365.1 coordinate 582,188, forward strand.
TCGTCGCTGCACTTCGGGGGTCGATAAATTTTCGAGCGACCGTGAAAATGGTCGTTTCTTCTTGTGCGACGTTGCTGCATTGCGTTTCACAATGATATGATGTTCAGTACATTTTTTCTTAAATTCATCAGTTATGACATAAACCTCCTTATTTTTAGTGCCACCACCATAATTAGGACTTTTACCTTCAGATGGCTCTTCATGTTGTGTCCCAGTTGAACGTTTATCTGCTGAATTTCGTTTTTGCTGATGTTGCTTATTCAAATTAAAGATAATAAAATCATCGTGATCTGTCGTAACTGATACATTACTTTCAGATTGACGTGGTGAAATTGAAGTTGAGAGAAGACTTGCTCCATCACCGAGAAAACTACGACAACTTCCATTAAGATTTTCAGTATTCAATGCGGGATTGCTAAAAATTCGGGTGAGAAGTCGTTTAACGTCTAATGAAATACTACATTTTGTACATGTATTAATATCTAAGTTATTAACAATGTTGCACAAGTTATTGCGATCAAAGTTAATTATTTTCTTTTTAATTTCTTCACTGTTTCCATCTACACACTCATCAATGACATTCTTAACACTAGGCTCCTTATAACTATCAATATTGTTAATGTGATTTTCTTGAGTCAAATTGCATTCAGTTTGAGGACATTTACATTTGGGAAATCTTAAATTAATTTCAATTACATTATTAACGGAGGAACATGCAATATAGCCATGAACATTCGTTGCTGGTTCAATGTCCAATTGTGGATCGCCATTTTTCTGAGGAGTTCCTTTATCTTCGGTGGTTGTAATAATTTTGGGAGGTGCCATGTAACTTCTTACACTTTTAGTGGAATGTTGAGCCGATGTAGATTCAATTGTTTTTGTTATTGGCAAGTTTAATAATGGAGAATGCGCATGACGTCTTGTATCATGCGTCATCCACATTTGCTAGAGATCTGCAGCAGCCTTTGTACTGGGACTCTCCTCAGAATTGGCAGAACTAATTGTAATTGAACCATTAAGTAGATCCATTGAACAAATATCTTCATCATCACTTTTTTTATTATTTTTATTATTTTCATTTTTCTTAGTTCCATCACCTTTTCCCTCCTTATCTTCAGCATTTTTCTTTTTTTGTCAGTTAACCAGCTCAACTGACACAAATTGTTTCAGTCTCTCCAAATATTGACTGTACATTTCAACATCATTGTGTCCTGCACCTTCAACCCACAACGGCTCAACCGCACGAGGACATTTTTCATAAATTGTCATTCCATGTGAAAAATCAATAACTTCATCTTCTGTTCCATGAATCACCAATACAGGACTTGTCACTTTCGGAACTTTGTCAATACTGAAATTAATTTAAATTTAATTTAAATTCCACAAAAATGTATCAATTAAATTACCTTGGAAAAGCATCAAAGAACCAACTTCGGCGAGTAGCCGGAAATGCAACTCTCATTCCAGACATTAGTGGAGAATGCAAGATCACTGCGCCAACTTCATACCTAATAAAATGAATTTAATTTTAATATTTAAATGAATTTTAAATTTAAATTTTCACTTACCTGCTCGCAAGATCAACAGTTGGAACTGTTCCAATACTCTGCCCATATAAAATGATATTTTCCGGACTTATCCCGTATTGTGTTCGAAGTGCGTGCCAAGCTGCATCAATATCTGCATATAAATTTTTCTCACTTGGTTTTCCAGTGCTCATGCCATATCCGGAATAGTCATAGCTGAATATATTACAATTGATGCGTTGTCCGAGTCCGATGAAGAAGCTGGTCATTTGTCCCAAGTCAACTGCATTGCCATGAGAGAAGAGGATTGTGAATCTGAAAGGAAATTTAAACAAAATAAATTAAATTTTTTTTTTTTTAAGAGAAAGCAGTGTTTTGACCTTGATCATAAATGTCACATAATATTAAGTAACAGAAATTATTTTAAATGTCATATTTTTTTCATCGCAGGTAGTAACTTTAAGAGAATCCCATTCAAAGATCTATGTTATTGATGAGTGACGTGATGAATTTAGGGTTATAAATCTCTCTTTTCTTATCATCATTGTTAAAGAAAATAAAACAACTCTGGTTGATAATTAACTATTCATGTCAATATGCAGACCAACACAAAACAAATGAATAAAAAAAGTAGGAGGAATCTTAAACGATATGCTCGAGCGCATTTTCATAGCGAGTTTTAAAGGTTTTTCGGTTTTTTATTTAAGAATTTTTAAAGGGTAAACTCGTCAGTTTAACAGTTTACGGATCTGTAAACCGTATTCACCGTATATCAAAATACGGATCATTTGACCAGATAAACCAAAGTATAAAACCGTAAATCTGTCCGTCTATGTTACCTTTTATAAAAAATTTCACAATCATTTATTTTTCCGAAAACTTCAGATTTTCCGAATTTTTAAAGTTTTCCAATATTTCCAGTTTCCAAAATTTTCGAATTTCTCAAATCATCCGATTTTCCAGAATTTTTCCTCAAATTATTTTATTTTTCTGAATTTTCCAAATTTTCCACATTTGCTAAATTTTCAGATTTTCTCAATTTTTCCGATTTTCTCGAATTTTCCAAATTTCTAGAGTTTTCTGATCTTTCTGATAATTTTAATTTTAAGAATTTTCCACATTTCCCAAACTTTCAAGTTTGCCAAATTTTCCAATTTTCCTTAATTTTCCAAATTTTTTAAATTTCCTAATCTTTAAAGCAATTTTAATTTTTAGAAATTTTAAGATTTTCCGAATTTTCCAGTTTTCACCGAATTTTCCAAATTTTCAAAATTAGTTTTATTTTCCCGAAGCTTGAATTTTCCGGATTTCCTAAATTTCCAACTTTTTGAAAATCCGCTTGTGCATTGGGTTCACGATCACGTTCCTGTCAAATATTTACGAAATTCGGGGGTTAGCGATGAAATTTGTACTGTAAATCCCGTACAAACCCGTAATATTTTTTTCATACAAAATTTTTACGGTAAATACGGCATTTACAGTTTTTAACGATTTTTTTACGAGCGTCCGTAAAATTGACGAGTAAAGCCTTTTTAAGTTTTGCGTTTTTTTTTATTTAAACAATAAATTTTCTCAGACGGGCGCCAAAAGTGTCCCGATTGCTCATATCTTTTTCAAATCGACATGAAATGCACTTGAAACTAACACAACAAAAAATGCTGATCACATACAAAATTTAATGCCTTCTCACAATATGTATTTTGAGAACTTTATTAAACAATAAACAAAAATACTTAGTCATTAAAAATCGGCATGTATGACAAGTCATGCCGCATTTGCCTTCGGGCACAAAATGGTGAAAAATTTCAAGAAATATCATATGAAAATAACTTTGATAGTGTTTTCCAAGCATTCAAGGAAGTCTTTGACTGGACAGTGAGTATTTGAACCTCAAATTTACCATCAAATAATGAAAAATTTCAATTTTTAGGTTAAGAAATCTGATCCTGTAACAAAAATATGTATGACATGTAAAGCAAAATTATTGGACACTTTCATTTTTATAAAGCAAGCACGAGAAAATGATAGGAAATGGCGCAGTTATTGGTTGAAATCCAAAAAAGATGATATAATTTTATTGAGTAGTGATGACGAAGAATGTCCCACAGTTCAAATTAAGCAAGAAAAACTTGAAAATATCATGCAACATCATACAATTTCATTACAAAATATCAAGGAAGAAGGTGAAACATCAGAATCTGAGGTTGAATTTGAGGAAAAGGAATTGAATATAAATAATTCACAAGAAAGTACAATCAATTCCATGAAAATTAAAGAAGAACCTGCTTGTAACCTTGAAAATAGTGTTGAAATGAGAATAAATCTCCCAGATCAATCATTTACTATTCCAGCATTGGATTGGTCATCTTCTGAAAAAGGCGAAAGTGATATGGAATTGGAAACACCTTCATTTTATAATAAAATTACAGGGAATGTCAATGATACAGAAAAACCACCTGAAATATCATCAACTTCATCTCACGTCACATCAACCACAACGAAAACTTGTAGTGAGGAAATAAAAAAAATGGGATTTAACACGTTGGCGGAAAAACTTTTGGATATCAAGAGAAATTACTTCAATTATACGAAGGATCAAAAGATACAAATATTTTATGGACTCGATTGTCATTTGTGCAAAGAACTAAAGTTTGATACTTTTGAAAATCTTGAAAAACATTATTCAGATGAGCACAAAATTCGGAAAAACAGTGTCAAATGTTGTGACATTGACATAGTCAAGCCCATCATGCTTGATCATATCAGATATCATTTGGGTATGTGTAAGACCTCCCTCAAAGATCACATTAAACGACTAAAAACGTCTTTTATTTGTGAGGAATGTGGAGAATTGTTACCGACAGAAAAATTATTGAAACACCATGTTACCCGAACTCACTTGAACATTTTCAATCAATTAAGAACGCGATCATTGAGCTTGGATCCCGTCGGAACAACAATACTAAATATGTCAAACGGGGAATTTAAATCATCGCGATATCCTTGCCCTGTTTGTGAAAAACCATTTTATTATGAGTGTGATCTCAAACGACATTCAATTAAGCATATGAGTCCTGAAGAGCAATTACAATACAAAAAATACGAATGTCATGATTGTGAACTGAAATTTTTTGATAAAGCTGAAATTCAGAAGCATATTGAAACGGTTCATGCCAAGTACCATAGAAAGAGTTCGGGACAAGTCGTTTGCCTGACATGCAAAAAAACTTTATCTAATTTTCATCATTTTTTGAGGCACAATACGCTGCATTGGACTGAAGAGGAGCGCCAACGAAATTTACCGTATCGATGTAAATTTTGCTCAAAACGATTTTTCTATAAAAGTATGGTGCGGAAACATGTGAAAAAACATACTCGTAACTCAAATGACATTTCCACTGCACACACCGGTCATTTTTGTCCGCATTGTGAGAAAAAGTTCTATGTCAAAAAAATCCTGTTTGAAAGGCATCTCAGAACACATTGGACAAAAGCCCAAATTGAAGAGCAACGTGAAAGGCGTAAGGAGCTAATGAAATTCCAATGTGAGACGTGTGACAAGAAATTTTGGCGGGAAATCGATTTAATTGATCACATCAATTTTCGTCATTTGAAACAGTTTAATCATGTATGTGATGAATGTAAAAAAGTATTTTCGTGTAAAAGAAATTTGGAGCAGCACAAATGTTACAATAAATCGGCGGAAAAACACGAATGTGAATTTTGTGGAAAATTGTTTGGACAACCAAATGGACTCAAAGTTCACATGTATCAGTGGCATTTACCAGGATTTATTCATGAATGTCCTACATGCAAAAAAGGATTCAATCATTACAAAGCATTTGCTAAACACAAAAATGGGTGTTTGGAAGAAATTCTTACAAATGGGTAATTTAAAATAAAATGTTACAAGTAAAATAAAGCAAAACGAAACATTTATAACAAAATTCAAATAAAATATTTTTTTTTTAAATTCAGAAGAACTCACTTTGTCATGTTAAAATATTTTATTAGATACAAAAAAGTAGACTGATGTTATCAACGACCTTGGTATCCTTTGGAGAGGGGGTTTTCAGACTCTGGACCCTTCTTGGCACATTTCAGGGGTTATAAACGACTGCTCTCTTGAAAAAATATCCAGGAAAAATCGAAAAAAAGCGCATTATATTGATATTTATAACGGGATTGTCATTTGGACTCATTAAAAACATTTTTGAGAAATTTCTTGAAATTCTTGTCAGAATTTTGCATAATAAAAATTAAAAAAAAAAAATTTTAGAAAGCCATTTAAAATTTTGTTTTATAGAGACTTTGCTGTAATGTAAAACACATACACAGAAAACAGCTGATATTTGACATGTGCTTCTTCTAAATTCCTTCAGTGATAGTCAAAATGTCGTCAGACAACGAGCAATGTTTTCTTTGCATTAGTGTCAAAAATAATGAAATTGGCAGTAATTTGGAAGATATTTCCACTAAATCTAATCAAAATTTGATAAAGAATGCACTCATGGAAGTCTTTCAATGTGAGGTAAATACTTGCCATTTATTTAATTAAAAAAAAAAAAAAAAAAAAAAAAAAAAAAAAAAAAAAAAAAACAAAACAAAAAATAAAAATTTTATATTTCAGATTTATGAAGACGAATCAATGATCATATGTTTGGAATGTGAAGTGAACCTCTTACAATCGTATTTTTTCATCAAGAAAATTAAAGATCGTCAAAAATCGATGCTAATATTGAATGAAAAGGAAATAGAAACAAATGAAATTGTGAAAAAAGAGGAAGAAGTTGAAGTGGAAACATCCGACTCAGATTCTGAAACAAATGATGAAAAAACTACTTCATCGGAGCAATTTTCTGACACTGACAACAAATCGGAGAGAAATAAGCGCAATATGACACGAAAATTAATTTTAAATGAATGTACAGATAAAATACAACAAATAATCACCACATATGACTTAAAGTTAAATCAAATCTCAACAATTTTTTCTGCTCTCATTCAAAAAAATAAAGATCATGAAATATCGCTTGCGTCACACGATTTCAAAAGTAATGAAATAGCAGATTATCATTGCACTCACTGTGAAAAAGATTTGATTTGCACAAAATCTCAGTTAGAAGAGCACATGAAAAGGCATGTGGATAAAAATGTTTTCAATCAATTTCAGTGTGCCATGTGTATAAGAACATTTACTTCGAAGTATCACTTGGTCAATCACATAAAATATGATCACTTAAAGATCTTTGAATATGTTTGTGATATTTGTAAGAAAAGTTATCATAATAAATATATTTTAGAGCGTCATGTTTGTCCTGGAAAAACGAAAAATAAAGATCGCACTTAAAAATTATATTTTTTTTTTCATTTAATATTATATTATTTTTGAACATCCACCCAACACGCGCATAAAATTTTCTAAAGTACCAAAAGATCCTTATCTGAATCACTTATTCCTGGAAATTGCAAAAAAATAAATTCACAATTAATGACATCATCATTAAGCCTCTTTTTTACAGATAAGAATGAATGGATGAAATGAATAAAAAAATTATTCGGGTTTTTTGCCACATTAGTAATACATTGAATGATTCGGCTGAACTTCAATTTATAATATTTGTTTATAAATGAAACAGAAAAGAGAATACAAGAAGAAATCATTTTATTGCGATGCCTTTGAATAATAAGACGTGTCTCGTAAAAAATAAAAATAATGACGGGCCACAATCACAAGATTTTCTATCTCCAGAAAATGATGAAGCTCTCAATTTATTTAACATATCGGTAAGTTTTTATTTTATTCATAAAAAAACTGATTTTAACAGAAAAACATGTCTTTTTCTCAAAATAGATTGAAATAAATGGAGAACAGAGAAGACAACCTTTACATGCCTTAAATATAAAAATTAAACTCGATAATGATCAATGGGAAAGTGAACTAGAACCAGGCCCGAGCACACAAGGAGCAGGACAAGTTTCAAGCCCACAAGATTCAGGACAAGAACAAGGCTCGAGATCACATGGAACAGGACAAGTTTCAAGCACACAAGATTCAGGACAAGAACAAGGCTCGAGCACACAAGGAGCAGGACAAGTTTCAAGCCCACAAGATTCAGAACAACAACCAGGCTCGAGCACACAAGGAGCAGGACAAGTTTATAGCCCACAAGATTCAGGACAAGAACTAGACTCGAACACACAAGGAACAGGACAAGTTTCAAACACACAAGATTCAGGACAAGAACAAGGCTCGAGCACACAAGGAGCAGGAGAAGTTTCAAACACACAAGATTCAGGACAAGAACAAGGCACGAGCACACGAAATTCAGAACAAGAACCAGATTCACCCAGAACGCCCAGAACACCCAGAACGCCCAGAACACCCAGAGAAAGAAATTTCAAATGTGAATATTGCAATAGCAAATATGTGTTCAAAAGACATCTTGACAATCATATGAAAACAAAGCATACCACTTATTTTGTTCTCGACCTTCTCTTATTATATTTTACTAAATTTCTTTTACTTATAACTTCTATTTTACAGGGTAATTATAGATGGGACTCCTAGGAATTTTCTGTATATCCTTTCCCATCTCTACCTCAGGAGCGTTTTCAGCTCAACTTGTAATTTTTTTTCAGATGAGATTGCCTCCCCAAAAGCCTCATTAGAATGGATTTTTTAGTAATTAGTAATTTTTTACTCTTAGCAACTGATAATTTTTGACAACACTTGTGCACCAGCATATTCTCTATTTAATTTGTAATCCTGTGACCCAAATCACAGAGCTTACACACTTAAAAAACCTAAATTTACATTTGGAACTTGCGATACAAAGGTTAATCTTGAAAATCATATTAAGGCTGAGCATGAACCTGAAAATGAACCAGCTGGAACAAAACGGAAGAATAAGAAGAGAAGGCAAAAGAAAAAACCCTAATTGAAGTGAACTTAGAACATGAAATATGAACAACGAAAAATCTCAACCACATGAATTTAACTTTTTAAACTTTATATGATTAAAAATGTTCAAATATAAATTTGCAATAGTCTTATATGAAATGAAACGGAAGTACATTGAATATTAAAAAAAAAATTATTCATAAAGTTATTTTTAGAATTTAAAGGACGAAAATAAAGAATAAAAGAAATAAAATTGTGTATTTTTTTAACATATCTTTTTTGTAGGTGACAAAATTATTAATTTTGGTTAAAAGTTTTTAAACCCTTGATACATTAATGACAATACACTGTAAGTTGAAAACGTCCCGAAATACAAAGTGATTTGGTCCGCAGGCGAAGATCTTTGAAATTAACTTACAGGGCATTTGATGAATAAGATTTTCATCAATTTTCCTGATAATTTAAAAGAAATTCCACTATTATAGACACTTTTGTAGGCCACGCTCATAATGTGGACTGGCTTGCAGAGCGCTTCTAACTGATGTTATGTTATGATAATGATGATGTAAATAACATAAGTTCGAAACGCCAGTCCACATTATGAGCGTGGCCTACAAAAGTGACCATAATAGTATCACTTTCGAACTGATAACTCAATGAACTTTGATAATTGCTTTTTTTTGAGTTTTTTTGGCTGAATACCCTCACAACTATCGTTTTTTTAGCAATTTTCGACTATTTTGACCGAGATAAAATATCTAACATTATCAAAAATATTGCCCTGAACAACTTTTTCATTGATTTTAAAGATAAGATAAAAGATTTTATGATTGATAACGGAGGAAATTTGCAGTTCCAAATAAAAGCATCCAAAATTTACAGATCAATTGAACAATTTAAATTCGATTTGATAGCATTTAATCCAAGTTACACATTCACTTTAATACACACGCACAGCTGATAAAAAAAAATATTATTAAAATATAATAAAAGAGTTATTTAAACAAAGAGATATGCGAATAAAAACACAACAAATAAGCATAATAATGAATATAACACACATTTCGTACATACAGCAAAAAAAAAAAATGAATGTGTGAAATTAATAAGCGATAAAATTGTATTTTATACATTTTTTTTTATCATGATAATAAATAAAAGAAAGATAATAATAATATAATGAGAACAGTTGTCTGACCTTGCATTTAAGCTGCAACGTACAAATAAACAAGCAATTCGATTGCCACGACTGGAACGAGCGTAAAATGTCTCAAAACATTCCTTCTCCTTATCACTGAATTGCCAATCAGCTCTTTCGTGAAGTACGAGCGCGTATTTTGTCGATGATTCCTCATCTGGTTTCAAGTCATATGTCGTTTCTGGTGGCAAAAAGGCCAATTTTGATGCAATTCGACCAGGGCATGGAGGACAACAAAACAAGCAACATAACTCACTGAAGCTCAATCCATTCATTTTTTCGCCCTTTTGGTTTTTTGCTTGTTGTTGTGGATCTTGTGGAGCTTGCTGTTTTGACGCCAGTTTTACTAAATTTTATGTTTAATCACTTAATGAGATAAAATTTCTTTATTTGTAATTTTTTTTCTTGTAATGTTACACCTAATTTTTTTTTCTTTTGTGATTTCACTTAATTGTTTGTTTACTTGGAATCTTGACAAAATTTCCACTAATTAACTACAACTATTGATATTACTACGCATTTCCTAGATTTAGCTACTCTTTCATTCACTTTAAGGAATATTATTGGATGAATTTTCCAATTTTTAGGTAAAAAATTTGTATCAAAATTCCTCTACTTGAAAAGTTGGTGAATCAGATGTCAATTTCATTTGACGTTTATCAATCGATTACAGTCAAACCTGGATAATTTTAAATTTCTGCAGGTTTCTGCAGTGTTAATTGAAATTGTGGGTTCATGAGTGGATTTTCAATGAAAAAAATAAGAAAAATTTTATTGATTCGATGATGATTATAATTTTTTCTCATTTTCAAGCGATTTTTCCTCTGAAAATAAAATACAAGTAAATTCAACGGTCAATTTAAAAAAAAATAAACAAATCAAATCTAGGCCGGATAACAAAATATATTGCGACTTATAAATTGATTATAACTTGTTAAAGTAACGAAATGTTTAGTAATATGCAGAAATAAAAATAATAATTTTTATAAATGTATATTACTAAATTATAACCACTTGTTGTGTATGTGTTGTATAGTATCTATACGAAAATTATAAATGAGAAATATAAATACTGAGTAATAAATATTTCCACTTTTCTTGTTTATGTTGTATGGTATTTGTATGAATCATGAATATGATGATGAAATGTATGAACGGATTTTTTCTGACTAAAAATATTTAAATAGTAAATAAATATCAATTAAATTTGTTAATTATCCAAAAAAAAAAAGTTAAAAAGTTTATTGTTGAGGAGAAATTTTTCAAATTTCAAATTACATTAAAATAATATTAATATGAAAAATATGCATTTATCAATTATTAGATTTTGATTAAAAAATATTGCATGTGATTATTATAATAGAAAAGCTTTAGTAACCAGACTTTTCTTTTAAATAAATTTCATTTATTTTAATTCTTTATAATAATGAAAATAAAAGAATTTTTTTTTTTCATTTGTCAAAAAGTCTTGAGCGTATATTCATTGTTTTATTATTATTTCGACTATTTCTGAAAAATTAATAAGCTGATCTAAGATACGGATGAAAATTCGTTGCGGCAACATTTTTCTTTTAAGAAAAAAACTTTCTAAGATCATAAACTGATTTATTAAAAGTTTTTTCTCGTTTTTTCAGTAATTATATTGTAAATTTTATTCAAAAGTTGAGAGGAAAATAAATAATTGAACTTATTTTAATTCTTTCAGAATTATTAAATCCATTAATCAATAAAATATTTAATTAAAATAAATAATATTTTTTTAAATAAATAAAATATGTTCACAAAGAAGAACGAAAACTTGAACATTTTCAAATTCATCAAAAACAACATTTGCGTAACAATAATATATGAGTCATTTATAACCACAAATTGAAAATTATAACCAATATAAATGCATATAAATGAATATAAATACAATATTTAAATTATAAACGTTTATTTCTGTATTTTTTGGCCATTTGTTACAAATTTAAAATATAACTTTATAACCAATATTGCCTTGAATCAAATGTCATTGTAACTCAATAAACCACCACCAGATGTCTTGAAGTCTCGTGCCATTTTATTTTACCATACTTTTTGTGTCGCCATTTAAAAAGCTGCGTGAATTGTGAAATTAAAAATTAAATTATAATTATTGTTTGAAAGCTAATGAGTAGCTTAAGATCAAGTGAAAGAGATCGAATAACGGTGAAAATTCATAACATGAAAAGAAGTCGATCAAGGTCTCCCGTTAGAAAGCGTCGTGGTAGTTCACGTAGTTATAGCTCGTCACCAGAAAAAACTCGCGTAAGACGCCGTTCACCAAGCTATGAATCAAGGTAAATTTTAACAGGTTTAATTCAAGTAAAATTGTATTTCCATGATTTTAATTTAATGTGATTCGAATTTAAGTGGAAAAATGAATTAGTTTACATTAAAATCGAAATTAAATATTTTCATATTCAAGGTCATTGACCTGGACCAACATCCATGTTTTTGTTATAAAGATGTAATTAAATTTCAAATTACAGATCACATCGGGAACCTCCACCACCAGCCGAAAGATACAGTTACAAGGTGTTGTGTGTAAGTGCATTACATTCAAAAGCATCTGATGATTTCATTAAAGATACTCTGTTCAGAGAGTATAAGCGTTTTGGTGAATTTACTGTTCGTATTTCCCATGATTATGGAGATCGTGTTGCATATGTTTGTTTTCGGTCACCGGAAGATGCACGTGAAGCCAAGCATGCCAAGCCTCGCATTGTTTTGTATGATAAAGTGGCTGTAGTTGAGCCAGTTTATGAAAATCCTTCGTCAAAATCTGAATCATACAGGAGTTCACGTTCATCACCACCTCCTGAGTATGAAAGGCATTATGCTGAGCGATATCCACCAGCTCCTGAGAAAAGGAGACCACCTCCCCCAGAACATGGATACGATCCGCATTATGATCCACATGCGTATCATGCTCCAGTTCCACATCATGTTCCTCATTACCCAAGAGCACCAATGACTAGAGCACCTCGCGGTCCACCAATGGGATATCATGGACCACCACATCATCCTGGTGCCCCAAGACATTACGCTCCACGTCCTTACATACCAAGACCTAGAATCCCATTTGAGAAACCAGAAAATAAAAAAGATAGATTCCCAAATTACTTGCAACATATTCCTCCAGAAGAAGATCCATTGGCAACTCGTACATTATTTGCAGGTAATTTGGAAATAAACATTTCAGATGATGAATTGAAACGGATTTTCGGCAAATATGGTATTGTTGAGGATATCGATATCAAGAGACCTCCTCCAGGAACAGGAAATGCATTTGCTTTCGTTAAATATCAAACACTCGATATGGCTGCCAGGGCTAAAGTCGATTTGTCTGGACAGTATATCGGAAAATTCCAATGTAAAATTGGATATGGTAAAGCAACACCGACAACTAAGATTTGGGTTGGTGGTTTAGGCGCATGGACTTCAGTTACACAACTGGAACGAGAATTTGATCGCTTTGGAGCAATAAAAAAGATTGAGTATGCTAAGGGTGACAGTTATGCACACATTTTGTATGATTCAATTGATGCTGCAACGGCAGCTGTCAAGGAAATGAGAGGTTTTCCATTGGGTGGTCCAGAACACAAGTTACGACTTGATTTTGCTGATAACGGTGCACCAACACCATTCAAAAAACAAAATCTAACGGAATATTCGGATGGCGGTGAATATCGTAAAGTCCCTGATTATGAGTATCCTGAAGGAGAGTCCGCTCCTGCACCAGCACCTCCACATAGACCACCACCCCATGAAGCAGCTCCGTATCATCCTCCTAATCCATATCATCATCCAACGTATCCAGGTACTTTAAGTCAAACTTATATCAATTAAATGTAATTAAATGAAATATTTTCCTTGTAATTATAGGATACGTTCCTCGATTCCGTGGTCGTGGACGAGGTCGTGGTTATCGAGGTGGTTATCATCCAAGGATGCCACACTATGCAATGCCCCCTGAACCACATCACCCTCCAATGCACGAAGAATACCGACATCATAGACCAGCTCCTCCCCCAGAAGAGTATGAACCACATCGTAATTCTCGCAGATCATTATCGCGCGAAAGATCACGTTCGCCTCGCAGACGTTCCCCTGAATACGATTCAGATTCATCTTCGCGTCGTGGAATGCTCAGTTCAGCACGAACCTTACCCGAAGTTGCACGAAAATCCTCAACTGTTTGGCAAGGTGCTCTAATCTTAAAAAGTTCACTATTTCCAGCTAAATTCCATTTAACTGACGGTGACACGGACATTGTTGATAGTTTGATGAAAGATGAAGACGGCAAAAATCATTTACGCATTACACAACGTCTTCGTCTAGATCAACCCAAGTTGGATGATGTGCAGAAACGTATTAACTCATCAACTTCACACGCCATATTTTTGGGTATGCCTGGATCAACTTCGGGCGTTGTTAGTGATGATAGCACCGTCCAAACACGTCCATTACGCAATTTAGTTTCTTACTTGAAACAAAAGGAAGCAGCTGGTGTCATTTCCTTGCTGAACAAAGAAACAGAAGCAACAGGTGTTTTATACTCATTTCCTCCATGTGAATTTTCAACTGAACTCCTCAAACGCACATGTCACAACCTTACAGAGGAAGGTCTGAAGGAAGATCACTTGGTTATCGTTGTAGTTCGAGGAGGAACTGCTTAAAAAAAATATTTTAATTTAAATATGGTAAATTTCATACATTTTCACATCATAGATCATGAATCTCATTTTCATTTAATTTATTTTTTAGAAAGTGCTTAAATAAGTGACGAGGAAAAAATTGAGAAGTGATCAGTGGAAATTCAAAGTGCGTGCGTGTAATAAAAAAAAATCATATAAAAAAATCAATTAAAAATTAACATGAATATAAAATAATCTTAAACCTTAACGCAAACATAAAACACAAATTTATGTGAAGAAGGAGAAGAGTTCATCAAATTTTAAAAATAATTTTTTTTCTTAGATATTTAAGCTTAATATAAAAAAAATTACGATAAAAAAAAACAAAATATTCGATAACCAGATAAAAAAATGGTGATAACTCAAAACAGTGTTCGACAAAAAAAAATGTCATGAACAGTGAGATTAAATACTTTTTGTGTTATTTTTAGTATTTAATCAACGTTTTGAATTGTGATCAAAATTAAATTAATTCTTGCAATTTAAAATGTAAAATAATTATTAAAGTGGACAAAGTAAATATTCCAGTGGACACTCAAGTTGTACTAGTAGTGCAAATTTGTTTCCTTGAACAAATTTCTAGTTTCAAAGTTTCACTAAATTTTCGGTTTCCATCTAATTACGAGCTTCGTGAGTGAAAAAGTCCTCTTATAGACCTAAATTCAAAATAATCTTAAAATAATTGATTAAGATCAAGCAATTTGAACTTTTAAATTTCAATTGTGACTTTTATTGATGTATTTATACAAAAAAAAAACTTAATTATTAAGTGTTAAAATATCCAGAACCTCTTTTAACTTTTTAATTATGAATCCCAAAAGTAAAAAGAAAAAAAAATCATCAATGAGTATTTTTTTAAATTTTTATTATTATTATTTATATAAGTAGTGTAGTGTCATTGCAGTGAACTTAAAAAAATAATACAAGTTCAATCGCTAAGCAAATAATCAAGCTATTTAAATGTGTAAAGCTGCGCAGCAAACCTAATTTTTATTATGACATAAAATATTCAAATAAATATATTACGATAATCAGAATTGAAGTGAGTTTTAGTGCTAAATTTAAATTTTATTATTTAATCAGTTATTTTTTTCATTTTTATCTCATGTATGTGCCATATGTGAATGTTGAATTTAAAGTTGATGAGATTTCAATGTAATGCAAAAATGACCTTTGAACTTGTTTCAAGTGATAAAATTCAATCAAAATTTCAAAAATTTTAAATTATATCAAAATTGGTTTGAAAAATGAAAACTTCCAAAAAAATTCTTACAAAGTTCAATGAAAATTTCTGTTTCAAGATACACTGACGTTAAAATATGGTGTAGCTTTTGCTTAAAATGAGTCATATTTTATGCTGTTTTGCACCAGTTACATTATGTTTGGAACGTCAGCTTAACTTCTCATGTCTTAGCTGAAATCAAAAACAATAACTAAATAGAATGGAAGTGACTTGTGTGAAAATGGTGCAATTGAATGAAATGAAATGCAAATTGAAGTGAAAATAATTTTGTGAATTGTGAATGAAACAAGTAAAACAATTCAATTAAATCGAAGAAGAATCAAAAAAATGGTGTGTGTGAAAAATCATTCAATTAAAAATTCATGTGAAAATCAGTTAAAAAGTGAATTCAAATTCAAGATTGACATGACGACCATTTCTGAGTAAGTAATTAAAATAACAAAAAAAAAATGTTTTGCTTGGGGTTTGATTTTGTCACTGGTTGCACACTTAACACAAAACTCATCACTTTGTTATCATTATTGTGTGTCGTTTTATTTAAGGAATAAGCATGAGTTCGAATTATTTTCTCATTGCACATATTTTCATTTCCTTTCATTAATTCATCTAAAATATAAAAAACTCCTATATTACACTTTCATTAATTCACTTGCAATATATGAGAAAATAATTTGACTCAAATTGAAATTTTAAAAGAAAAGATTTGAGAAAGGTAAGTTGGAAGTTTTAAGCACTGTTTTTTTTTTGTAATACTGATACTTGAGCTGACGGCTCTCTTTTAAACTAGTTCGAATCATATCTTCATGAGAGACCAAACTATGTCACTTTCAATGGCAGCGATGTCCCGCAAGGGTGCATTATAAACCCCTTGCTGTTTATCATCTACATGAATGATGCACCTAATGTTATCTCAATCAGTAGATGCTCTGCCTTTTCTGATGACTTTAAATTCATTTATAGTAATTAGGTCTTTTACGAACATGATCCAATTGCAAAATGACTTCAATTCTTTTTGCGATTGGTGCAATGCACATATATCCGTTAAAATGTGGCACAATGACGTCTTCTAGGAAGTTTTTCAATGTTCACCACACGTATCAATATGAAAACGTACCAGTTAACCAGGTTTCTAACTTCTAGGGCCTGGGTATCACATTTGACCCCGATATGTCTTTTAACGTACATATTGACCTGATCACCAAGAAAGCATACCAAACACGTGGGTTTGTTTTACGCACATACAAAAGCTTCCAGAACATTAAGGCTATCCTATTGCTATATTACACTCTGGTGAGGTCACAACTAGAGTATGGCTCGGTCATCTGGTTCCCTTATTACAAGTCCCATATTGGACGCGTTGAAAGAATCCAAAAGAAAATGACGCGATTCATCTTTAGGAAATTCAAAATTCCATACATATGCTATGATGAGTGACTCAAGCTCTTGAACATGAAATTTCCAGCCCAACGCCGTCTAAGGACTAATGAAATGATTCTGTACAATATTGTCAATGGACTGTGACCTTCGTAGAAACGTCATTAAGAGAACGAATTCATTCAACGCCCGAAATATGGGCCTTTTAAAGTTCCAGTCATCGACCACATACGTACAATGAAACTTAAGATACTGTCAAATCACTCAAATGTCAAAAAGAATAAAAATAAAAACTTAAATTTATATTTCAATATTAATTTATTAGTCATTCAGTTAAACCATTAAATAACAAATAAAAGATGAAAAAATTTTTCAAATCAGCAAATTTTAGTACTAGTTACACATTTTAATTTCACTTTACTTTTAAACTATCATAAATTGTTTAGTTAATTTGTTTTTTTTTTTATTTTTAATTTAATTTAATCAATTAATAATTTTTTATTATATTTTCTTGTTTAATTTATTTAATTTTAATAATTTATTCATTTCATTATTTATCATCATTCACATTTTAATCCGGGCTTTCACAAGTAATTTTTTTTGTTTTAAGTTGTTTTATGTTAATTTTATCATGGTTAATCATCTTTTTCATAAGATTTTATTATTAATGTCTCCTAATCAATGAAATTTAATTCAAAAAATTTAAAGAAAAATCGAAAATTTCTACCAATTTTTGACTCACTAGGAAAACTGGGATACAAAAATTTTTAAATTAAAATTATAATAAAACTGGAAAGCGTTTTTTTTTTTGTTAATATAAATTTTATCTCTAATGACTTTTTACATCTTTTTTTTTTAATTTTAATTTATTACTTTCATTTTGACGCTAAAATTTCATTAATTTAAAAAAAAAAATTAGATATACAAAAAAATCTTAACATGACATTTTTTTTATGGATTAGTACTGCAATTCCCTTTCTGCGTAAATTATTAGCTGTATTTTTTTCTTTTAACGGTTAAAATTATTAATTTAATTTAAATGATACATTTGAGTTGTGAGTTTTTTTCATTTTGGGGTAATATAATAATAAACATATATAATAATAATATAATTTTAAAGATAGCAATAATAATAATAAAAATTATTATAATTAAATTAAAACGATTAAAAAAATTCTTTCTTGAGTTAATAATATTTTTTGCGATTTTTTTTTCCTTTTGATAATTTTTTGAATATTTAATTTGATTTTTCTTCTTTTTTTTAATTACTTTTAATGTGTTTGTTAGTATTATTTTTTTTTTAATTTATGGTCTTATATTACTAATGCCATGTCTTTTTTGCTTGGTAAAGCTACCTTCTTGCCTTGCCACAATGAATTATGGATTGTAAATGCATCAATTGTAACAGTTAAGTGTTTTGTATGAACCTGAGCAAAGCATTTGCCACCTGAATTATATCTGGAAAATTAAAATTAAATTAAATTTAAATGAAATTTCAATTAAAATTATTCTAAGGGAGGACTCACTTAAAAAATTTATCAAACATCACATCATCTACTTGACTTGGTCCAGTTCCATATAATTTAATAATTTGTTCATTGTCCGGATAGTAGCTGTATAGAGCCCTGAATTGGCATCCAGCATCACGGAATAGTATTAGGAAATGTTTCGCCTCGGCACGCGCAATTTTTTCAAGGACCTTTTGTTTGGCTTCACGATTCACAGCACCTGGGAAGACACAGTACTCGACTGCGTTTAAAATTATGCCACGATTTGACTTTGTAGCTGGTTGTTTATACAATCGAGGTCCTGTTTTGAGGGAAAAATATTTAAATTAAAATCTTTATAAGAAATTCAAACAAAGACGCCTGAAAATGAGCAAATTGTTTTCAAATCAAACAGAAAACTCACTTAAAAACAAAAAATAAATCAAAATGTATAATGCATGTTAGTTGTCTTTTTTCTTCATACTCGTGCATAAATGAATTATTTGTTAACAAAAAAATGAATAACGAGTAATTTCTTTTTGTTTCAATGAAATTTAAAACAAATTAAAAATGAAATAATACAATTTTACATTTAAATAATTATAAGCGCGTTTTTTTCATCAAATAACAAAATACCAACCACTATATTCCAACATGGAGCTGGCTGCTGATGAAATATCACTGGATCCATCATCGAATATTCTTCGTTTTGTCATGAGACCAGGAGGGAGTGAGCCTGGACCAGATGGAGATGGTAAATGACGTGCGCCCATTCCTGGTGAGGGAGCGCGTCGTGGTGGCGTTGCTCTACCTAAGCCTGAATCTGAATCTATACAATGCATGATGAATGATTTTTTTAAAGATGTTTTTTTTTAATTTTTTTATTTGATTAGTTTTGAAAGAAAAAATAGAAAACGAGAAATGTGAAAGAAAACAAACACATTGTTAGTAGATGAATTTTTTTTAAGCGAATTATTTCTTAAATTTAAATTAAATTTAAATGAGATGAAAAAGAACTTAAAAAAAATGTCTAATTTAAAAAAAAATAATTTAAATGGTGTGATTTTTACTTTCTATGGATACTAGGAAGATTACTTTTAAATGATTTCATTAAGATTTTCAAAAAGTGTAACCTCAAAATCGAATTTCATGCCCCATTTTATTCAGTATCGAATTTGAAACCTTCCGAGCCTTATATTTAATAATTTTAACATAAAATTCGATTTTGATGAAATTTATGAGTTTCTACTGTTTAATGTTAATTTTAAATACGTTAAATGTAATGTGTTGACATTGAAATCAATTCAATTGATACTTTACTTTAATAATGAAAAAGTGCTTTTCTATTTTTATTTAAATGACAAAATCTGTTAATTCCGAATCTAATCGACTCTCTTCAATGACTAAACGATAATGGACAAGGAAAATGACAACATTGTAACATAAATGATGAAAAATTTAAATTGAAACCACCACCAATGAAGAAATAATTGAATTAAAAGTGCATTTTAAATCATAAAAAAAATTATGTGAAATTTCCCAATGAAATTAAATAAAAATATAAATTAAATGTGCTTTTTTAAACCAAAATGAGTTTAAATAAAAAATAATAGTTAGCCCCATAAATGTTCCATTTTAAATGTAATAAGAAGAATATTTTTTTTTTAAATTGGGGCCTTACCACAAAGATTCATAAGCGAATTTGATTTACGACCCCTGAAGTTAGCACCTGCTTTGGCAATTTGTATTCGTGACAAAGTTCGACCTCGTTCAGCAACTGGTTCTGTAATTCATTTATTCAGATTTAATTTTAAAATTCAAAATTTGCATTTTAAGGAAATAAAAACTGTTTCCACCTTTCAATTTTTTTTACATGTTAAGAGACCTGATCCATTTTATGTATAAATTTAATAGAATTAAGATTTTCATTTTATTTTTTTTTTTTAATTTTAATTTAAAGCAGAATTGTAAATGTCCCGTATCACCTATTTTTTATTTATCTTTAAATTTAAGTTATTAATGTTAAGAACCTTTAAGAAGAAGTGAAATATGATTTGCACTTGAAGAAAATTTTCCCATAAATAATTTTTTTTGTACATGCTTCATGTGTGTTTCAAGTTAATTCTATTCTAATTTAATGTAATTTAATTAATATTAATTAGTTGTTAATATTTAATGAAATTTGCATATTAGTATTTTTTTTTAATTTCATGTTCTAATGTTATAAAGCTCTCCTATCATACGGTGGTTCATTTTCACTCTCAATTAATTAGTTAATTACCATACTGAAGTTATGCACGACCTTATCAACGTTTTGAAAGAATTGATACGTGAAATTAAGTCTTTGGACTATGGTTAGATATTGCATCTGATGAAGAAAGTCATTACTTTAAAATTTCATTCATAGGAGTTCTTATTTTGCATTAATAATATAAGGATTTTAGATTGAGCTAAATAGATGGCGCTGCGATATTTTTTTAAGTGAGATTTTTTTAAACGTTATAGCACGTATATTACATTCCATACGCAGGAAAATTCAGTATAAAATGTCAGATTGGCGCTTTACGTGGTCATTTTCGAAACTAATCATTAAAATAATGCTAAAATTTATGTTAGTTCATTTGATTGCCGTAAAGTTTGTTTGGCGCTATTTTTTCTCTGTCATATACGTGGTTTTAGTGTAACTTTTCAAAAGAGATGATTCGACTAGAAATTGGTCGTTATTTTGGCTGTAAAAACACCTCAACCTCTTATTTCATCATTTTTAGTGCGTTATAAAGCATTTTACAGAACAAAATTTTCATTACTTGAAAAAGTCGATCCGAATTTTTTTAATGAAAAATTACACTCAATTCTTTTCAGGGAAATTTTTTATAATCCATGACACTAATTGGAGTCAATTCTTCCGAAAAATCATCATTTCAAAAAACAAGGAAATTTCATGACGTTAATAAGGTCGTTGATAACTTCAGTATAAATTTGATTTGTGGGGTTTTTATAAAAATTTTGTAAAATTAAGTTAATTTTTAGTTCACAAAGTGATTCAAAAACATAGGAAAGGTGAATGAAATAAAAAAGTTTATGTTAAATGTAATGGACCAACACCAACCTCGTCCAGTTTTGTAAGAACCCCTTCTTCCAATTGGTGTCGTAGAGCTTGAGCTTGGATACTCATCTGGTGATTCTATTAGTTCAATTAAAATTGTTATTGCGTTAAAAAAAAATAAATAATTTTTAATGTTTTAATTAAAATTAAAGTTAATTTTTAATTTCACCACAACCACAAATAAAGGGAGACACTTATACAAAATTACACACAGACATGCTTTTTTGCTCTATGCATTTAACTGATATTTAATACAAAATAAATCTATCATGCAAAGCAAATAATAATAAAGCTTCTTGAAAATTGAAAATATTTATGTTTACCTCGCATTGCAAGCGAATCCTGAGAGCCTCGGTAATAATCACGTCTCATAGTGTTCGAATTTGAATTTGAATTTTGCATTCCAACGCCTGGTGTTTTGTAATTTTTATAATTTTTTGTACACAAATGATAGGAATTAAAGCAACATAAAACAAAATAAGAAAAAATTGTATGATACAAAAAATATGAAAAAAAATTAAAATCATGTGTTTTTTATAGGAAAAGTTCTTTGATTTGTGATATTTTTGAAGTAAAATAAAATTAAAGCCAAAGTGTAAGCTCAGTTTGGAAAAATTTACTCTAAATACTTACTTCAAATTGTATTGAGAAAAAGATTTTTTTTTACACACAGAAAAATTTTCAAAATCAATCACTAAAATTTTTCAATGAAATGAAAAAAGGGACAAAATTACTAGAAAAAAGCGGAACTGACACGTAACAGAAGGAAAATTTTACTTCTAATCTACATTTTTTTTTTTTAATTCAACGAATTTAAATTTAACTTACCAGTCAAATTGGTATTTGATCCACGTTTTCCTCGACTAGACATACTTGAAGCCTCACTCAAGTCAACAGACCCGCTTTCAACATGAATGGTCTTTGGTCGGGGACGTACAACTTTTTGTGGCCTCAATTTTGGCATTGTTTGTTGTAGTTTTTGTTGCAACATTAAATCAGACTTGTCAAGTGTTTTACCCTGCAACATTTAAAATTAACAGATTATGATTGAATTTTGTTTCATTTTCATTGTAAATTCACCTCTCGTTCAGCTTCTTCGATGGCTTTCTTCAATTTGTGTTGTTCTAGGATGGCAGCACGTCGAGCAGCTTGTTCTTCCTTTTTCCTTGCACGTTCATCTTCTTTCTCGCGTTCTCTCTCCCTACGTGTCATGGCTTCAATTTCCTTTCGAGCTTTTGCCTCTTCTTGTTGCTGTCGCCGTTGAAGTGATAACAACATGATTTTTTCCTTTTTACGTTCCATTTCATCCATTGAATTCTATGTTTTGAAGATAAAATTCATTTAAACTAATCCAAAAAAAATGTTGAGTCAAATACTTACCGGATCCAAATTTGAATCAGGACCGATAATTAAAGCTTTACTCTCTTTTGGTGCATTATTATTGTTATTTTGATTTTGTTGGTAATTATTGTGATAAATGTTGTTCATTTGCGAAGATTGATTTGTCACGTCTTCAAGATGTCGACGATCAGCTGGCACGGGCGGTTGTTGAATGTATTGTGAATTGGGAGGCGGTGATGCATGGTGTGAACCAAAATTACGTCGTGGCACCATTGGTTCTTCAATTTGTTCTTTTTCTGAACTGTTGTTACTGTAGTCTTGGGATGCTGTGAAATTGAAATGAAAATTTAAATTTAAAATCATTGAATTTTTAACCGTGTTGAAATTTCCAACGAATTAGAAAAGGTTCCACTAAGTTTTAAGACGAGAGACTTAAATTATTTTCCCTTCAATTTTTTATATTTTTAGGGATTTTGAAAAGCAAATTTCATATTTTAATGCCCTCCAGATATCGATATCGAAATGGGGAAAAAAGAGAATTATACGAGAGTGCACGATAAGGCGACGCCTTAAAATTACGTATGAGCTTTTTAAATTCTCAGGAAATTTCAAGACAGTAAATTTCATATCAAATTAAAGCTTACCTTGTTTTGAATCTAAATTGTCATTACTTTGCAGCTCTTTATCCTTTTTGGGGGATCGTTTTGTTCGAAGTGGCGGTTTAGGTCGTTTTGGTTGTTCGTTATCAAAGGAAATGTAGAAACCTTTTTCACTTGTATCCTCTTGCGGATTTTGGAAACTATTTGGATTTATGGCTGGTCTCGTTGGTGATGGTATGCGGTAAGTACGATTACCACTGGTAATATTCAATTTGGCTAAATTCAATTCAAGTTTTGTCGAATTTTCCGGCTCATGATGCACTTGATGTTGATTAAATGGAGCAGTTCGTGGTCTTACCACAGGTTTTGAATTACTCACCGGAATCTCTTCCGTCTCATCACCATCATCATCAGCAATAAATGAAATACTTTGAGGTGCCATCACATCATCAGGCGGTGTCATTTGCATTCTGTTATCAACACGGTTATATTCATTGCTGAGAATCTGCGAAATTTGTCTGTGTTGACGGTGTTGGGGACTGTTTGCATGTACTGGGAATAGATTTTGATATGACTGTTCGGGATTTGAATATTCATGATTGTTTCCGCCATTTTGATGTAACATGAAACCACCATTTCCTTTACTGCTCTCATTGGAACTGTTATTACTCGGAGATTTCCATGTACGAGTGTCAATTTTATTCTGAGAATTGTGTGATGACCAGGTTGTCATTTCAGGTTGTTGTTGTTGTTCTTGTTGCGCTCTTTGTTGTTGCATTTGAGCAGATTGAGCCCATGTTCGACGCTGAGTCGGTTGTGGAGGTGTCTGGACTTGTGATTGTTGATCATGCAAGTAAAATGTGTTATTAGAGACTTGTTGTTGTTGTTGTTGTTGCTCCTGTTGATATCCTCCATACATATCCCTATAATGATTTGAGTCTTGATGGTATGGTTGTTGATATTGCTGATTTGCATATTGGTTATTTTGTATAATTTGTGTTTGACTATTTTCACGTGCATACATTGGATGATTGCCTTGCACAACTTGTGGGTAACTAGATTGTGACTGATTTTGAATATATTGTCCTTGATCATTGACGTATTGGACATTTTGTTGGATTATGTGTTGATCGCGACTTGGAGGACGTGTATTGTATTGAGGTGATTGTGACAAGTGGGGACTTGAACCAAAGCTACTATTTAACGGACGATATCCAGTTGTGTTGATGTTATGTTGCGAGCCATATTGTTGTTGTTGACTCAAAATATTTGCAATTTGTTGTGCATGCATTAATTGTTGTGCTTGTATAGTTTGAGCTTGAATTTGACTTTGTTGACTTGCCAATCTCTGGATGTCCGATTGAATGTCCGTCAAATTTGTATTCATCATTGCAATACTTTGCTATAAAATCATAAAAAAATCAATTTTATTTCAAATTTTTCAAAAAAAAAACCATTTCAAAGCATACCGTATATTGTTCGATATCCATTTGATCCAAATCCGGAGTTTTCTTTGTATCAAATTGCATATCCCATCTTGACTCCATCGGATCTCCAGTTATATCCTAATCAAATTTTCATTTTAAAATTAATTTAAAACTTTATTTAACCTGACACAAATAATTTCATGCATTGAGACAGAGCAATAGAACATAATAAAGAGGAAACCATTTTGATAACATTTAACCAAAATACGAATAAAAATAATGATGAATCACCAAAACATAACCGTATTGAAATTTCATACGAATTTTTAAGGCGACGCTTTAAAATTTAACATTAGATCGCTCGCTCCGTGCATAAAAAATCCAAATCTTGTGCTGATATGCTTTTGTATAGTTTTATGCGCGAAGCGAGCGATATGAATTGAAAACGAGAAATTTAAATAAGGCGACGCCTTAAATTTCATAGACAATTTTTTTTAAATTCATAGGAAATTTCAACACGGTAATAACATAAATGACATTGAAATTTCCAATATTAATTTTGATATAAAATTTATCGATTTAACCAAAAAAACAATTTTTTATGATAACAAAAAAGATTCAGATGAAAAATGAAGAAAATTAAAGCAACATGCGTGGCCAGCTAATTTTTTTGTGTGATAACAAGCTAATTTTTTTCTATACCTGTAGACTACAAGGTCTTTCAGGTTTGGAGGAGCTGCTGGCATTTGAATCTTCTGTTTTATTACTGCTTAAACTTGAATCTTTACTTGCACGAGACTCTTCTTGTGATGTCCCTTCACCTTTACCCTGTTCAATGTACATGAGAATAAGAGGAAGAATGATAAATAAACTAACCATCCAACACCTTTTTAACATTTAAATTTTAAAGTAAAATAATTTACAGAAAAAATACAGAAATTTGATAGAAAGTTGAAGGAAATTGCATTAAAATTAATGAAATTAATGACAAAAATGTTGATCGTGATCGTGAGGGATTTTTTGTAACTATTTTTGATGTTTTTACAATGACTTATCTCTAATTAAAGTGATTTTAATACTCAAATGTTGTTAATTCTATTTGAAAATGTGTCTAATGATAGTGATATTTTGTATTTCGAGTCCTTTTCAGATCAGTTTTGCAAATTATCGTGATTTTGATCCTGAAAAAGAGCCAAAACTCATTGAAAATCTACGACAAATGTTTTACTCTAATTTTCTATGTAAAAAAAGTGAAATTGTGTCAAAATTTGACATGAAAAAGATTGAAAAAGGTACAAAGAGATAAAATAAGCGTGGAATATGGCGTGAATTTGCAGTGAAAAGTTCCATCTTGAATTTTTCAGCTTGCTTACCAGCTGTGTAAGTTCATCATATAATTCTGGATCTATGAATTCCAGCTGCTTTGATTAATTTAAAATTTGTATATTTTTTGTTTTTTTTTTTTTATATAAAAATAATAATAGTAATAAAAAGGTTGTGTGAAAATTTTAACTTTACAAGAATGAAATAAAAAAAGATACTTTTTCAAAAATTAAAATTTACTTTTTCATTGGAATCATGCTCAAAATGCAACATTTAAAAATTGTATTTGAGTTGATTTTTGAAAAATAATAATTTCTACGATACCAAGAGATTTACAATTACGAGATTATTGAGATTCACGACTAACACGGAGAGAGAGAGAGAGAGACAAAAGTACCAGAATGAAGGTTAGAACCCCTCACCTTATTAATAGCTTGTAAAAAGGCAGCTTTTCCAACCTTTTGTTGATATTTTGAAACAGCAGCTTCAAGTTTTCGCTTTTCTTGTTCAATATGTCTTCGTTTCTCTTCCAACTTGAGACGAATTGTGGATAATTTTGAGGCGTCAACGTATGGTTGGACGTCATCTGTGAAATTTCAATGAAAAAATTGTAATTAAATTTCTTTTATTTTA
Organism: Culicoides sonorensis; assembly: GCA_900002565.1. Lineage (NCBI taxonomy): Eukaryota > Metazoa > Arthropoda > Insecta > Diptera > Ceratopogonidae > Culicoides > Culicoides sonorensis. The sequence goes on from LN483365.1 coordinate 609,070, forward strand.
TAATTTTAAATTCAATTTCCTACCAATATCATCCGAATGTTGATGATGCACCGTTTGCTGTTGCCATGTCGTTGGATTTGACAACTGAGCAAACGACATTTTCCCGGGTGATGGTTTTTCATAGTCATTACTATTTCCATACGTAGTTGCCATTTGTTTCACTCGACTTATTTCACCATCAATGTTATCTCTGGAATGTTGTCGCATTGTTGCATTACGACTTGCTGACACACTTTCCACACTAGGTCGTCTCCGTCCCATTGTTGTCTTTTCATCATCACGATCTTGTTTCTCAGATCCCGATCCATCAGAACCATAACCAAGTTGTAAGGTGCTACGAGCATCACTTAGCGATGATCGAACTGGTTGCAGTTGTTCAAGGGGATAATTCATTGGAGCAGGAGCGCTTGTGTTTGAGACACGACGTTCACGATCATTACTGGCACCCCGATCAAAACGACCAATCATGTTAATTTGATCCTGGGATCCACCGAAATTTTCAATTGTTAATTGGGAGTCTTCACTAAATGAGTTTCGACGTGAGCGTCGACCTGTAATTGAACGGAAATTGAAATTTATTTTAAATGTGCGATAAAATTTCAAATTAATACAAAAAACTTTTGAATGTGAATCATGCAATTAAAGCATAAACTCTTAAAGGAAAAAGTAAAAAAAAAATAAAAAATTAATTCAGTGATGGTGAAAATGATTCATTGTCAGTCTCTCACCTGAAAATGTGTTGTGTCTTTGATCCCCCCAATTACTTGGACGTCCAGCAGGTATACTATCGCCTGTCAGTATCCACGTGTGTGTGTGTGTGTATTTTCATACATTTCATACAATGTGTAGGATTGTGAGTTTATTTATATTTACAACAGAAAAAGTGATGATGTGTTAAAAAAATCAATTCAAAGAAAATAGAAAAAAGAAATCATGAATGGAAATTATTGCAAATTTTGTTTAATTTTTTTTAAATTAAATTTTTTAATCAAAAAAAAAGCAATCAAATTCAAAATAAAACACGCACAAAGTGCTAATTAAATGTAAAACAAACAAAACTCATAACACTCGATTGATAAAGATAAAACGGTTTTTTACCTCTTTCATCAGCCTTTGAATCGTTGTTTGATTTTTCTTTTGCCTGTCGAATTCTTGCTGGTATCAAAGGCTCATTCATGGAAGAAAGTGTTGGCACACCTCTACTACGATGCACAATAAAACCATCATCAACTGACTGATCTGGTGCCTCCCGAGGTGGAGTTGGTCTTTTTAATTGTGTCCCTGATGGTGATCTTACGACTGTTATGAAATAAAAATGAAAAAATATCATCAGTTTTGTGTGAAACGAAATGAAAATATAAATTTTGATCAAAAAATAATTTAATAGGATGAAAAAGCTGATACGAGCAATAAAATTTAATGAAGTTAACATATCTAGCACTGGAATGAGATTCAAAAACGTTATTATACGCAAATAAGCGTTTAAAAATCGTTTAAAAACGTTAAGAATCGTTTAAAAACGTTAACAATCGTTTAAAGCCGTTAAAAATCGCTTAAAATCGTTTAATAAACGTTAAAAATTGTTTGAAAATGTTAAAAATCGTTTAAAGCCGTTAAAAATCGTTTAAAAACCGTCAATAATCGTTAAAGAACGTTGTAAATCCTAAAAACGTTGCAAATCCAATGAATTTGATAAAATTTGAAAACTTTCATTGACAATTAAAGACTGTAGACTTGAATTTTTTACTGCTCGTATCTGAATGTTTACCCTAATTCAAATACAAATCAAAAAACCAACAAAAAATTAGTGTATGAATCATGGAAAAAAAGTAGAATTAGTGTAATAACATTTAATTTTTACATACAAATAAAGCTATCATGCATTTTTTGTTTCTTAAACCATATTAAAACAAAGCGCAACCAAAAAATTCTTTTTTCAGAAGATTGAAGTATTTCATAAAACAAATAAATTTATTGAAATGAATTGAAAAACCAACAAAATTTCATTTTAAATACAAAAAACTTAAATTAAAACAAAAAAAAGTATAAAAAATTTCACATGACAACACAATAATACAAAAAAAAAATAATCATTAAACACAAGAACAAGAAATAAAACGAGACACATTTTTCATTGAAATTCAATGAAATTCTCTGAAATATACAAAAAATAAAGACCTTGAAATGGTGGTCGACTAGAAGATGTTGGCGAGTCCAATCCAGATCTGAGATCAGGTATTTGAGTAATTTGTTGAATTAGGAAAGCACTACGCTTTGTTACAATTCCATGTTCATTGACAACTTTTGATCCAGGTTCAGATTCAGCTTTGAATTTTGATTTGAGTTTAATTTTAAGAATAATTTTTTGAAAAATTTAAATGATACGGAAGAAGAAGAAGAAGAGAAATTGAAGCAAATTTTATCTTAAATCCTATAATTTCAAATTTAAATTTTTTTTAAGCATCAAATTGGTGGTGACACCAAAGAAAAATTAAATGACTAAACTACATTTTTAATTATTTTTATTTTTTTTACAAAGACACATTTTTGAACCTAATTTCTTATGATTTATTTATGAAATTTTATATGAATATGATACGATGACATGAAAATAATAATAAAATGGACTAGAACAAAGACATTAGTCGTAGTTTTCTTTCAAGAAAATGAAAATTATAATGGCATTTTAAATTAAAACGAATAAAGTAGGTCTTCTTTTACGGTAATTTAATGAATAACAAAAAAAATTGTCGGTTAAATATGGGTCAGAACAATAAATAAATTTACATTTTCCTTTAAGCCAAGTATTTTCCCGATACTAGACATGAATTTAACAACAAATTTATTTTTTTTCTAGCTCAGTTTTGATATGAACCGTGAAAGTATTTCACTATTGATTTACTAAAAGCAGTTTTTACTACTACTACTAGACGTAAGTTATTGTCCAGTTCAGCGTCCACTTAATATATTTATTCGTATTTTAGGTTATTCACCCATTCATCCATGGTTTATAATTATAATAAAATGGAAATTGATATACACAAACCGAGTATATTTTATGATTATTATTTTTATTTTGTTTTAGTTCGCTTTTTAAATGAAATTTGCATACAAAGTGTAAAATGCAATAAAATATCCATAAATTAAGATTCATATCGATCATTTCTTTTAGATTATTTTTGTAAAACGTTCTGAGTTGAGTGTTGCAAATGGTCCGATTATTTTTATTTATTTATTTGAAAAAAAAAATTGTTATGAAAACTTTTGTTTAATAAGTTGATGAAATGAAAAGTTTATAATAAAAATAATCATTTGAAATTAAATTAATGACTAAAACAATAAATAAATAAATAATTTTAATCGAAATGAAAATAAACATGTTATAATCGTTATTTTATGAGAATATTGTAATATAAATGGACAGTTAACTACTATTTTGATTATAAATAATGTAAAATGATACTCTACTTTGATTATTTTATTTATTTTTTAAATTTATAACATTTAATATTTTATTTTACTATGAGAACCTTTAAAGATCAATTTTGAGAAAAATTTTATGAGTTTAATTTAAATTGCAACAAATAAGCATTTTAGCAACAGAATTTTAAAAGTTCCGTGAACGTACACTGTGCGACAATTAAAAATTACAAGTAAAAAAATTTCTTTTACATAATTGAAGTTAGCAACGACCTAAGGGGCTGATATGAGAAATTATTTATTCGGAGATGATAAAAAAATGGAATAACGTAATATAGAATTAAAAACATTGTTCATCAAAAGTATGGTTGCATTGTGATCGCTTAGATTGTTTTCTAATGTCAAATAAGTGTTATCTGCAGAATTTGTGATTTTATTTGAAACAAGAACCGGAGATTGAACGATTTTGTTTCTAAATACAACGTTGTATGATTCAATACTATCTAGATAATTTTTGAGAGCATTGAGTACAGTATATTTTGTTTGTTCCAAAAGCTCATTCTTAAAATGGCCTACAAGAATATGATGCCCGTTCAAATTTGTCAAAATGGTTTCTAGGCAGTTCACCAATTAAGGAGAGTTCTCAATCTTTGGCATGTAAATCGCTGTCACTAATGTTTCCATTGCTCGATATCAGGATTACTAAATTATAAATGTTCCTCTTACTTAACTAATTGTAACTTTTCGGGTCAAATGACACTTATAGGACAATCACAAATTAAAATAATGAAATTGATCCATTACTTTCAGATATCATATTCATGCTGAAATTCTCTCTAAAATAAACAGATATTCCTACACTGCTGTTATCTCTTCAATAGTGGTAAGACTGATAAAAAGGGATCTCATAAAGACTTTGGGTTCCCTCGGTTATCCAGATCTCAATCAGAACGATAAGATCTGGTTGTCTGGTCAGAGCATTAAGGTACATATTGAGTGTTTAATTCCCATTGACTTGCCATGTAAATTTTTACCATTAGGCCATACACTCATAATTCTCCTTCAGTCAGTTTGATCACGCGCAATTACCAAAATTTGTTAAATTCCTTTTCCTATTCCTCATTTTTTTTAATCTCTATCTGTTAATTCCGACAATACAGCTTTAACCTGATTTCGTGGAAAGTGGTTCACGTTCAGATAATTTACAATATTTTTCTTATAACAATAATATTTTAAACTATTGGTGTAATTTTTGAAAATGACTCTAAAAAAACAAATCAATTTAGATCTTTTTACACTTATGCAGTTGTAAATTGTTTCGCTCTTTTTATCACTAAGCAGTACCTTGATTCCAATTTAATTTTTCCACAGTAAAATCTTAAGCCTTATTTTTCCATTTTGTCTTGCATTTCATAGTATTTTTTTTTCTAGCGGTTGCAATCATAAAAAACACATTGATCTGAGAATGCTCATGAAAGAAACCAATCTTTAAAGTTCTTCAAATCGTTGATAATTTCAGGAATATTAACTTTGTAATTTCTTTTGTCACACAGTGTTTTTGTCATTAAAAGTAAGAGTAAATTAATCAAATCATGTGTATTGTACAAATAATAAACTTTTTGTTAAAGCAAAAAAGAGCTGTTAACATAAAGAATTATTGACAAAAGACAGGTTATTTCATTATTTACAAAAAAAAAAAAACAGAACGAAAGATTATGAAAACGCATAAAAAATAGTTCACCACCAATAAGATTTTGATATTCTTATGAGGTATTTCACTGAAAATTAACGAAATCTTGAAACTGCCTCATGATTAAATTTTAATACGATTTCACTTTTAATTCTCACTTTTTCTTAATCCTCTTTTAAGTATTTTAGAGTTCGTTGGAATTTTCAGTGAAATTAAAACCTTATTTGCTTTTAATTATTTTTTTTTAAATTATTTAATTTACATGTTATTGGACAACAAACTAGTAAAATTTAACTCAATACATACCTTGTTGTTCCATCTCTGGATAACAGACGCATTTGGCCGGATGAATTTCGAACAAATTAAATAAATCAGCTAGTAATACTAATAAATTTTGTTTCATAGTTCTATTAAAAAAGAGAATTTTTTCGTTTTGAATTAAAATGTTGGATTATAAAATGATGAAATTTACCCTCGCATGTAGCTTATATCCTCGGGTGTCATATGGAATACAGAATATGGCAAATATTTTTGTGAAAAATTACTAACTAATAAAACGTTATGTATTGAATCCTGTTAAAATGAGAGATTGTAAAATGAATTTAAATTTATTACAAAAACGTGACTCACTTCTACAATTGGCAAATATTTGATTCTAACACTAGTCCAAGGAACAATTTTTGGGCAATAAAATGAAATGAGATATGCCAAACAAACACCATCACACAAATCTTTGTAATCACGTAATGGCGGAATATCTGGTACTTGTAATCGTTGTCCATTCTCATCTAAACCATCAATTTCCAGTTCCTGTTCAATGCGTTTCTTGAGGGCGGCACACACGTACGAGACCCAATACAAGAATGCTTGTTCATAATTTTTCGAGTCTGCCAATTGGGCACCCGTTATTCTAGCAATTGCTGAAGCAACACGATCACCAGATGCAATTTCTTTTGCATACAAAACCATCAGTGCTTCTATCACAGACATATGGGCATTCTATAAGGGAGGGAAAAATTGGAATGAAATCGAATCAAAATAATTAATTTTGATAACTCACAATTTTCAATGGATTCGTTTGAATCAACACAGTTTCTGTTAGCTGCACATCCCCAACTTCATGACAATGCACACCTTTGCGTGAGAGCGTTTGCAATATTGAGAAATGATTACGATTTTGGTAATTTGGATCTGAGTATAAGTTGGCCAATACTTGGCAATAAAGTGACGCGTTGCCAAGTCCCACGACAATTGAGGGTTGTAAATGTTCCTTTCCTTCATGATCACGATAAAATGGTTCTTTTAAATTATCTGGCACACGATTATTATACGCCTTTGATAGGATCCATTTCATACAAGCTCGCTGTTTTGCCTAAAATGAAAGTAAAGTAGAAAAACATTGTAATACATGATTTATGAAAGCATTTCACTCTTAAATATGTAAGTAAAAATTCTTTTAAACTGTCATAATAAATTATTTGCACGTAATGCAGTTAAAGTAAAACCCACAAGAAATTTCATCAGATAAATAACTTTTAAAACATAAAAACACATGTCATTTTTTTTCAAAATATTTACATACATCAAAATGCATTTCATATTAATTATTTTAACATTTAATACAAAAACCAAACAAATTCTTTCTGGGAGTCGAAAAATTTTTTCAAAGTTAAAACACAGAAAAAAAAATAAACATTCAAACAATGATGTCAGATTTTTTAACTTCGATATCACTTTTTAAATTACCATACTCATTTGAGATAATACTTTAAATATTTATTGTACTAACACACACATAAACAAATACACACAAAATTAAGTCAAGTTAAGTCACAACAACGCCCACAACAATGTGACCATATGTTCAAGATATTACAAAAGGCAAACCAAGGGATGTCAATACAAAATATTTAAATTAAGTTTAAAAAAACTATTAAAGTTCTTTTAAATTTCATCAATTTCATATGATTTTATTAACACTCTTGTTGATATCGAAGCAAATTAATATTCAAACGACATCACATCACATCACATGCAATAATTGCCATAAAAATGTAGTTAATTTAATAAAAATTTGTGGTTGTAGTAAATTTAAAATGAATGAATAATTTTTTTTTTGTGTTCGAAGTAGCTTTTGATATGAATTAAAATTAGTAATAATCAATTGAGTTACGTTATTTTTGCCTTATAAATGTGAAATAAAATGTATGAATTATGTCTTGTATTTCATTGAAATATACAAAACAGGTTGAAATCTGAGACAAATCAGTTCATCGTTCAATAACATCAAATTGAATGAGTTGGTATTTATTTTTGCTACATGGTAACATTTAACATGGATACTTTGCTATCAGTCTATTTTTTTGTTTGAATTAAATTTGTTTTTGTATTTACAGGGAAGTTTGGAAAAAAGAGAAACTCGATTCAAAAATATAAATAGGGGCATCAACCAAGAAGTTAATCTAAAGGAGACACCAAAGAAGTGATCGAATGCGACCCCACGACAAACAGTAACAATATGGATGGGGACGCACACAAGCCAATAATAGAGCAAGCTTGAAAACCCAATGGCCAGTTCTCCTTCGAGTTAAAGAAAAGCACACCGATGGCCAAAGCACGAACGCTATGTCGTAACTTTTATTTCAGACTTGTATTACTTGACCATCACCGTAGATCACTCTGTAATTGTGGGCAAAATGGACTCAGGTAAGAAGCCTGAAAAAGCTGCTTGGTAATATGTTCCAATTCAATGTTAAAAGGATACTGATTGCGATGGCTCTGAGACTGAACTGCCACTCAATTAATTTCTTATTTATGTGATTCAAGTAATTTAGTTTACAAAAGACGTTAAACAAGTTACTTGTATGAAGCCCTCTATTTTTGTATTTAGGAGACTTTTTTTGACTGTTAACAATTAATAACTAAAAGAGCATAAATATCATTACCACAAAAGAAGTTTAGGCAGTAAACTTCGACTTTGTTATTCTGATAGATTTTTCATGCAGCAAGTTTTCAAAGCAAATTGGCTATATGGTATTTTTTCTTATAAGGAATAGAAGTAATTCAGACAGAAAAGTGATATCTCTAAACTAGTAACTTTTAGGGGACTTTATGCATTCAAAATGATTCAAACAGGAATTTTTCCACCAGTTTTAAGACTTCCATATTTTCAGTTTTGAAGTACTAGTTTTATTTTTTTTTAAACTGCAAAAATACTTTCTAGAATTTAAAGACACATTTTGGAATGAGTTTCAACATAAAATGAAGCTCCTCACACCTTTGTCACTAATTTTTCATGTCTTATTTAATAGTCTTAAAGGTATACTTCAAAAAATTTTTAAGATGATCACTATCTCAGACTATTTAACATCAATATATCGATGATGATATTTAAAATTTAATATACAATTATTGCTTAATTGCAAAAATTTGTTCTGTTTAACTTTAAGTGTATTTTTGCTTAAAAAAATATTTAAATAAGTTTATTACATAATCCAATAATGAGTTTGCGAGTTTATTTTATTTTATTTAATTTAATGATTATTATTTAAATTCTGTAAGTTATTTATTTATGATCGTTAATAATGTGCGAAAAAGTATATGAATGAATGAATGAAAAATTTAAGTAGGAATAAAAAATAAATAAATGTTAACACTTTTTTTAAAACAAACTTCTATTAAAACAGAACAAATTGCTAAGTGTTCAAGTAATCAAAAATAATGGTAAAAATAATTGAATCTAAATTTAGGTTATTATTTAACACAACAGGTGTGACTAAATTAACAGTTGGGGGTCTGAATAAACTTAAAAAATGATTTGGGCCATTTTAGGAAAAGTATGGCTTTTAACAACTTTTATAATATTACGAGTTTTGACCTAAAGAAAAGTAGAAATTTAATCGGAAATCAAAACTTTTTTTATAACAAAAAATACCTCAAATTAGTCCCTTACGGCATTGGAATTCAACATCCTTGAATTTATTATAATTTTCAACTTTATTTAATGTGTTTTCAATTGAATTAAGTCTTACAACAATACAATACATATCCATTTAATCAATATATGAATAATATAAATTTGCAAATGAAATGTTGATATACTTTATTGAAAGTCAGAGCAAGTGAAGCGTAGGTGCTTATTAATAGTTGTTTGAAAATGTATAATAAAAAACATACTAAGCAAATTTTAAGCATATTAATAACAAGGTGCCTTATAAAATATTTTTTTATTATTATTTTTTTATGGTAAAGATATTTCAATGGATGTATATTTAAATGTAATATTGCATGATAATTTTTACTACTGTAAAGTAGATGTTTGAAAATGATATTCGGTGAAAGAAAACAATAACAAATTGATAATAATTAGGTATGATAATAAAAATAGAGAAAAATTTCATTATAATAAAAATTAGTGAATTGAAGACGATTACGTAATCAGATGATCTACACCTTCTTACACAGACAATAATAATAATAATAATTGCACATCTCATTGATCATGATAATTAACATATCAATCATTCTCGGGTTGTGTTGTTTTGTGACACAATACTTTTAATGAGAAAATTATAGCAGCCCAGCAAGACTCAAGACTCGTTGAGGATTTGGCCTCGTTATAAACAGTCAAAACTTTCACAAATTTTAGTTCAAAACGGGCTGAAAATGGAACTAGGCAAAAAAAATTCACCTAGCCTAACTTCACACTCATATTTTACTATAATTTTAATGGCTCTCATAGAAAATGGTGTCACCTTTTAATTTTTTTACATTTTTCATTAATCCACACAGAGGAGAACGAATTAGAAAAAAAATATTGTATAATAATCATTTTAAATAGAAAAATCTTATACAAGAAATGCTAATTTTTTTATTAGTATTGTAAATTGTTAGATACATGCAATATTATGGATTGTAATTCCAAATATGTAAGTCCTAAGGTGAGCAGAAGAAGAATTTTAAGTATTTCTATTTCTCATAAATTTACATTAAAATTTTATATTTGTCATGAAAATGATGAGATAATTCACTTGAGATCATATTGATTCCATTAAATCGTCTCACAATAAAATTTAATCTTATGAAATTGATATCACAGTGCAAACACCTCATTAAAAGGGGTTAAAGGCAAATTCTCACATTTTTATATTATATTGAAGAAAAAATCGGTTCAAGGTTATTTTGTGGTATTTTATCACTAAATATTTATATTTTATGACAAATGAAGATGCAGCATGATGAAAATTTGATAAATTGCCAAGAATTTTGTGTTAAATATCCTTTTCCTATTATTTTTTTTTCAATAAATTATTTTGTAGAGAGGAATACATTAAAAAAATATCAAAAATTTATTTAAATTTTTATCAAATTCAGTGACATTAAATGTCCCTTGCTCATAATATGAAATTTCACTATTATATAAATTTAATTTAATTTTAAATACACGATAATTAAAATTTATTTCGATATTTATTCGATAATGAGCACGACAATGACCCAAATAATTCCTTAGGGGCTTTAAATACAATTTTATCGAGTAATATGAAATTCAGTAATTTGCCATGAAAAACCAGGCCTGAAACTTAATTTAAAACAAAAAATCAATGAATTCAACATCAAGAATTGAAGAATTGAAAAGAAACCAAGGAATGCGTCCACCCACAATGATCTTAGACAAGATTTGTTTTAACACAATTAATCATATAGCACACACTCACACATTTACATTAATTTTCATGAGCCATTGACCTATGTATGTTGATTAATTACCGATATTTACTGAATGAAATAAAAAAACTAAATTTATCGCGTATTGAAGGTTAATAACATACAATTTCAATCACTCGCATGACGAAAATTCAGAAATAGATTCACTATCTACCGTTCAATAAATATAAAAAATAATAATAATAATCTAATAGCTGAATAATCACTTTTTTTCTGTCATCACCGAAGTTTACACGCACGGATGATTTGATATAATTTTTTTTATTTTAATGTATTTTTTTGTATCGATTGCCCGATTCGATAGTTAAAGGTCACGGTTTTATGAGTTATCTGCTATGATACAATTTTATGCTTTTATAACGCACTTTTACTGGAAACATAAATTTTATTTTCTGTTTTTGATCTAAAAGTGTCTTGCACGCAAAAACTATTAGGGATTAGTTAAAATTAGTTGTACTTGAACATGGAAAAATACAATTTTGGAAAAAAAAAACATGATTGATGTCTGTCATTGAAATAAAAATGTGAGTAAAGGAAAAAGTGATTGAAAAAATTGATACAAGAAATGTTTGTTTAGCCTAAAATTATTTCGTTTTCAATGAAATTTAACATCAATAATCAATTCATGAAATTCACCAAAAATGACCCCTTGACATAAAAGAACGTAATCGTGAACAATGTACACGAGCGCATTTTCATGGAAAATTTGTTTTTGTGCTTACTGGGCTTTTGTGCGTTTTGGGATTTTTGTGCTTCCCGGGCTATGGTTCCAGGAAGCAGATTAAATTTGACAGTTCATTTTGTATGGATACATAAACGAAAATGTCAAAAATCTTGTACGTAAACATGGATTGTCTAACTTTTACCTGCTGCCTTAGTATAATAGAGTCGGCCATTTTATAAAATTCTTCGGCTTTCAAAAGGTCGGCCATTTTTTTGTTACAGATTTACAGTTTGACGTTTCCCAGTACGCACATTTGCTTCAAATCGACAAAAAATCCGTTTAAAAATGTGAAATCTAACCCATAAACGGTTTAGAAAAGGGAATTTCGATAAAAATTTTGTTTCGATGAACCATTTAAACTTTAAAGTCACAGAGTAACATTTGAAGTATTTCGAGCTCGAACTCTGAGTCGAATCTAAAATCAAATGACTCATTTACTCCTTTTTCAACCAAAAAAACTAAGCCAGATGGACCACTCAAGAGCTCTGAAAAGCCCTCAAAGGCTTTGAGTTAGAGCGTCCGACTGACGGCTGACAAAAAATGAAACAGACAAATTACTATAAAAATAATATACAATATTTAACATGAACTATTAACACATAATCAAATAATTTAACATTAAAATTTATTACTTTAAGATAAAAACGATGATGTTCAAATCATGCGTTTCAATCACATTAAAATTACATTCGGTACTCAACAAAAATTAATAATTTTACAATATTTTATTGCTTTGATTTAGGTCAAAAATTATTTTACATTAAATATTAGAAACGAACCGATTCAATTTTATTGTAATTATTGTGAAAGAGCATAAATTTATGATCTGTTTAATAACTTTAACATACAATTAATTTGAACAGACGTCTCTAATTATAATCGTTTATGAAAATAATTTAATTGGTTCATATTTAATTTCAATTTCATATTAACAAGCAATTACAGAAAAAGAAAAAAAAAATCTTTAGAATAAAAATCCTTTGTGATTTATGAATCGTGTGAACCAGACGGTGATACGCATGTTCAAATGACAACACATGTTTTTCATGGATGACTCATACAAGATTCCCTTTTGTTTGCATAGAAAAAATCATGAAACATTGCAACACATTTTAACTGTGATATGTAAACAATTCCATTACCATTTACCATAAAGATAAATTTATCATAAAAATATTACGATAAATGACCACGAACTCACGATTTTTACAATGTAACAATGTAACATATTTTCCGTATTTTATATATGAAATTGAGAAAACCAAAAATTAATTTAATTATTAACGTGTTTTATTTAATTTTTTCATTTTAAGGTTTTAAAATAAAGGGAACTTAATTGTGAGGATAATTACATATTTTTTTGTAATTTTTATGAAAACAATTAGACAATTATGTGCGTTAATTGATGTGGTTTGCTTAATTTTATAAAAATATATTAATAAAAAGTTTACAAAATGAAATAATAAATTGAAAGCGAAATTTCAAATGAAAAAGGAGGGTCTTTTATCTAATTATAGGAGTTATGGTTAAACATTTTAAAGTCAATCTATGGTTTTATGAAACAAACGGTTACAATGATGAAGATAAACAAAATATCACATATCACGATGATGCGATAAAATATTTCAAAAAATGAAATTTAATATTTGTAATTCTAGGAAGAATTATGACGATTTTTGAACAACAATTAAAGTAATATTAACTTTAGTCGAAGCTGGGCACCTAAATTAATCTTCAGATAAAGCAGGGCTGTACTTAAGTCAATAGTTGGTCTAACAGGAGTATGATCGGCCTGTTATAGGATTCAATGGGACACAGCTTTTATCCTGATATCTCAAAAGACTTGAAGAAGTCTCCTCTTCTTCGAAGCAACATTTGCACATTGGATCTCTAGAGTCAAAATGACTAAGGTTACAGACTAAGGCCCACTTTATGCAAGGTATAAGACTTATACCAAATTCGTATGTGTATAGAAAGCGGAAAAAGTATAACGCGCTCTGTACGTAAATTATAAGGAGTTAAACCATGCATAAAGTAGTAGTAAAGCACAATGACCAGTAAATATCCATACCACAATTCTAGGCTCGGTATTGTTCAAACAAAGCAGTTAAGAGCAAAATAAGAATTCCTGTATGAAGAGACGTTGGGCCATCTTTCACGGGAAATCCTCTTTGGCTATCTGGAACTGGATGAATGGTAAGGAAATCATTTCAGCGTACCGTTTGTTTAACATACAGTCCTTCCTTTGATAAACTTAAACATGGCTCAAGGAGCCTCGAAGTGCCAGAGCATTTGAGCATCACATATTTTAGTGGCAATATCTGAATTATTATTTTCTAAATTTGTCTAATTTGTTCTTGACAAAAATTTCAAAAGAGCTCAAAATACTCTGACTAGAAACCAGCTGGAGCAATTTTCAGTGGTGACTGTTTGAAATAACCCAATATAAGCTTAGACCCTTTGATGATATAAATGGGTATGAACAATGAGCCTGACTAATGACTTGAGCACAGGTTTTAATAACCCAATAAATCTGAATCTAACTTGGTAATGACCTAAAAAACCGCTGTAAGGTCTTGACGAAAATGGATACTATTCAAGGAAAAACACTAAATTTTTTAAAAGTAATATTTTTCTTTTTAAAAACTACTCTAATTATACGTCCAATTCCTTTAAGATCATAAACAATAAGGTCGAAATTTAATACAATAAACATTTTTATTTCAACGGGTGTCAATGATACGTCTTAAATTTCTTTGTTGCTTTAAAAACAAAATCACTGTAAAAGGAAAACAAAAAAACGCTCAAATTCATAGAAAAAACACAAATTAAAATCTGGAGTATTCATATTTAATAATTTGAATTTGAAAACTTTGAAATTATACAAAAAAGTGCAACAAAATATTTTCTCTTTAAAAATAACTTTTTTTCCTCCCAATATGTGTGTGAGTGCTGTAAGCGTGAGAGATAATTTTCGATTAACATTTCAAATTAAAGCATGGACTTTAACAGAGTCTATAAAATAATAATTTTGTACAAGCATGGCAATCAACTGTGAAATTTTGTATTTTATCCGTTAAAATGATTAACAATAATAATTGTACAATGTTCGTATTATTATTATTAAAAAAAAATAATAATTCACTTGTACTGATTTATAAACACTGATAGTGTACAAAAAAATGTTAAAAAAAACAACAAGAGTAAGTGAATGTTATTATTATTATTATAATTTGTATTAATTTTTATTTGAATTGAAATTCACCAATAAAAACCTGCCGGCTGATTTATTTATTATAAAAGTTTAATGACATGCCTCGTGAACACTTTCCAACATAATAACGTTGACAATGTTCGTAGCAGGCATTGAAATTTAAAAAGTCAACATTCAAATTAACAAAAAAAAACAAAGTTAAGTCATGTCAAGTTCGTGCAACATTTCAAATGAATCGTCCAGTGGACACGAAATGCAAGAGTATGAAATTTCAGATTTTTTCCTGGATTTGGACGAGTCAAGTGTACGGGAGCTGTTTAATTTTGAGAGGAAGATTAATTGGATCAAGGAAACAGAAGTTGAAAATTCATTGAAAAAGGCATCAAGAGCACCGATTTGTTGTGTCATTAAAGAATGCAGTAAAATTATGAGTGCGAGGGAGGTTTTGTCGCATTTTTTAAGTGAACATGAAATGGAAGCCGGGAAATTTGAAGTGAAGCCGCTAGTGGAGAACGAAAAATGTGTCTTTTTAATCGATTTCAAGAGAATTCCATTTAATAAGAATTTTTGTCTTGGAGTCATTGCGTTTAACGGGAGGTTCCAAGAAAGATTACGAACTCGACCCGAAATCGCATTATCTGTATCAAACATTTCTTTGCCAAAACCGATCTCAAGTCTCACTCAGCATTTACCCGTACTCATAATCGGATGTTTAGTGAATTCAAAGATATTGGCAGCAGCAACTGACTCAAAACAAGAAGATTCAATTCAACGTGAGCACCAAATTCTCTGTATTTGGCTCGTATCAACTTTAATGACCACCTTGAAATCCTTGAACTGTGTCATTGCAGTGCAGAATCCCGGTCACAAAATATCTCTTCAAAATACCATTTGTGTGAGAGGTTTTTGGGAATCACATGAAATTCAAGAGTTTTTTCACAACACATCAAATACCTTGAATCTACCTTACGGATTTTTAAAAAATCTTACTAATAATTTTGAGAATTCAATTGAACTTGAACTACATTTATATGAAAATGATGATGTTTAATTATTCATCAAAGTAATCAATAAAATTAAGGGGTCCAATTGAGGATTGTAATCATGTATATTAATGTTTTTTTGTCATGTTATCATTAAATTTGTTGTTTCAAAGCACACACACCATACAAAGTATAATTATTTTGACAAATAACTGTCTGATTCAAATTCTTACTTGATGTGAATTATTCACAGCCACAATTAGTGAGGCATCGAATGTGTTGTTATTCGTGGAACATGGAGTATTTGCCCCAGATGATGGAAAAGTTGGATTTGTTGACTCATTTTTATGATGATGATTATTATTATTATTGTTGTTGTTATTATTCCACTTAACAGCTGAAGATGGAATTGCTACTAGACTAAGTACCATATCGAAGTACCGTATTTTTTTTCACTACTTAAATCTTAACATATATAATTATTTTTATCTCTTAAAATAATGATTCTTTACATTGAATAATGATGCACTTTTTAATGATAATATGCGATGTTTATTAGTTTATTCACTGTTGTATTGTAATAAGAAGAAAAAAATATTAATAATTTATTACCGTTCAATTGTAAAAAAGAGAGAGAGGAAACTTTAATGAGTGATCGTTTATGTCACTACAGGAAACACTTTTCCCGTTAATGAATATTTAAACATAAAAATTTTCAATTTTATCGTTATTTTTCATGAAATTTGATTCCATTTCCCGTTTAAATGTACACAAATAGACGAATTTGATGTCAAACTGAGGTAATGTATTTTGTGTTGATTGAGGTTCAATACAAACAATTTTTTTTTATTTTCAGAAAATTTACTTGTAAATTAATTTAAATAAGAATTTGGTTTAACCCTTCAATGCAAACTTGGGTCGTATTGGATCATTTTACGTTATTGATGATAAAAAAATGATTGGAAAAAATTCAATGCACTGGCATTTAAATGGATTGGAGCACAGTGCAAATAATTTTCATTTCAAGAAGTCAAAAGTTACATGTTTTTTGAAAAACCAACAACTTTCTCATACAAAAAAACTGTTTCATTTAAAATTTTCGAGAAATACGAGGTTAAATTTAATAAAAAAGTTCCAAGTCATTAAGGGCTATCAAAAATGAGTCCCACACTCTCATCCTAAAACCAGTCAGGGGCCAGTGAACACACCCTTTTTCACTGGTCTCCCATTGGTGCCCCACTGGTTTTGGGTTGAAAGTGTACGTTAGTTTTTTCAATTTTTCTTAGTAGTTTCAGAGCTAACGCTTTCATAAGCTCAAAATGTTGAGTTTTGGATTTTCAAGGCTCTTAAATAACGATTTTTAACAATTTCAAATCCATTTTTAAAGAAAAACCTTTTCATTAAGTGCTTTTTTCTTCTTGAAAGTACTCAATGGAAAACTTTTGCGTGATTTTTAATGAATTTTGCGAAATTTTTAATGACTTGTCTTTTATCCTTTGACCAAATGTCTGTATAATAAGCGATATATTAAGCTATATGTTACTTTGTAAATCATTAAAAACTGAAGAAAATAGAATAAAAATCACGCTAAAGACATTAAAAATTGCAAAAAGTAAATAAAAATTATGCAAAAATTTTCCAATGGGTACACTGAAAGCTGAACACGCCCCGCAGTACAAAGAGATTTGGTCCGTAGATAAGATCTTTGATTGACGCTTACAGGATATTTAATGAATGAAATTTTTATCGCATCTCCAGGTAAATTTGGAACAAGAATTCGAGTATTATGGGTATTCTTTTGGATTATTCATATTATGCGGGGGGTCTGAGTGTAGGTATTTTGACAAAATTTTAAGAATATTCCAAATTCTTTTTGATCTTCAGGTCTATCGGTACTCCTTTGCTTAAAAGTGCCCCAAAACGTGTTAATGACCTGTAAATTTGTGAATAGTTTTGTAAAATATCCCTTCGCGTCTTGAAGAGCATTGAAAAAGGAAATTTTATGAAAATTTTAATTTCAATGAAAGTCAATCTCTTTAATACGTCGTCATGGTTATTCACAATGGGCCCGATTACTGATCTGTGGACAGACTTTAAAAGTCACCCTGTAAACTGAATCTGAACAGAAATTTCATCCAAAAAATTGAATCTTCTATACAAACACAAAATACACCTCAGCATTATTTTCATAGTCATTTAAATTGCGATTCAAATCTTGTACCGGCATGATTTTATAATCATCACCTCATCATCATCATTTTATTATTAATTTCATAACAAAAATTTATAATAATATATTTTACTTGAATTCAATTGAAGCAAAAAAAATGAATTAAGTAGCAATTTTCTTTTCATTCTCTTTAATTCAACAAAAAAAAATTTTTATATCATCATTTGATTTAATAATGAATTTCTATTCTTTTTCAATTGCATGCATAAATTTAATGATCATCATATTTATTAAAACATCTTAGCATACACTTAAATTTTATAGATGTAACACTTTATATTTTTACAATAATAATATTAATAAGACAGGAAGACAACAATAGCCGCTTCTATTATTTTTTTTTGTTTCTTAGAAAAACATGAAGTAATTTAATAATTAAGTACACACGAGATCGTTCACCTTTTTATATAATTTTTTTTTAATTTTAAAATGAATTTTAAATGATTTTTATGTGTGTAAACATAAAATAATCAAAGTTAATGTTAAATTTTTAATTGAAGCGATGGACCTTGTCACAATTTTTCTTTTTAAAATATTTTCATCAATTTTTATAAAAATTAGTCATTCATGTTGATCAATTTTAACTATCATCGTGCATTTCCGTGAAAAAAATCATAATAAAATTTCACGTATTATTTCAATTTAATCTGAACAATGCTTCAAAACATATTTTTCATTGCATAAATTTGTAGCTAAAATTGGCACGAAACAATAAATTTTTATGTTTCATTTCATTTTTTATTTTAAATATTTATTTAAACAAATTTCTTTCACTTCACTTTCAATTTGACATTTCAAAATAAAAATTCAACTATAAATGGAATCCTTTTTTCCATGTAACGTAAAGGCAATTTAGAATGATGAATCGTTACAATAAAAAATCGTGATATGTGAGATTTGTCAAAATAAATGTAAGATGATGTGAAATTATTTATTTATTTTATTTTTGTGTGTTTAATATTGTTAAGTGTTTTTCTTGTCTCACTTAAGTCTCTTTCTCACATATTTTTAAGTTTCTTTTCTTTTCTTTCACTTTTTCTTTTTTATATTTTTTGGTTTGTAGGTTATTTTTTTAATTTAATTTATATTACACTGTACTACGGAATATCATTAATCTAAAAGGGAAAAGAGATAATGATATCCAAAATTAAAAAATATACCAAAAAATATTACACACACACGTCTTTTCCCAAAGCTATTTCAACTTAAACTGATTTTTGAGTATTAATTTTACTTCCATATGCACACACATATTTAAAACTATGCGGTAGTGTAACAAACAAACAGGGAGATACCGTAAAAATAACAACAAAAAAACAGACAAGAGTCAGATATGCTCTACTACTGTTGCGCATATTTTAAGTTTATGTATACGACACAACATGAACCTGTCTTCCTACACTACTGTGATTACTAGTAGTATTGTGAGTAAACTTATAAGCTTGTGAGTACCAATTACACGGTGTAAATTCTGTGTAAGGTAAAGGTATTTTTCTATCTTTCTTTGAGCTTTTATTTTGAAAGCAACTCACATTGAAATACAAACACACACACACACACACACACACACACTGTAGTAACAAATGAAGAGAGAAATTTCATTGATGAATGTTTTTTTAATGCACTTGTCTTTATTTACTTGAATATTTGTTGTATCTGTTTCATTGTATAGAGCTTTTGATTTGAATAGCACAAAAAAACGTGAATTTAATGAAGTAAGTACTTAAATATGGGTTTTTAATGGTGATTAAGGATTAATTTAAAGATTAATGAATAGGTTTGAGTAATGTGAAGTGTTTAAAATATTTAACTACAGTTATAAAATGTTATATCACGATAAATATATAGTTTGAATATGCTGTTGGGAGTAACGTAAGTCAATAATCGTAGAGAAAACTCTTAATATGATGTTGAATTTTGATTTATGTAAGATTATGAAGAGCCAAAATAATGATAGATACAGCTGTGTGGAAAATAATAGCAGTGTACTGTGTTTTTCATATAAAACTACCATCTTGAGGTTTCATGTAAGTATATAAGGAGTTCACAGAATTTTTTCTAATCTTCTACAAAGTTGTTCGTATACTCTAGGAGAACACTTTTCTAATAGAACACTTTTTTGTATTTCCACGCGTTCAAAAACTGTGAAGGGTTAACTAACTACCTAACCGTGATTTTATATAGATAAATTCTTAACTTAGCGTAGCTTAAACCTTCGTATACATGCATACACCTCGTACAAGTTCTAACTAGTACTAAATTTTATGATGTGTGGATGCATACGACGATTTAGTTACGCTAAGTTAAGAATTTATCTATATAAAGTACCCGTATGCCGATTCGGAGGGGTAGCTTTCAGTGTAGTAATGAACGTATCGCATTCCATGTAATAGGTGTCGAGTTCGATCCTTGTTACTGCTTCAGATGACAGGATAAAAGCTAAGGTACAATGGTGGTGAGTTGGCATATGCTGTTAGATACTTTGGCTCTAACAAACTAGTTCACAAAAAGCCCAACATAAGTGGCTGGGATGAGTAATGCCATCTTGTGATCATCATAAGCTTTTTTGATCAAAAATTTTATCATAGTATAGTTAACTTACACTCTCAACCCAAAACCAGCACTAGTGACAAAATCGTGTATGCCTCACAAGTATCCCCTATAAAACACACATGTAACAAGGAGGGGGTCCTTGTAGATTACTGGTGTACGTTGGGGCTTCATTCGTGAAATATGACCTAACCAAGTAAGTCAACTCGCTTTTATAACGCTTATTTTATTTGTCTTTACTTAATCCTTTTCAGGTTCGAAGTTGCATTTATTCGTAAGTCTTCTTTTGCTCGAAGAATCTTCCTTTTGAAAATCAACAATCTGTTTTCATCATTTCTTGTCAGAGTCCAAGTTTCACACCTACAAGTAAGAACTGGTAAAAAGGATTCTGTATATGGCTCTTTCAGTTCTCTATGTCAGTTGTCTTAACCTAAGCTGCTTCCTTGAAGTAAAGTAACATCTATCTGTTAACATGATACGTCTATCTTTTTCAAAGAACGTGTAACCATCAGCACGTATCAAAGTTCAATACGTATTAAGGCACACGAAATTTTGGACAACTTCAAAAGTATTAATTTATTTTATTTATTTATTTTGTGTGTCGTCTCAGTGATCTTGTGATCCTCAAAGAAGCTTATAAGACAGGTGACAATCAGTAGGTTTAGATTTAGGTTGTCTTACATGGGAGGATCAATCAAGATTGTTTGCCCTGTAATGTCTACAAAAATACTTCTAACATTGTTACAATTGAAATAATGCAAACCGACAATAATTTACCTGATGCTCTCATCTCAATCCGTTACATCCCATCTTAAAAAGGATAATACTAATCTAACATACGTCAAAATACAAAACAAAAAACTTGTAGTTCATTATCAAATTGTATCACGTTTGAACTTGTCCACGTGTTACATCTTAATGTTCTTTTATTTCTTGGTTTAATTAATGAACTATAAGAAATTTAAAAACACAAGAATTAGTAAACATTCAAATAAACAAGACATTATTTAATTTAAACCGGTCTTGATATCCTCATTTACTTTAAATTTACTTCCAGTCCAAAAAAAAAACTCATTAACATTAGTAATCTTATTCAGGTTTAAACAGATTCTGATCTGAATCTAAATTAGAATCATCCATAATGTACCATTTTAATTAAATTGATTCAGATATTTGTAACTTGATATTTGAAATATCATATAAATGAGCTTTGACTGAATAAACGTGTAAATAAAAGATGTTCAAGGTTATACTTTTTTATGTGTCTCATCTCAAACAAAATTTAAAAAAATGTGAGTATATTCGTTGTCTGTTTTATAAGAAAGTCACGGTCCGTTGATTACCTCAATGGAATTCTATTTTCATACTGTCTGCATTATATTTTCATTAATATTATTTTACAATTCATAGAATACAAGAAGAAAAATGTATTAAAAGTTGAGAGGTAATTAATGCAAGTGCGATACTAAATGCAGTGATCCAATTCAAAAAATTTATTTTATAATAAAAAATATTAATATTAATATTAATGCAAAATCCAAGAAACACGGTCTGGATCTCATAACATTTTTTTATCATTAACATGAATCTCACATGTTACTGTTTCTCTAATAATTGTAATGATTTTATGTAATTAACTCATGCAATTTTTATGATAATCACGGAATGCATTTTAAATGTTACGATTACAAGAAAAAAGTTAATAAATAAATCTTAAATGAGATGAAAAATGTAGAATTGATCATTTTCAAGTTACATTTTAAAATAAAATGAATTTTGGGGTCAAAAGATTAATTTCAATTAAGATTAATGATTCTTAAATTCAAAACTTTAAGAAAAAAGAATTAACGAACCAAATTTCCCTTTGACTAATAAAATAAAATGTCTTATCTGTTCTTTCCCCCCTGAGGTGGTTGAGGGTTAAATTATGACTTGCATTTGAATAAATAAATATTGAATTTTTTATTCATCTCATTTCTAATAATTTAAAACAAAAACAATTCGAATTACAACACAATTGTATACATTTTCATAATTAACAATCATCACTTATGTAATTTCAACAATCATAACAAGAGATTAATATAAAATAATATTGAAAGAAAAAAAAATCTTCATTAATTTAATTTCATAAAAAAAATGCATAATCCAACAAAAAAAATACAATAATGAAATTTATAAATTATCATGAGACGGGCAACACGAGACGTATTTTAACTAATGTATTTAATTTTTATTTCGATAATAAACATTAAAAGTGTGTCAAAAGAAAAAAAAAATAACAATAATATATTGTTTGAATGAGTTAAGTTGAGGCGGTATGTGATTAACAACAATAACATAAAGAAAAAATTATAACAAAGTGGACAATCAGACCTTTGACTTATGTAGGAATCATCAAAATTGTTTATACATAAATACATAAAAATAGCTTGTCAAGTCGTGGCTTTACTAATGTTCAAGAGTTTTTTTTTATAGTTTTTTGGATAAATGTCATGCTGAATTGAATGAGTAAGCTCATTTACGTTTAATTTGTATCGAGCTAAAATTGGAGCCTAAGAAGCAACTTTAATTGAATATCAAGCACGGCAGAATGGGGAGATTCAATTTTTCTAACCTAAATTTTGAATATAAATACGTCTATAGATGCAAAGTTTTTATATGAAAGGAGGTAAGTACATGAAGTTTAATTGATTTTGACAGTTGACATTTAACCTTGTTTAGATAAAATACCTTTACAGGAACTACAAATATGCAAACTCCAATAAAATTAACAGAGGATAACATCGGTTAGAAGAAAAGGTGGCTGTTACAGTAAATAATACATAAGTGAAGAATGGCAGGATTAAAATTGTTTGTGCTGATATATTAACTCTGAATTGGGTGAAGGAGGTTATTAAAACTAATGATTTAGAAATAAGCCTCATAATCAGTGAAAATATGATCTATTATATTACCATTAAAATTAGTGACCCAAATATGATGCCCAAACCCTTTAAAAGTGAATCCAACGACAAAACAATATTTCTAAAATTAACTGGCAGTAAGTGAAACAAATTTCCATCTAGACTTGTTTGACGTTTGAAAATTGACATTTACTGTCCGAAAAGTTTATATTCGAAAACGAAAACACTTGATTTTGAATCGGGCTTCAAATCCCCATTACTTTCAAACCAACTTTCACAATCGCCATCAAAAGCAATAAAGAACATAAAAGTGTGATTTTGCTTAAACGCAATAATTTGTGGTTTAAACGATAATAAAATAGCAGTAGCATGATACGGAAAACGCTAATTAATTATATAACTGCCAAAATGACATTCCGATTGTGCTTCAGCGTACAATTTTAGAACCTTATTATTAAATATGTTTTTTAACACGCACAATTTAAACATAATTCGTTTCTTTTACAACAAAACAAAAAAAAACTTAATAAATGGATTTAAATCAGGTTGGCCGGTCGTTGACAGTTAAATTTTTATTTTATTATTATTTTTTATTCAACTTTTAATAAGAGAGAAAACTTAGCTGAGAAAATTGACGCTTAAAAATACACAATTAAGTTTTTCTCACTCAACTTGATTGTGTCAACTTTGATAAGACCTTGTTAGATTTACTTTTAACGATGAATGAAACAATTTCTTATTATTTGTATTTTTTTTTCTTGTTAGCAAAGTAATTTATTTTTGGTTAGCTATACTATAATTTTTATTATTTGCAAAGACATTACACATATCAAAAAAAAAATAAGTAATATAAGGTCAAACTTATTATAACTTTACAAGATTGTCTATGATGATGCCCACATGTTAAAAACAGTTTTTTTTTCATATAATTATTATTATTATTTGCCGCTCATAATCATAAATATCAACCATTCAAGTCAGTACAAGTTTAAAGTATGTGAGGCCGATGAAAGCCCACACAACTTCTTACTACGAACATGTAATAAATTTTATTATTATTTAAGTATTTCATTAATTTCAAGTTTTTTTTTTAATTTTAACGTAACAATGGATTTTTTTCTTGTACTTTTTTTTGGAATATGACAAGATGACAATGACAAAATATAAATATGATGACGATGATGTAAATTTGGAATAAATGAGGGTTGTTGCAGTTTTTTATTTTGAAATTCATTCATTCAGAATGGAAAAATACTTAAATGATAAGTATTGAATTGAAATGAAAAGAGGGGATTAAAAATTTAAAGAATAGAGATTTTTTGAAATGATAAACATCAAGAGTTGCTATGAATACCCCTTTTATAAAACAGTATTGAACAGATCTGAGTCCTGTATGTTCCTTTAAAGTTAAACAGGTAGTTTGTACGAGCAGAAATTTACCCTATTTTGATAAAACTGTAAATGATATTGAAAATAATGTTAAATACTGGTTGCATGCATTTAATCACTTAATAATCCTTTCATCAATACTACGATCCTTGTTAATAATCAACATTACTTATTCATGGTCATGTTTTCGCTTATCTCTTTCAAAATTAAAGTAAGCAAGGCAAAGGGGTCTAAAAATAAGTTATGTAAATGTCAAACATACTTAAATGTTAATTGTACAAGATCCTAGACATTATGACCTCGAGAATTGTTTGAAAATAGTCATCAAGGCTTAATTTAAGGGCACTGGACCTCATCCAACTGGACCAATCGCCAGATCATGAAGCTACAACGCATGCAGAACAAGATTTTTAAAACTGATTAAGAATTTGCCTTGGTACTTTAGCACATAGGATCTTCTCGAAATTACTAAATTGGATGGAATGGTATCAGACTTCATGCAATAGCTAAGAAATCGGTTTATGGAACGACTAACAGAAGGCAGCACATCAGCTAAAATGCATTATTTATAAAAATATGATAAGAATAAGAAACATTTAACATACAATGCATCATTTTATCGTCTCTTCCCTTTCACATAAGTTCATTTCCAAGAAAAATTAAATAACAACCTTTAAACTGACCTTTTCTAGGTCTCTCAAACAACGATTGAATAAATACTTCCTCAATAATTATCATATTTCGATGATTTACCATATTCGTCTTAAGAGAGTTTTAAAACCAATCAAATTAAATTGATGTATGGGTTTAAGGAGAGTCTAAAAGATATTATTTAAATATACTTTTAAATTTAATGACTTAATTATCAATGTTTTATGGTAAAATAATTGAAAGCATACTTTTAACTAACTAAATATGAAAAATTGTGAAAGTGTGAGAAAGGCATTCAATATTTCATAATTGATTGAAGTTTGTTTTGGTCTTTTCAAAAAAGAGTTATTATTATTATATTTCACCTTCCATAAGTTTTTGAAGACAAAAAAAGAAATTGAAAATGAAAATGAAGGTATCAGTAAAATTTTTTGTTTGAAGCTCAATTTTTGACACCAGATATCCCTCTTTATGATATTTAATGAACATTTTCCTAAAATGAGGACGAAATGGGAAATTTTTCACACAAAATAGTTTATGATACGATTATGATACAAATTTTTTTAAATTTTAGACCTTAACTGTGACTTCAGGTGCTTAACTTTTAGCTATGCGCTTCGTATACACTACATAGGTTAGCGTTGGTTAATTTTTATTTTGTGTGAATGTATACGTAGCGCATATCTAAAAGTTAAGCACCTGAAGCCGGCCTAAAAGAACAATTTGAAATGCTGTTCTTCAATATCTTCGAAATCTACCACCAGATGTCACTTGAAACTCTTGATGTAGAATAAGGCAACATCTTAATTTATACAAGTCGAATAAAATGAGAGCAAAACTTAAAATTTCATCAATTAACTGACATTTCCCATTAAAGTCAACAAAATATTCAAATTAAATTGTCATTTTATTCACCTTTACCTTATTATGACACAAAATTTATTCACTTTACAATATTTTACAATAATTCAACCTATCATTTCACAATCAAAGCTCATACCGAGTTCAAATTCGATCATTTACATGAAATTCTATCGAAGCACGTGTTGGTTACTGCAGACATCGAACCTAATTTTTATTATAATCGAGGAAAAAAGGTAAAGTAAAAAATCTCATAAAAAAATATTACAATGAAAAAAGAATGGAATGTTAAGAAGCAAGAAATAAAACAAAAGTAAATAAACTGTGTATGTGAGATAAAGAGAAAACAATTTACAATAATTTGCTTCAATAAACTAAACCAAACTAAACTGCGCCTATGAATGATCATAAGTAAAACAAACAATAAATTGAGAAATCACGATTATTTTTTTTCTTCTTACTTTTAAAATGTGTATCATTATTTCTGTTTATCAAGAGAATTCGTTCAAAAAGTAAAAAAAGTAAAGAAAAAAAACTAGTTTATTTGTAATTTGTAAATAATAGTAATAAATTTGTTTTGTTTTAGAGAAATATAATTCATTTGTATTGCCATCTTAATTAGCAAATACCAATGTGCAATCATCAGTTAAATTAAAGATAATCGTGATTTTTTTGTTCCACATTTTCTTTTTTCACAATACGACTCTAATCAATAACTAAGAAGAAAAATGAAAATATTTAAATTTTTCACACAAATTACAAGTGAATTATGATAAATATGCTCATAAAATCGTAACGAAATGACGAAAAATATCGTTGAATTACATTTATTGTACTGAATGAAATCAAGACACGATATTCCAAAATTATGTGATGCATTTTATTAGCACATTTCGAAAATAGATACGATAATTTTTTTTAACGTATATGAAAAATCACGGTATTTTAGTATTACATGTGAACCGAGACAGAAATAGACATATAGTGAATTGATGACACAAATATTCTATCATCAATGAATCTTTGATTGCATTAGGATTGAATTTAATAGAAAAAAAGTTCAGATTTAATAAATTTATGGATTGAAGTTATGAAAAATCAATTTAATGCATATTACACTTGATGACTTTGATATTGGATGGCAGTACTGTGGATTTACTTGCTAGAGGTTGATAACCTTAAAACTTGACCCTGGCTTATTCTCAGATCATTCATTGAGATCCCTGAAACAATTTCTGAATCGAAATTTTCAACAGGGAGCTTCTAAGCTTGTCAGAACTGTTCTGACACGTATATGACAGAGAAAAAATAGCGCCAAACTAACTTTACGACAATTAAATGAACTAACAAAAATTTTTGCATTATTTTAATGATTAATTTCGAAAATTACCATGTAAAGCGCCAATCTAACATTTTATAATGATTTTTCGCACGTATGGAATGTACTATACGTGGTTCTAGGATGTCAAAGCCAAGTTCTTTCAATCAATTTCCCATAAGCCTTCAAACGGTGAATCAGCAGTTCAAAGAACTATACAAAGTGGATTATCTTTCAATGTACTCTTATAACATACGCCAGGTAAGTGATTCATAAAGATTAGATATGGCAGATCATTGCAAAAAATTTAAAAATAATGATTTGTTTACCCATTTACTCAATAGACCAGAATAATTTTGTTACATAGTTTGTAAAACGATTTTTAACGCATTTAACGTTGATTTTAGAAAATATCGAATATTGTGAGCACTCCTGGTGTCTGTCTGTTAAGAGAAGATAAGTAAAAATCCACTTTGAACCTGAAATTCAATGAACCAGACACCAGCCAGTGCCTTAAAACTCATCACAAGCCCCTATCGATGAAATCAATAACGATAGTGATGAAATTTGATCTATTATTATGACATGGTGGGTTTTAAAATTGTAAATTAATATAATTGATCATTTTTATGACTTTCATACATAATAAATATAATTTTCAAGACAGTTACAATTCATCAGTTTCTTTGTATTGAAACATGAATAGATAAAACGGCATATCTAAGCTATTCGCGTATCTAAAAATATATCAATTTCATTCATTCATTAATAATCGAAAGTGTTTTCTGAATGACATTTCAAATAAAAGAAAAAAAAACTATTTGTGGTCTATTTGCATTGGAATTAACTCGTTTTTTATACCAAAAAAAAAACTGGTAGCTTCCATACTCGTAGTAAAAGCTATAAATGTAAATCTCACTGATTTGCAACTTTTGTACATTTTATAACATTTTACATCGATATCTCACATTACGATTATTATTTTATCACTTTTTACTAATAAAGGTATATTTAACGAAGAAATACATTTTAGTTTTATGATGAAGAGAGAAAATAGAAAGTTTTTTCTTCTTCATTTAATTTTAGATTTTTTTTTAAATGTTATTTTTAGTGCATTTCGTAAGAAAAAATGCACTATTACAGACGGTTTGTCCGCCGTCACTCCGTCACTCTGACACTCTAACACTCCGACCCACATTTAGTTCCATAACTCCGGAATGGTCCATCAGAGCGAGGTCAGGTTTTTTATATTACAGAGGAGGTCTTAAGGATGATTTTAAACTCATTAGTATTTTGAGATTGGGCTCATGGATTGGGCTCCAGAGCCTTCAAAGCCTGAAAAACCGTTAAAAACGGTTAAAAATTTTTAAAATATTTATAATTTGTTTTGTTGGGTGGAGAAGTTTACTAAAATAAACTTTAACTTAATGGCTCTGAAATTAGGCTCAGGAATTGGGCTCAGAAGTTGGGCTCAAGAATTAGGCTCTAGAGCCTGAAAATGGTCAAAAGCCCAAAATGTCCGATTTTTTCAAATATTTTTTTTTAAATTTTCAATATAGCGAAAGTTTTTCAAAATGCAAATTAATTTCAAAATGACCGTTATTTTCACAATGTCGGTTTATTTCAAAATTAATGATATTCAATCAAACGAGTCCCATAGAAATGCACTTTTCTAAACCGCCCAGTGGTTAGAATTTCCCATTTTTTTGAATAAATCGAACAAATTGAAATTGAGAAACGAAAAGAAAATAAGAAGAGAAGTTTCTGTTCAAAAATATTTATTTCAATCGATCTGATAATTGACTTTTTTGGTCAAATAAAAATATTGAATGGCAAATTCAAGTATAAGACGATTTGGCGTCTTTTAACATTCTTTTGAAGTATTATTCAATGATATAAGGAATTGAGGAGTTTTAAGATGATTAAATTTAAATGTGATTCATTTGAAGATTATGAGTCAAAAAGTGATTCTCATTCTTGGAATGTTCTGGTTATTGAAGTCACTATTAAAGGTATGAATTTAATTTTTTCTTCTATCATGTTGAATCATATTCTGAGAGTTACCTTCACCTTAAGCTATAAAATAAACATGAGTTGTTAATTGAAATTAAACTGAAACCATAATTTTTTTTATTTGAAAACAATTATTTGCAGATCATAAATTTATATACATACACCGATAAAAATAAATAAATATTTATCAAGCGTGAATGAATATATGGCAAAAAATAACTTCAAGATATTCTTTAACAGGATAAAATGGATCTTGGCTATTTAAATGAAAACAGTCAAAAGAGAAAAGTCCTGGAGAAGTGACTTTTTATTATAGACAAAGAATCTTCTTTAAAATGAGTTCTCACACAATTAATCAATTTTATTTAATATTTCTCTTTACCGCTTTAAGTTGAGTTTATTGGACATTCTTGGTTAACTGGCTTAAGGTTTTTCAATGTTTCGATGACTTGATTCAAACTTTCTTGCAAGGCTGTGATTTTTTCTTCCATGAATGACCATTTTTCAGTGTGGTTCAAATGAAAATTTTCAAATTTCTTATCTACTTCATCAAGTTTTTCCAGCTTTGTTTTACAAATAATAAGAGTTTGGTTTAGACTAGCACTTGGCGTGTCATAGTGTGAGTTTTTGTTCTTGATTGGTGAATTATGATTCATATTTTCTTCCAAAGCTATTGCTTCTGATGTTTTTTCAATCATCGCATCATTGTCATCCATGTTAGTGTTCACTTCATTGCCATTAGATATGCATGCGACTTCTTTTCCTCTTAAACATGCATCGCTATAATTTTCTAATCCATTTGTTTTGATTTCAGCTTGCCATTGTTCATCACTTAAGCAATCAATGCCATCAATTTTTTGAGGTTTGTAGTTTCGTTCTTTGAATTCCAGAGATAAGCTTGGCTCAATATTTTTTTCTTTGAGACGTAAAATAATTTCTCTTAAACGACTGCACTTAAAGTTATTACTATTTAAGTAAATTGCTTCTAATTTAGGTGTCAATTCAAGAATTCCTTCAATATCAATATCAAATAAATTGTTATTCTGAATATACAAATATCTGAGTTGTGATAATCCTTTAAAAGTTTCACTTAGAACAATAGTAATGTTCATAAAACGTATTTGGAAGTGAGTTAAATGCTTCAAATCTGTTAAATCCCAATCAATGAGTGGAATATTTCCACCGGTGATCCAAAGTTGTTTTAGTTTATTTAATCCTTTATCTTTGAATGTGTTTCGAGGTATTTTTTGCCAATTATTTATTTCTAAAAATATGCTAGTAGTTTCTGTGCAATTCTTAAATGCATTTTCATCTATTTCTTCGTATCCTCTACCAATACCAGGAAATTGATTAGCATTTGGATTACTTTTACAAACATCTTTCACAATTTTATTTGAATCTCTTGTAAAACAATCAGAGAAGAAACCCAATGATAGAATCAAAATTATTGAAATCATAGGTTTCATGATTATTTTTGAATATCAATTTAATTTCAAACGTCTTCGCAAGTCAAATGATCAAGAACTACTGAATATTTGAGAACAGAAATCTTTCGAATATATACAAGGTAAATATCATGATCTCACTTTTCATTTTTCGCATTCGATGAAATGCGTTAGAAAAATTTAACAGACTCCATGAGGTTGTGCCAGCTTTTAAATGATGATTTTGTTAAAAATTATTTGCAGTTCATAAATTTATTTTATTTATTAATTTGAAAATGCATTTTCATCTATTTCTTCATATCCTTTACCAATACCAGCAAATTGATTTGCATTTGGATTACTTTTGAAAGCATCTTTTTCACAATTTTATTTGAACTTCTTTTAAGACAATCAGAGGAGAAACACAATGATAGAATAACAAATATTGAAATTATAGGTTTCATGATTATTTTTGAATCTCAATTTAATTTCAAACGTCTTCGCAAGTTAAATGATCAAGAACTACTGAATATTTTAGAATAGAAATCTTTCGAATATGAGCTCTTTTTTCTATGTTCGCATTCAATGAAATGCGTTAAAAAAATTTAACAGACTCCATGAGGCTATGCCAGCTGTTAAAATTTTTTTGCAGATCATAAATTCATTTATGCTTGTTTATCCAGTTATCGATAAGATATACAAATATATAATAAGCGTGAATAAATTATTATTAAAATATTTTCAAGTACCTTTAAGACATACTTAAACTAACTAGAACAGAGAAAACAATAAAAAAAACTTTACAGCTGAAAATTTATTTTATAAAGTTCCTGAACAGAATGAAGGTTTATAAAAGTTTTCATATACATTATTAATCAATTTTATAAAATATTTTGATTAAAAATAAAAACGATAGTTATCCATCCGTGTTTTGCCTTAGGTTAAGTTTTTTGGACATTCGACGTTAACTGGTTTAAGGGTTTTCAATGTTTCGATCACTTGATTCAAACTTTCTTGCAAGGCTGTGATTTTTTCTTCCATAAATGACAATTTTTCAGTTTGGTTCAAATGAAAATTTTCAATTTTTTTACCAAGAATCGTGATCTGTTCAAACCTTTCATCAAATGATTCCAGCTTCGCTTTAAGAGTTACATTTAGACTAGCACTTGCTGTTACAGATTGAAAGTCATTCTGCTTGATTGTTGAATCGACATTTTGTTTCGAGTTAGTTAAATTTCGATTCATATTTTCGTCCAAAGCTATTTCTTCTGATTTTGTTTCATTTGTTGCACTATTGTCATCCACGGTATTGTTCTGTGCATTCGTATTAGATATGCATCCAACTGCTCTTCCTCTTAAACAGGCTTCACTGTAATTTTCTAATCCATTTGCTTTCATTTTAGCTTGCCATTGTTCATCACTTAAGCATATCATGTCATCAAATTTTTCAGGATTGCAGATTTCGGTGAGATTAAATGTAAAGCAAACTTTTCCATTTTTTTCTTTGAGACGTGAAATAATTTCTCTTAATCGACTACATTTGAAGTTATTACCAGTTAAGTAAATCTTTAGTAGATTAGGTGCAAAAGCAAGAATTCCTTCAATATCAATATCAAATAAATTGTTATCAGACATAAACAGATATCGTAGATTTGACAACCCATTGAAAGTTTCACTTCGAATGACCGTCATATTCAATTCAGCTAATTGCAAATGTGTTAATTGACTCAAATCGCTCAAATCCCAGTCAAGAAGTGGAATATAACCTTTGCTGAACCACAATTTTACAAGTTTATTTAAACCTTTGTCTTTGAATTGTGTTTTAGGTATTTTTTGTTGTTTATTTGAATCTAAATAAATGCCAATCATTTCTGTGCAACCCTCAAATGCATCTTCGTATATTTCTTGATATCCATGACCAAGATTCTCAAAATGTCTTAAACTTGGGTCTGTTTTACAAACATCTTTGACAAATTTATTTCGTTCTCTTCTTGATAGGCAACCAGAGAAGAAACACACTGATAGAATAAAAATTATTGAAATTAGTGGTTTCATAATTTTTTTTTAAATTTCAACGTCTTCACAAGTTAAATAATTAAATCCGACTGGTAAATGAGAACAGAAATGTTCCGAATTTATACAAGGTGATCAGAATGACCTCACTTTTCTTTTATCGCATTCCATGAAAAGTGTTTGAATGTAAACAATTTCTTTTTCATCATTTTCAATTTAAAGACCACATTAAAGTTAATCCAGATAATCGAAAACTGTCCAAAATGACTCTTAAAAATATTTTTTGTTAAATTAACACAAAAATTTAATTATGTTTTTATATCCCAGATTACAACGTGATTTCATTTTCCATTTAATCATCCCAGCCAGAATCAACGGATAATTTCAGGGGAGTCAATAGATCCATTTCATTCAAAATCGATAGAAAATGAGCTAAGAAGCTAATCCATTCTTAACACTATCTAAATCTCCCAATATTTATATTAAAAACTTTAACACGTCTGCATAATAACAATAATACTTGTAAAATATTGTTATTGTCTTTAACGCGTTATTTTATATTCATTTTAACCGCTTACTTACAAACACAACCACATCCAAGCATTAGATTTATTAAGTAATTGACAACTTTATACAAAATTAAATTTAACAGAAAAAAAAAATTAAGATTACGTCATTTTCTTCCATTTATGTCACATATGAATGTTATTCTAATACATATGATTGTATTTACTTTGTATTATTGTTTACATAATTTTTTTGAGTGATATGAAGGTGATATGTTTGATAAAATTATGAAGAATTTAGACAGATATTTGGAAAAAAAATCAAGAAAAATTAATTTAAATGACAATTTTTAAACGTAAAATGAAATATCCTTCAAATTCTTTTGCTTTCATTGAATTATTTTGAGGATCTCGTGTTTCATGTTAATTTGAATACAAAAATAAACAAAACTACTGAGAATACTGAAAGTTAAAGGACGACTTATTTTATTTTATTTTTTGTTAATGTTTACATGAACACACACAAAAAAATCACGACAAAACATAGTGATTCATGTCATGTCTCGGTAAAATATTACAATGAAATTTTTTACTAAGCTCTTTATGTTTTTAAAGGGGAAGGTTTCCATTTTTTTGCTACTACTATTATTATGTTTTTTTATTCGCCTAGACAATTGTCCAATCGTTAATATGCAAATTATGATATCGCTCAATCATTTTAATGGAATAGAAGTAAAGTGATATCACTCAAGTAAAATAAAATAAAATAATAATAAAAAAATATTAGGAGAAAAGATGAGCTCATTAGCTTGACCTTCAATTATCAAATTAAAAACACGAAAAAATTGTCCAAATCACTTGCATTACCATTTTATGTCATAATTTGTATCGAAATTTCTTGTCAATTTGAAAAAATGCGCGTATTGTAGACGCTTTTGCCGTCCGTCCATCTGTGTCACATCCCAGTGAGCATAATTCAAATCAGATTAATTTTATACGGCAGATATTAAGCCTGCGGACTCAGGCCATGAGTCGAGTCCATTGTTCGTACCCTTCATTATAATCATCAAAGGGCCTTAACTTTAATCCTGTCATCCCAAGCAGCCGCCACCTTTATCAAGTCTTGAACTAAAATTGAGTAGGCTGAAAAAGGGTCATTTGAGATTTTAAAGTTTAATGGTCCAAGCTGAATTTGAACTGCCAACCTCTAGATTGTTACGGGGTAAACAGATAAAACTTTACAGATTATTTTGTATAGATACACATACGGAAACTTCAAAAATTCTTTACGTAAGTAGAGATTGCCGTACTTTCATTAGCACCCCCAGTTAGACCAACAAGTTTACGAGCAGGATAGAATTTCACTTGACATTTCATTTGACGTTTAATTTCTATAGAAACACATAGGGAAACGTCTATCTATGGACGTCTGTTCTATGGACTTTATCCGTTACCATACATAAAAATGCCTAGTGAGCATATAATCCCAGTGAGCACAATTACCTCAGTGAGCACAAATACCCCAGTGAGCACAAGATTTTCAACCACGATGAATTATATTTATAGAAATGCGCTTGTGTACTTCGTTTAAAATCACAGATGAAAACAATTCTTTTTTGTTTCACTGAAATTTATTATTGAATTTTTGTTTGTATTTGCTTTAAATATCAGATGTTGATATGTCATATGGAACTGGGTATTTATCAATGAAGTAGGTGGTGTTAAATTTAAATTTAAAGTGTATATCGAATTTAAAATGAAATGACAACACGATTGTCAAAAGAGATCAGACCAAATATTGCGTGGGAGTTGCAAGAATTTGATTCTAATTTTATGGTTTTTGTGGAATTTTTGATTGAAATCCACACGAAAATCATCGAAATGGCTCACTCGATCAACAGATCATTTTGATTGTCCTTAAATATTCATTGAGGACAATTTTTCATTTTCATTCCTATCAAATTGTTACAATAAATCAACTTTTTCACATATATCAGGAGTAATTTCAGTGTTTTTGGTTCGTTAACCACATCATTTCACCACTGTAACTTCAAAAACTTAACATTCAATTTTCACAACTGAGATCATCAATGTTTTTTAAACCATTTGGTGTGTAAAACAAATATACATTTTTCTTCTTCTTCATTTTATTCCACATTTATATAAGGCATATGTACCTCATATAATATTATTATTGTGTAGGACACACCAACCACAATATATAATAATAATAATCGTAATAATATTTAATAAAATTCAACAATGAATGAAATGATATGCGATGATGACGAATGAAAGCTGTGTATATGAATGTAAATGGGTGAAAATATTTTTTTATTTCTGTTTTGTAAAAAAAATGGGAAAATACTTACAAATACTGCGTCTTGTGTATCCATTATCCGATTAATTGTAATCCAAAAATAATAATAATAAATTTATTTTTCTTTTGTCTTACACTAAATTTTTCTTCTTGCTATTTTTTGACACAAATTATCGCAATAAAATCGCATTATGAACCATTTTAATTTAAATTTTTCTTCTTTTCTTATTTGTGTTTCTCTTTCATGTGTGTACGAAATTTTATATATGATGTTATAAACTTTTTTTTTGTATTTTTTTTTATTTTATGGTATATTATATATTGTAGGTTGAAATTGAAGAAGAAAATCGAGCAATACGCACATAAAATTTTTCTTTACACAGATATTTCTTGTATTATTAGCACATTAAAACCATTTTTGGTATGGTTAAGTAAAAATTGAACACTTAAACACTAGTTTTATCAGTAATTAAATCATTTTTAGCTACAAATTACACAAGAATTTTATTTATTTTAAAATCCAGTTAATAAAAATTGAACTCACAATCCCGTTTCGTTCTCACTGACTAAATGACAGATGTCAAGGGGTGACGAAAGCGCACTCTAGGTGTCAAGTTTTGCAATGAAAAAAGTTCATCGCTGATTTGAGTGGTGGGTGATTTGAATTTTTTTCAATAAAAACCGTTGAGAAAAGTGAAATTTTTGGACTCAACCATCTGAGTAAGAAAATGTTTGGTTTTATCCATTTTGGTCTTTTAGGACTTGTCAAAACCTCGTGCGTGTGTATGTATGGTCTGTGAAGCTATACGTTGGTCGTGTATCGTATTTTCTTAATTGGACGGATATTCATGATGCAAGTTAAGGTGCGTTACATTCAAAATAGCCCAAATCCCTAATGTATAAGATCCTTACATTTCCACATCCACATCAATTTCATCACAAAGATTTTATTAGACGATTCCGTGTTTGAGTAATTTTCTATAAGCAATTCCAACAATTGTTTCAAGGTGTCACAAAATTTTGAAGCTTCCAAGAAATAAAAGTTCAATTTTATTAATGTACCATTTACATTTTATATTTTTTTTTCTTGTTATCATAGCAAAGTTCTTTTTATGCCAAAAAAAAATGAAAGATTTTCCGAATGTGATTTCTTTTTACTTAGAAACGGAGTTTTTGGAAGAACCATTTGTTCTTTCCGGTCTTGTATCTGTCTTCGAACTTCAATCTGATGGCATGACGGGCCTTCTTGCGCTTAACGGGATCTTTCAAATCTTTTGGTGAATATTTTTGATCCAAGGTGACATCAGGGACACTGTAACGTGTTGGCATCATATGGTTGTAGTTGACCATCTACAATGAATCACAAATAATTAGAGATCAGTGAAATTACTTTGAAGAAAATCAAATTTACCTTGATGAAAGGCTTTATCTTGGATTTCTTGTGAATCTTGGCCTTATTCATTCTACGGGTCACACGTTTTGGATAGCGATCAATGCCAGCTACAAGGGCATGTCCAAATTGCTTGTCTGGAGTTCCATCATCGAATGTCTTCAAAATAATGGCTTTCCTTCCAGCATAACGTCCCGACAATACAAGGACCACCTTTCCATTTTTCATAATCTTACCCATTGTGGATCTGAAATTAGTCACAAAAAAAACTCCAATTAATAATTGAAATGTAACAAAAATCGTAATTTACGGATATGAATGCAAACACCACAAATAATTTGACAGCTTTTATATTGTGCATAAGCGTGCAAAGTTATTTCCACTCTTTATTTGCATTTTTACATGTTTTTCACTGTAAATTTCATGTCAAATGACTTTGGTGTTGATTAAATTGAGAATTTATCTCATTTACAGGTGAATTTTCAAAGTATTTATGGAAATATTACCGATTATTTGTTGTCTTCCACGTGAATCTTTGACGATTTCAGACAAAAAGAATTGGTAACCTTTTCAGTGTTGCCACTTTGATTGTCAAATTTCAAGTGTTACCATGACAAATGTCAAAAGTGAGCGACAATCCCGAACACACCATTTAAAATTAAAATAAACACACAAGAGAAAGTTCTACCTTAAATTTAATTCTTGCATAATTTTCATGTAAATTAAAATAAAATAAAAAGAAAACAATACAAATTGATAGGAAATGTATCAAATTTCAATGCAACTAAAAATGAATCAACATCACCAGAATCTGAAATAACAAAAGCGGGATAAGCGACTTAATTTTCATATAAAATTTTTCTTTTCAATTAAAATTATTTGGATAGTATTGTAGTGTTTTGTTAAAATAATCCTCATTTAGACTGGCTATTTTTCGGGTAACGATACCAAATATGAGTAGTTTACGGGTGCTTCCTTTTAATTTAAGTACGACACAGAAGGTGAGTCTTTGAGACATCGGAAAATGTGACCTCTTTAATTGAATTGATTTTTAATTTTTGTAGATAATTTTTGGTGTTTCTTTAACTGCCGGTGTAGCGATAGTAGGAGTTTTGGCAAATGTCTTGGGAAGACGAAAAGCCACAAAATTGGGTCAACGACGCACGCGGAGGATGCCGAGTGGACGAAGGACGCGTAATAGCATAAGAAGTCCTAATAATGGTATGTTCACATAAAAATGTGGTTATGCAATACACATGTTACATGTTTGTATGTTTTTTTTGTATCGATACAGATATGATCTCGTTAGCTGGCTCAAAAGCTTCAGCCCGTTCAATTAGTCCTGGTGGAAGTGTAAATGCAATGTCAGATCGATTATCTCTAGCATCAGGATCACTTGGAGCTGGTGTTGTGAATTCAGGTGCTCAACTTACACCACAACAACTTGGTGTCATGGGCATGGAAGCCTTGGAAACTGTGATTGGCTATTGGGAAGATGCATTAGCTCAGCACTCATCAACAGGCACTCTGAGCTTAATGTCACCTGAAGACTCGGAATTTTGTCGTGAACTTCACAATTTATTAGATATAGCATATGCTTTGCAGGAACAAAGTGAATTGTTATTTCTTGATGAACGTTCAGTGTTATTCCGTGAAGAGGAAATTCATCGTGAGAATGCGAGTAGTGTACATGGAAGTCGTGTAACAAATGGTCATCGTGGCTCCGACCCAAATATCGATTCTGGTGAGAGTTTTGCATCGGCTCTTGATCAAATTGCAGATCTCCGTGAATTTGAGGATTTCCTTGAAGCCCTGCCAGAAATGGACAAATATCCATTATATCAAAGTGCGGTGAAACATTTAGAGGAGCAACCAGTGCCCTATCGAACGATTCGCACTGAAATGGTGAATTGCAGTTCCGATGCCGATTATCTCGCTAAATTACATTGTCTTCGTTTAGCATTCCAGTATTTGTCAAAGGACGAGGAAAAAATGAAATGGATTGAAGATTGTGGCAGACAAATACTCACAGACTTACTTTGTCTAGCTGACAAAGACCCTAAAGACTTTTTAGTTGCATACGAAGCGATGGTGGAGTACCTGCATAACGAAAATAATTGGCCTGAAATTGAACGAGAACTTGAATTGAGAAATGTCAAAGCAATGACATTTTACGATATTTGTCTGGATTTTATCGTGCTTGACGCATTTAGGGATTTAGATGCACCTCCAGCAAGTGTTTTAGCCGTAGTTCAAAATCGATTCCTCACAAATGGATTCAAAGAAACGGCACTAGCGACAGCAGTATGGTCCGTGCTGAAAGCTAAAAGACGATTCTTGAAATTTCCAAATGGATTCATGAGCCATTTCTATGGTGTCAGTGAACATACCAGTCCAATTTTTGCCTGGGGCTTCTTTGGACCCAATGAGTACTTATCAGAGGTAATTAAACAGTTAAAATTTTATTTGCAATTCAAAAATCTGACAGTTGAAATTTTTTACAGGTTTGTCACTATTTCCGAGACCAGATGGTGGATTTCTTAAAAGATTTATACAATTTCCAAAAAGTTCGATATACCACAGTTGAAGATTTAGCGAATGACATTTATGCTCTCATGAAACAAAGAGTGAATAATATAGGAGTTAAATTTAGTCAGTAGGTTTTTTCTCCTCGAAAAAAAAATTATTAAGGGAATCAGGATTTTTGTTATAAAATGAAAAAAAAAACATTTAAATTTTAATTCAGTTGACTTACAGTTAAAAGTAAAATAAAAATAAACTCAAAAGTAAGTGACGTCTTCCATTCCTTCTGGCATGTAATTTAATCCTGAATTCTCTCGATGCATTGTATTGTAACCCGATCCATATCCAAGATCTTTCATCATTTTGGTTGGAGCATTTCTTAAATGTAATGGCACTGGCGGTAACGGTCCTTTACAATTTTTTATATCTTCCTGACATCTCTTGAGTGCGTGATAAGTTTCAGTGCTTTTTGGAGCGCGTGCCAAATAAACGGCACATTGTGCCACAATACAATCAGCTTCAGGCATCCCAACAAGTTGCACAGCTTGAAGGGCATTTAAAGCAATCGCAACTGCTTCTGGATCAGCAAGACCAATATCTTCGGAAGCCGCTCTCACAAGTCGACGACAAATGTAACGCGGATCTTCTCCTCCCAACATCATCCGAGTCACCCAATATAATGCGGCATTGTCATCGGATGCTCGTATCGATTTATGTAAAGCACTTATCATATCATAATGTTGATCTCCTTTACGATCATAAAGTAAATGTGATCTCTTAATACCGTCTTTTAACTGGTCAATACTCAATTTTTGAATTCCGGTCGTTTTATTTGCCTCAACTGATTGAATCGCAAGCTGAAGACTATTTAATGCATTTCGTGCATCACCATCACTCATTTCGGCCAGCCATTTAAGTGTCCCTCGTTCAACAATCAACTTTGGAATGAAACAAATGTCCGGTAACTCCTCGTCCTTATCCACACAAATGCCTTGATACACTTCCAGTCCCCGTTTAAGAATTTCAATTAATTCGTCAGTTTGTAGCTTTTCCATTACAATTACACGACATCGACTTAACAGAGCGGTATTCAAGGCAAACGATGGATTTTCTGTAGTTGCTCCTATCAATGTAATTGTCCCATTTTCCACATGCGGCAGGAAAATATCCTGTTGCGCTTTATTGAATCG
Organism: Culicoides sonorensis; assembly: GCA_900002565.1. Taxonomy (NCBI): domain Eukaryota; kingdom Metazoa; phylum Arthropoda; class Insecta; order Diptera; family Ceratopogonidae; genus Culicoides; species Culicoides sonorensis. Next base: position 650,112 of record LN483365.1, read on the forward strand.
ATGAATTTCGTCCATGAACAGAATTGTCTTTCGTTTGAATTTGGCTTCATTTTTAGCTACGTTGATGATTTCTTTGATGTCATTCACACCGGAACCGAATGCCGCTGAAGTCTTGACAAATCGTAAATTATCACTCTCCTTGCACTTTTGATGGATTACATTTGAAAATGAGGTTTTACCACAACCAGGAGGCCCCCACAAAATTAAACTGGGAATTTCTGAATTCTCGAAGAGTTTTCGCAAGATTGTGCCTTTGCCTAAAATTGATGATTGGCTGAAAAAATTGAAATTGAATTATTTTAAAGTCATATTTTATGATATTTTCATTTTACCCAATAAACTCCTCCATGGTTTTTGGTCTCACTTTTTCAGCTAACGGAATCATATCAATTTTTGCAGGTTCTTCCAGTTTTTTGACCTTAGATTCGAGGGGTGTATCAGAGTCACTCGACTCAGATACATTTATTGGTTCACTTTTCTTTGATTTAGGCAAAGCCCCTTTAGGGCTCAATTTCATTCGTTTCGATGCCGGTTTGGATGATTTATCAAATAACGGAAAACTTCTTTTAGATTCTCGCACACTTCCATTACTTTTGTTCATGATTTCAGGTTCCTCTTGTCTCAGAAATAAACATTTATCAACGTGGTCTACAATTTCTTTTGAATCAACTTGCTTATCACAGATCGGACAAAAAACACCGTTCTCTTTTTGATCGTCTGACTTGTCCTCGGTGCCAGTTGAGCATTCGCCGCTTGCCATGGTTTAAAATTAATTGAACATGAATGAAAATTAAATTCTTTGATTTGAAATTTGATTGAAATCTGTGTTTATTTAATTTCAATGAGAATAACAAAACCTCTTTTATTTATGAAATTTCAATGCAAAATTTTGAATGTGGCGTCGTCCATTCACTATCAATATTTGTAGCACCAATGATAATTTTTAAGTCCCAACGAACATAATTTTTAAGCATCAGCGAAAATTTTTTAGCATTTCATTTTAAAAAAGGGACTTCATTTCAAAAAATTCCTAAAATATTTTTCATAATTCAAATTAATTCTGAACCAAAATCAAGTAAATTCATGAATGAATGACGCCTTAGCGACATTTTATTGTCGCAATTGCGCTTATTTAAATGTCAAACAAATGTTAAGCGGCAAGTGAGATTCAAGCTCAGTCATTTTCACTGAATTTCACTTTAATTACTTTGAATGAATCAAATAATCGTGTGTAAATTGCATCATTATAATTAGAATTTCATTAAATCGAATTGAATTCCTCTAAATAAACAAATCAAGTGGATAAAAATTGATAAGTGTAAAACGTCGTGTTCTTTGTTGACATTTTGTAGTCTGTGAAGTTCTTGTGAAATTCATAAAAAAATTCATGGTCATGGATTTTCTTGAATATTCTTCCATTCAGGCAGAGTCAAAGGGCTCAATGGTAAAATATTGACGAAATTTATGCAATGTAACCCATTATTTTAATGTTTAATTTTCACAGAGTGCTGGTCGTATAAAAATGACCGATCAAAACATCGTATTCAAGCACGAGAAAACCGGAAAAGTCGAACAAATCAGTTCAGGCGATATTGAATTTGTTAACTACCAAAAATCTGTTGGCTCTTATGGTATCAGAATTTTTATGAAAAACGGTGCTTTACATCGATTCTTCGGATTCAAAGATGACGAACAGAAAATTGCGGATTTCTTCAAAAAAAACTACAAACTTGATATGCTTGAAAAAGAGTTATCATATCGTGGTTGGAATTGGGGAACTGCCGTATTCAATGGATCTGTACTTAGTTTTAACATTGAGAAGAAAACAGCATTTGAAATTCCTTTGAATAATGTGTCACAATGTCAAACGGGTAAAAATGAAGTTACATTGGAATTCCATCAAAATGATGACGCTCCAGTTGGACTCATGGAAATGAGATTTCACATACCTACTTCGGAAACGGCTGAAACTGATCCAGTTGAAGCTTTTTACAACAATGTAATGGATCAGGCGTCTGTTATATCGGTGTCTGGAGATGCAATCGCCATTTTCAGGGAAATTCATTGCTTAACACCACGGTATGTGATAAAAATTTCAATTTTTTATGAATTTTTAACAATAATTTTTTTTTAATAATAATATTTCAGTGGTCGTTACGACATCAAAGTATTTTCATCCTTCTTCCAATTGCATGGCAAAACATTCGATTATAAAATCCCAATCTCAACAGTACTTCGCCTATTCTTGCTTCCACACAAGGATAATCGCCAAATGTTTTTCGTCATCTCCTTGGATCCTCCAATCAAACAAGGACAAACTCGTTATCATTTCTTAGTCTTATTATTCAGCATGGAAGATGAGACAAGTATCGAACTTCCATTCACAGAAGAAGAGCTCAAAGATAAATACGAGAATAAATTGGAGAAGGAATTGAGTGGTCCAGTGTATGAAGTCCTCGGTAAAATCATGAAAGTAATAGTAAATCGTAAATTGACTGGTCCTGGTAATTTCCTCGGACATTCTGGAACTCCCGCAGTTGGATGCTCGTATAAAGCAGCTGCCGGTTATCTGTATCCCTTGGAACGTGGATTCATTTATGTGCATAAGCCTCCAATTCACATTCGATTTGAAGAGATATCAACAGTGAATTTTGCTCGTAGTGGCGGTTCAACGCGTAGTTTTGATTTTGAAATTGAATTGAAATCAGGCAATGTCTATACATTTAGTAGCATTGAAAAGGAGGAGTATGCAAAATTATATGATTTTATTTCGTCCAAGAAATTGAGTATTAAAAACACTGGTAAAAATGACAAAGCTACATACAGAGACGATTTCGGCGATTCTGATGCAGAAAATGAACCTGATGCATATTTGGCTAGAGTTAAAGCAGAAGCAAATGAAAGGGAATCGGATGATGAGGGAAGTGAAGATGAATCTACAGATGAAGATTTCAATCCAAATGAGGCTGAATCAGATGTGGCCGAAGAATATGATAGTAATGCTCAATCAAGTAGTTCTGAGTCAGAAGCAGGCGAATCTGATAACAGTGAAAATCGTCGTAAGAAGGAGAAAAAACGTGAAAAGAAGGAAAAGGAGAAGAAACGTAAAGAGAAATCAAGTTCAAGCAGTTCAAAGCCCAAAAAATCAAAGAAAAATAAGGATAGTGATGCTCCAAAACGGCCAACAACTGCTTTCATGTTATGGCTTAATGAGACACGAGAACAAATTAAAAAAGATAACCCTGGAATTGGAGTAACTGAAGTCGCGAAAAAAGCTGGTGAACTTTGGAAGGATATCAAAGATAAGTCAAAATGGGAAGCGAAGGCAGCAAAAGCAAAAGACGAGTATAACGAGGCAATGAAGGAATATAAAGCTAAAGGTGGTGGCAGTTCATCAACCAAAGAGGGAGGTGGAGAAAAACGTAAAAAGGAACAGAAAACACCTTCAAAAGTATCTCCTGGCGGTTCTGGATTCAAATCAAAAGAATACATTTCAGACGATGAAAGCAGTAGTGACAGTGGAAAGGATAAAAAGAAAAAGAAAGCAAAGGTGAGAAATTGATGAGTAAAAATCTGCAAATCTAAGAAAAATAACATATTTTTTATAATAATATTACAGAAAGACTCATCACCAGCTAAAAAAGAATCTGGATCAGAAGAAGAATCAGGCTCCGGTGAAGAGAGCGAATAAATTATTGTTCTTAATCATAGATTTGATTAAATTCCCTTTTTTTGTTAAATTGATAATAAATTAAGTTCTAAATGTCTTAAAAAAATCTTGTACCAATTTTTCTGATGAAAAAAACTTCAAATCTCTGACAGCTGAAATTTCTTATACCTTAAGTGAGACATCTCAATAGAAAAGTGGAGACGACTGGTTGTTTATAAAAAATTAAGGTAAATTTTTGTTTTGGAAGACATTTTTTATTGTAACTTAACTTTTAACTTAACTTATGACTTATAAAAAAAAATCTTTATTAAAAGAAAAGGAATATTTTTATATGACTTAAAAATTAACACACTACTCAAATTGTACTAAAACATTTTTTTTTTCAATAATATCTTAATACTCCTGCATTCTATCACAAAAAAAATCATGAAACACAATTAAATTTAATCTTAACTTAAAAAAAAAATATTAATTATTATCTTAAATTTATGCATTAATTTGTTTTTCCTTGTCTTTATTAACTCTGTTTTTCCATAACAAATTTTTCTCATTGAAATAATCCTCAATTTCACCCAATGTCATAGTTTTTGTCTCTGGTAAAATCCAATAACACATAAATGCACACAAAAATGATGAAAATGAAAAAATTGCAAACACTCCATGTACTTTTAAATATTCCTTCCAATATGGAAATACCTTAGCCGTACCAAATAGAACTAAATTAAACATACAAAATATCGATCCAGCAACTTGACTTCTAATTTTAGCGGGTAACAATTCACCCGTCATTATGCCTGGCAGTGTAAGAAGGCCTGTATTGAAACCGAGATAGAATAAAATACACATTGCTGTAATGAAAACATCAATTTGTGTTTTGGGCTGGCCAATTTTTGTGTACAGATAAATGGCGAGAATTCCAGCTGCTGCGCCAGATCCACCAGTTGACATAATTGTGAGAGGTCGTCGATGCATTTTCAGTACTAGGAAACAGTACATGAGACAGAAGAGCATTCGTATGAGAGCCGTGTATACTGCAGCTGTCATCGAATCAATGTGTTCACTTTGGAAATCTTGTATAATATCAACGGCATAAAAAACGACGAGGTACGATCCGGAAAATACTTGTAAAATGTAAAAAGCGTTTACGATAAATAACGGTTTGATTGTTGATAGCTTTGATATTGTCTTGAAAAATCCGATATTTTCAGTTGTTTCGGAGCGTTCACGTTCAAATCTCGTTATCAGATCCTGTAATTCCTTTTCACCAAGTTCATCACTGGCTCGCAGCCAATTTAACGCTTCAGATGCCTTCTGGACTTGACCGTGCCGGGTTAACCACACCGGGGATTCAGGTGCGAAATATAAAAATCCACATGCAATTAACGGGATCACAATGCTAGCCCATGCAACGTACCGCCAATAGAGGAAAGATCCCAGGAAATACACGAAAAGAATTCCAATTGAGTAGGTCACTAATGTAAGTCCAATTAGGATGCCACGAACCGCTGGATCTGCGATCTCTGCAAGCCAAACCTAAATGAAAAGAAAAAAAGATAAAAAAAAAATTAAATTAATAATCATCATAATTTGAATAATTTAACCTTGACACAGATATTTTTAGATTGTATTCTCTTTTTTTTGTATTTTCGGACCAATTTAGAATTAATCCAAATTAGCTTTTTCTTATCAACCTTCATGTGAATCATCAAATCATACAAAATAAAAGCATAAAACCATGAATTTTAATAAAAATTCTTCTAGTATACACAAAAAATTTCATAGAAACATTTTAATAACATTAATTTTGTCAAGTCTAAGGCCGCTCAATAAAGTACCTGACAATGACCATTGTGTATGATTATCATTGATAAAACTCTTTTTATTTTTATGCCGATTACTTTGTAATGCAGTGATTTACTTTAACCTTATTTTCTCATTATTTCATTTAAATTTGATGAATGAATTCCACCACATGACTGACATACGCACACACACACACACACACACATTTCACTATCAAATCAAAATAATATTATTTTTTTTTAAATCGAGTCAATGAACGACCTTATTCTGTGCACACTCATTTACATTGAAAATTTATGTATACAGTTCATCATATTAATTTTATTTTAAAAATATTTTATTATTATTATTATTCCAAATATGATATGATATGAAATTTAAATAAGGTGGTCAATTAATAATTTTTTATTGTGTAATCGATTTGATAAGTGGTGTTCTATGTGATTTCAGAAAATAATAAAAATAACATTTAAATTATGTGTGTGTTTTATTTAATGATGTTTGTTTATTTATTTGATATTTCTAGTTATTTATAGCTAACTGTTGAAGGTTCTTAATAAAGTAAGCACGTGACCAGGACGTGATGTTATTTGTTTACATATTTTTCTGTTTAGCATTAGACTGGAATTGACTTTCCATTTCATTTGAATAATTTGTGCATTTAAGATAAATTTATTTGTTTGAAATCCTTTATTTCCTGTTGTAATTGAACAAACCGAGTTGTGGAAATAAAGTCGTTTATCTTATCTTAAGTAAGAACTTTTATTTCAAAATAAAACAAATAAGATAAAAATAATTCAAAGTAATTTGTTTTTTGAAGTTAGTATGAGTTGTTCTAAGGTCGATGGTAGTCGGATGTGAATTTTATGAGAAGATGTTTGAATTTGATATGTAATTTTTAGGTATCAAATTTCAATGAATTAACGTTATCAGGGTTATGATTTTTTTTTAAATCCTAAGGATACTAAGGAAATAATGTGAGCCTGCTGTAATTAGGTTCCAGATTTTCAGAAAATCCTCGAATGCAGATCCTTCTACCAGTGGATGTACCGATATACAAAGTTTCACAGTTATAATTAAAAAAAAATGTAGAAAGAGTTACGACAATAGCCTCCACGACTTTGAAGAGGCCGCATCTTGCACCGTGCAAGCTTCTTTCCCCAACCAAATATGGGGTAGGGTAGGTCAAAGGTAAGTAAAAATACTTTCTTTTGCTTTTCAAAGTTTGATTTGTAATTTTGAGTGAAAGCTTTTAAAACCTTCTTCATATTTGATAAATCTTGTGAGTTACTTTCCAAAACAGGTTGATATGTAGTACGATGTGCCAGAATTTAAACGTTTTCATTGAGTAAATTTTTTTTAATTTAATGAAGAACTGATGTTGTCACCTTCCATGTTGAGACTTAAATGAATTGAATTTGCATTTCATGTACCTAACATGCAACATAGTGCAATCTTTTTTAGAAAATACCCACTTCTAACAACATTTTTAATTCACCTCGAAGCTTATTAAACAATTTGACTCCTTGGAACCGTCATGAAAGTATTCAATCTGTACATTACTGTTTATCTCGTTTTATATTAAAGCCCTATATCCACAACCTACAAATTTAAAATTTGAATCGAACTCCTCAGATTCCTGAATACAAAATTTCTTAAATGCAATTATTTAACTGATTTCATTGGAAAAGAAACATACAGGTCATTAGAAGAGTAAAACGACTCAGCCCATAAACTCTTTTCTGGAACACGATTTTTAATAACTTTTCAGAGCAAAATGTAACATTTCATATCACTTTACTGTCAATGTTTTATTTTCTGAATGCAATAAAATTTAATATGAAAGTTTAAATTGAAGTGCGACATTCACACATTAGTCAATAAAAAAAGTAATATGGAATAATAAACATAATAAGTTGATTTAATTTTCAAACAATCATAAAAAAATCATAATAAAAAAAGTGTAAGTCGAATGAACCTGAGTGTCCATCAAATCTATTAACTCCAATAAGTCGAGTAAACGACCTGTTAAGTGTACCTCTTTCTTTCTAAATTCATCTGGAATGTTTTTTTATTTAAAATTACTATTTGAGTTATTTCCTCATAAATCTCTTGCGTGTGTCACATTTTAAAAGAACATTGACATCTTGTGTGATTTATTGCCATTTCCTATAAAATATTTGTAGCCCATCCTTAATGCAGTTATTTTACGTAATAGCATATGCCCTTGTCTCTGTCAAGGAATATTAAATGTTTACTATTTTATTTTACAAATTTGGGTCAATTTTAATATTTTCCCTGTTTACTCTCACACAAACACACACACACATATAACATATTTTATTGTAAATACTTTTAATATAATAAATAATAGTAATGTCGTCGAGACGCTATTATGATGATTATTATTACTACTATTATTTGAAATTAAATTGATTTTAAAATAAAAAATGAGAAAACATTTATCTAACTTATTATGAAATTTAGGACAGGGTCAAGATGATGTTCTCGAGCTTTTATTTTTTTAAAGTGAATCCTACGCAAAATTGATTAAAAAATAAAAGTGAAAGAAATGTAAAATGATAAGATATCTCAATGAATACTCACTTGTGATGGTGCTCCCATTAATCCAGTGCTAAATCCGCCAAAAAATCGACCAACTAGTAGAAAATAATGATTTTGACTTAATGCTATGAGAAGCCAACATAAAATTAATGGAATTGTGGAGATCATCATTGCAGGACGACGTCCAAATCGTTCCATGACAGATCCAGATAAAAATGCACCTACTGGAGATGCGAGGGAATGAATGCTTGCTATGAGGATAAGAAAAGAAAAAATAAAGTAAAATGCATTCACGTGTAAAAAAAAAACAAATTTAAATGTCACGAAGTGTCAAAGCAAATTTAGGTCCCCATTTTAATCGAGGTGATCTATTTGGATAACATAAACAATTTTTGGCAATTGATTTAAATGATATTTGACCTAGTTAAATATAACTTTTTTTTCTTTAACTATTATTATTCATATAATCCGCACATTTAAATTAAAAAAGTGGCTGAAAAAGATCTCATGGTAAATTCAAATGATAAAAATATCATGAGCTTGATAATGATTAATGATGTTTCTTCCAGAATGCAAGTAATTTAAAGGGAATGAGAACTACTGACCTAATGATATGGTTTCTTAATTCGGATAAATATAAAAATTATTTCAGGTTATGAGATTGTACATAAGACAGTTGAAAAAGTTTTCAGGAAAAATTGTCAACTCCTCATGACATTTACTAAACAAGCAGGAGACAGTTTGACAATTTCAGTGTACTGTTTGTAAAATTTTGACGTTTTCGTATGAGTATCTATAAAAAAGAACTGTCAAGTTTCACCTGCTAACTCTAACTGGGTATGCAGGTGAAAGTTTGACAATCTCTATTTACGTACAGAATTTTTGACATTTCCGTTTGTGTATCTATGCAAAATGAGCTGTCAAATTTTTTCTGCGTACCCAGTAAGGGGGCTAATGACTGTCATTTTAAGTAATATTTGATAAATATACTCACTGAACCACGATGCCATATCCATATCCATCTGAATTGAGGGCTCACTGGAATTGTAGACTTGTGGAAGGAAAATGGCCGAGTAACCAATAGGACACCCCACACCAGCGGTTAACAATAATACTGCACATGTTACAACAGCCTAGAAGAAACGTTACAAAAATTGATTTAATGCATAAAAAAAATATTTTAAATTGCTTTGATTGAATCGTGTAATATGCACTCGCTTTCAATTAAAAGATCACTGAACTCTATTGTTTATCAAATAATTTCAATAAAATAATAATAAAAATTAGTTGGTTAAAACATCTGGGCCAAGTTAAAAATAAATTTTTATAATAAAATAAATACAAACCTGTCGAAATATCGCTGTTCTCTTTGTACTTGATGATATTTTATCATTATTATTAATATTATTTGTTTGAGTGTTGTTAGAATCTTCTTTTAAATTATTGTTGTCCCACTTTGATAGTAATGGAGCACTACTAAATCGTAATTTATCATTTTTTTGAGTGTATATCTTAAGATCATTATTGCTATTTGATGGTAGCAAGGCATTATTCTCTTTTGGCAGAAATTTGACTGTGTCTGCTGCACAACTGAAATAAAAACAATACAAAGTTTTAGTATGAATTTTATGGTTTCTTAGAATAATTTTCAATTAAATTATTTTGAAGAAATTCAACTTAAAATGATTCATTATTTTATTCAAAAAAAATTTGGAGTTCAAATATACAGACACAACATGCAAAAACACAGTGACCAACCAATGAAAAAGGTAATCATCGTTTTACATTAACTTTAACATGTGATAAGACCTCGTTAACTTGGATGATAATAAAAATGATTATACCTATAAAAAAAATTTGGTAACCAAGGGATTATAAGTTAAGACGACTCATTATAACAGATACAAGTGTTATCAATCACAATAATAATATTAATGAAAATTAAATCAGTTCAATTCAGTCACATAATCGATAATAATTATTATTATTTTAACCTATTCAAGCTTGAATGTGTAGAATGATGAATTTTGACATTTATTTTTTTAGAAGAGATGCGAGTAATTTGAATGAATTTCTTTTTAAAAAAAGGTAAGTTTTGTCCAAAGAATAGATTTTCACTTGATATTTCATTTGACGTTTATATTCTATAGATACACGAATAAACAGATAAACGGAAACTTCAAAATTTTGTATGTTAAATATCAAAATGAATTCTTGTCTATGAACTTTGTTCGTAACGGAAATTTTTGGTAAAGTCCGATAAGAGTTAAATCCATTATCTCCATGATGATATAAGTGAATCAAATTTAAAAACAAAGTTTTGATGAACCGGAAATTCTTATATTGTGGATAAAGAGTACACTCTCAACCCAGAACCAGTGGGGCATTAGTGTGAATGCGGTTTCCGAATGGTATCCTACTGTTGCCCCACTCGTTTTTGGTTGAGATTGTAACTGGACTAAAAGTAGCACTTCTAAATAAATGTTCTAAATGGTGTGTAAGTATGGGACTCGAACTGAGTTTGTAATAGTGTATCAAATGATAGATCTAAGTGTCACTTTAAACTTGAAATTCGACTTCAATGATGATCACTCAACGCGTTAGCTAAAGCTAAAACGATGCTTGGATTTGTTTTAAGACAGTCGTCGGAATTTAGGAATCCAATAGTTTTTCTTTCATTCTATTTCGTATTCGTACGATCTGTGTTGCAGTATTGTAGTGTGATCTGGTTGCCTCATTACCAACTTTCCAACACACAAATGGAGAAAGTTCAAAAAAGATTCCTTCGTGCTGTACTTCGTGATCATTCGAACCTGAACTACAAATAATAGAGCCTGTAGGGACCGCAGTGAAGCCTTTTTCATTTCTATCTAGATGTACCAAACATTCAACCAACAACCAGGCTGCATTCGTCATTCTATTGCAGAAGTTGTAGTTGTACATGACTTGCACTGTCCTGATATTCTCGCCGTATTAAATTACAATTACCCAGCACGAAACACAAGAAGCTATCGCACAAAGGAATCTATATTTTCAATGAACCTCGGACCAGAATCATGAGAGGGTTTAGCCAAGGAGTTGTCATAGTCCATTGGTTAAGGCATTCGTCTATATTATCATTGGTTCAAATCCGAATCAAATCTTTTTAAGAGGCTTGCAAACCCTACCCTACCCTACCCTCTACCTCCTGGGTAAAATTAATGGGTAAGTTAATCGATGATTTGATTTTTTTTCAATTAAATATTTACCTATCATTTACATTCATCTTCATTTTAACAACTTTTATGTCTTTTTTTAATTTATTTTAAATAAAATTTGTAATCAAAAAGTAAATAATTATTTTTTTACATAATTTAATTAGTTCAATATTCAATTTCACTTCGATTTCTGTTACAACGATAATTCACTTTTTACTGTAAAAATAATAGTTCATATTTCCATTTTAACACTTGAAATTACTTTTCGTGTTATTATAATTGTTTACTTATTGTTGCTATTCAGGGTTCTGTGTATTTTTTTTTTAAATAAAATATATATAAATTAGACACTTTGTTTCATATCATATATAGTACAAAATATATATGATGAATGCAGTCTCACTTTATAATGACTCGTGTTTTATTATTATTTTTATTTATTGTGTACTTTGTGGATTGTGTAGATTAAAAGTAATTCTGTTTTAATTGTGTACTGATAATGTCATTCAATTTAAAATAAATTTATAAATAACTTGATCGATTTAATTTGAATGTGTTTACATTTCATAACAAATTTACATGTAACTTGTACTTTTTTCCGCTTTTTTAAATTTTTACGTCACTAATGTTTATAAATAGACTCTTTTTTAATTTAAATTTTTCTCTTGGATTTAATTTTTTTTTTTAAATAAGTTCTCTTTTTTTGAATTATCTGAATTAACAAATTCTCTTAAAAATGTGATTTTAAAATAATTTCCTTCTAAATTTAATATTAAATCAGATTTTTTTTCCTTGTCTTATCACAAAATCAAATCTTAACTGATAATGAAAGATTTTTAGATTAAATAATCTTCGAAATAAATAATTCAAATATTTTTATTAAATATTTTTTAACTTATTACAATGCAATGCAACGATCAAAATAAGACTAACTGAAAATCGGCATGAGTTGGCTCATATATAAATTTTACGGTACAATACACGACTCTTTTCAATATCAAATGGTGTGTGAAACAGTCTCAAAAGAGTAAATTTCAGTATTTCATTTAATTCAAGATTATATTTTATTATTATTTTACATTTGAATATAATGTAAAACATATGTTTGTGTTGATTATTAGCACACATTCACACACGTATTTGTATGTTATTGTAACGATGACACAGAGAACTTTTGTGACGTATTTTAAATCAGCTGTTTTGGGTAAATAAGTGTCTGTATATAAGAAGAATAAAAATAAATAGAGTAAATTGAATCAAAAATGTGTTATATATAAAATAATAATAATAATATAAATAATACAAGATAACATGTGTGACACAGTTAATTTTTTTCGAAGATTTAATAATAATTTGATAATATTTATTTTATTATTTCTTTTAACAGACAAAATCGAAGTGTGCTTTGTTTAAAGTAAACATTTAAATGGGTTCAAAGTTCATTAGAGTTAAATTAAAAGAAAATTTGGTGATAATGAAACAAATTTAATTTGTTAAAACATCTTGAATCAAGTTGTTTAAGAATTTTAATTTACTATTTTTGGAAGGTCTTTGTAACAATAAAAAAATGTTTAATTTTTAAAACGCTAATTTCATGTAAAAAAAACGAGTTTAGTACATTTGAAATTAAAATTAGAACTAAATTAGGGTTAATTAATAGTTTATTTTATGATTCACCGAAATTTTATATTAATGTTGAGGTAGGACTTTGACTTCATTCAGAAAATTACGTATTTTTATTTTAGTTTAGATTAGATCATATTTCTAGGACGGTCTCAGAAGAGAACCAGCACTCAGATCTACAGACGTGTCCATTGTGCATATCCATTATCATCATATCTGATGAAGAAGGAACCAAATCTAGAAAAACAACTAAAGAAAGAAGTCTATTAGACCTGGTTCAGTTCAGGAAAGTGACAAGATCAGAATCAGGGCAGACACCTTCACTTTAATGATGGAATCAATGCTGGGGAAGTACTCACCCAGCTTGTTACCACGTAATCTGGCATGCTTGGGACATATACAAAGCAGATGTACAGCAGTCTTGTCTTGTTCAGAGCAGCATTTGTACATTTTAATAGATGCTTTAGATCTTATAATTTTGTTTCTTAATTGATTTTTAAAAACGTTCTTAGAGCAAGTCACGTCTAGGTCATTGCATAGCTCATTGAAGAACTCACTGCAATGGTAAATCGTGCTATTAGCTAAATAAATTGATGAAGGATAAGTTTGCCTGAAAACTCATTTTACATGGAGGTCATGAGGATAATTCAACATTTCGAATCAACATAATATTATTATTGGTGAAGTCATAATCAAAAGGGCAACATGCGATTTCTTGACGATCACGTAAAGTTAGCATGTTGCACTCTCAACCCAAAACCAGTGAGGCATTTCCAGTCAACAGTGTTCCCACTGGTGCCCCACTAGTTTAGGGTTGAGAGTGTAATAAAGTTAAGAATGTGCTTATATGGAGGTAAATGGAACCTCTCTTTCCACCCAAGGCAGAACAGTAAAAATTGTTTTTGAATTGACTCAATTCGATCAACGTCAATATTGGAAGCAGGCATCCAGATTAGGTTCCTATATTCCAAAATGGGTCTGACAAGAGATGTGTAAAGGCTGTTAATGACAAAAAGATCGTTAAATTCACAACCAAAATGTTTGACTAGACTTAAGGTAAGAGATGCTTTGGCAATTGTCACGTTAAGGTGATCCAAGATCTTTGATAACGTTCACTCTTTCAATGTTGTTGATGTTCTTCTGTGGTTTACGTGCAAGCCCATTACGCAGATGTTTTTATGTTTGTTAGATCGAAAATATTTCTTGGTGTACTTGCCCTTGTAGGTTAAAAATCATTGAGTTTGATATCTAAAAAGAAACAGGAAAAGAAAATAAAAGCTTAAATGAAGGATCGCGTTCTACTTACCTTGTAATAATAGTTTTATATTTTTTTAATGTTAATGTTAATCCAGGTAAAAAAAGATTGATTTTTCTTTAGAATTAGAAGGCTGTTCTCTTCATGTATGATGCTCTTAATTTCAAAACTCACATTACATAATAAAATGTAATTCTGGCGCCATTAAATTGATAAGTAAAACGTTAGAACGATAAAAGTCATGTAAACCTCTCTTGTTATCTGCATTCTTTAAAATCATATCTTCATATTATAGACTAAGTCCAAACGGAAATTTTTTATCATCAACTCACAAACTATCCTCATACTCTGATCAAATTACTTAATTTTTTTTATACTGTAACAATGTAACAAAGTTGGTCGACTTTCAACATTCTCATTAGACTCAAAGCAGTCAATAATAAATTTAACAGTCACATACACACACATACAATGTATGCATTTAAAAAAAGTCTACAAAATGTACTCTACAAACAACAAAATATTAAGTGCATTTAATAGTCTTATCTAATTGGAAAATAACAACCTACACAGGGTATGTCATGAAATTTAAATCAACCGGCATTTTATGTGTAATTTCATAAATACAAATGTTGATTATTATTGTGAATCAATTGAGTCAAATGATTGTTTATTTATTTATTTATTTTGTGTCTTCTGTCTAAAAATAATTTTTTTTTGTGATAATTCAATGACAGACAATGGGATGATCTATTATTATATGACCTGATATTTTTTATTTACAGTTCTGAATTTTATTCACCCCATTTTACGGTTATCTCTCCAAAAGATTAAAGTCTATTACAGGCATCAATCTAGTTAATGCATTATCGCTTGTTTGTTGTTTAATTTAAAGTAAGTTTATAGGAAAAAAATGCTCTTTTATAAGGGGTTGGTTGTCCGTTACTCTGTCAATGAAGCTCGTCAGATCCAAAACTTCAGAATGATGTGTCTGGGCGAAGTAAAGCTTTTTTGATTTCGATATAGCGGTTTGTCAAGTCAGGCTCTAAAACTAGGTTTCAGAGCTCAAAATACCGTTGGGGGACTGTACGGTACAGTTTTTAGCGTGTTGGACTGCCAATCATTAGGTTGGCAGTACGATTCTTGCTCTTGCCATTAAAAACTTTACAATCTCGAATGTCCCTCATTACGGCTACTCAATTTGAGTTAAAGTCTAGATAAAGATGGCGACTGCTTGGGATGACAGGATAAAAGCTAAGACCCTCTGATGGTGATAACAGGTATTCACAATGGGCTCAACTGATGGCATGAGTGCATTAGTAGCCATACAAATCTGATCTGATCTGAACAAAATAACCGTTGAAATTGAAAATTTTCGAATTTCAAGACAATTTCATTGAAAACTGTCTTCAATGCACTCAAATGCACTTTTCTCAGCCACTTAATGGTTACATTTCCCATTTTTTTTAGATTAAATTTCTTTATTATTTATTATTTTCAATTTTGTGTCTATGATGTATGATGAATTGTAGAGAATATTTTTTTCATTTTGTATTGAAATTTAGTTCATTTCTGTTTTTTGAACAGTCAACTTCGTATTTGTAGTAAAGAAAATCAAATACAAAGGATAATAAGGAAACAAAAAAAAACTAATATTATTCGTCTTTTGTGTGAACAGGTACCACCATGATTCAAAATAATAACAAAAAACTTTTTTTTCGTGTAATTTTTCATGAAATTTCTTATAAAAATTAATACTTTTAATTAAAATTATTAAGTAATAGTATTAAAGAAAAACCTCCCACGTGTTTGAGTTACAATAAAATTAATAATAATAAATAATTATCAAAATCACTTTGCAACGCCTTTCAAATTTAATCAATTTTAGCATATATTTTTATTAGTAAATAGCGATATCTTATCACTTAAAACAATAATATTAATCAGTTAATTTTGCGTATTCGTTTATTTATTTATTTATGTAAAAAAAGGGTTCGTGAATCGATTTGCGACGATGGTTGAAACAGTCAGACATCGATTAGGCACACAACAAGGTGCGGGAGTCTCTAATGAAGGTAAATTTCTATGAAAATTATGTGCAATATATTGGAAATTATTTTTAAATTATAATAATAATAATAATTTTAATCCAATTAAGTATTTGTTGTCATTTTACATTTCAATTTCAATGCGTTTAATGAAATTTCTCAATTTTTCTTTTAATTTCATAGAAAACCAGCCACAAAACAGTGATCTAGTTCAAGATATGAAGATGGAGAAGGTCAGAGAGAGAATTGAGGTAGGTCATTAAGCAAAATATTGTTTTTAAAGTAGCAAATCCCGAAAAAATCCATGTCATGCCATGCCAGGTGTGATTGTTTTTTTTATTATTATCTAATCACTGATTTTTTTTATGGTGTCTAATCAATTCTATTTATTTTTATTTTTTTAAATGTCACAGCAAATTCAAGTCGGAATCCTTAGAGATGTCGATAACAAGTTATCAGTTATGATCGAAGACATTTTGGATGAAATCAAGAAAGAAGCTTCCGTAAATTCAGAGTTCAATCAATTATTTCAGGACACTGCTGATACATCACACACCAAAAAGAAGACATCTAGAAATGGAAAATTGCCTGATAAGGAATTTCAAGCCCGAAATTCACTCTTGACAGATTTACTTGAAGTCAAACACATTCGGACTATCTATCACATTTTCCTTGTGATAATGGTCATGACATTTTTAAATACGCTTACACACGATTTTATGGATCAAGGACGGTAAGGTGTCATTTTTATTATTAAGATTATTGCAAAATTGATTAATTTTTATTTTAAATTTCACAGAATCAATATTGGTGTCACTCCAATATTCCTTGGATTCAGGAATTTACATTATGGGGTCATGTTATGGGCACTTATGCAAGCAAGTACACTGATGGTGTATCCAGTATTTAAAGTATGGGCTAATACTCGTCATGTAATTCCAAATTGTGAGTAAAGGAAACATTTAAAGCGCATTTTTATTGATTTGGAAAAAAATGCGAGTATTGTGTGCGGTCATGTCGTCCGTCCATCTGTGTCAATTCTTTTGAAATGACCGCTGAAACCAACATTTTCCAAAATCCTGAATTTTTCAAAAAAATTAATTCTATCCATAGAAATGCGCTCGTGAAAATCGTTCAAGATCATTTTAACATTTTTACTACTTTTTTTTAACAGCAATTCAAAAAATCTTTGATTACACTTCAACATTTGGATACATTTCATACATCTTTGCATTTGGATATTTGTTCACCTCAGAAACAATTAAATTTGATTTGGCACCTGCCTCAGCAATTGCCACCCTCTTAGAAATGACTCGATTACTCATGAAAACTCATGCGTTCGTTCGCAGTAATGTGCCGAGAGCCTTGCATCCAAAACTCAAAACACACACAGAAGACAAACCGGAATTCTACATTCCAGAATTTGGAAAATTTTTGTATTTCCTTTTCATTCCCACCCTTGTCTACAGAGACAGTTATCCCAAAAATAAGTACATTAAATGGAAATTTGTAGCGAAATGCGTTTTAGAAATCATCGGAATTGTGTTTTACATGAGCTTTATTTTCGAGCGCCACCTTATTCCAGTGTTCCGGGATTTTGGTACCGCTCAAATTAAGTCAGCCGCATTTGTGTTACAAATTTTTGGTTGTATGATGCCGGCTATGTTGATATTTTTGAGTGGATTCTACTTGCTATTACATTCTTGGATGAATGCATTTGCCGAAATGTTGAAATTCGCTGATAGAATGTTTTATCAAGTAAGAATGTAAAATTAATTCACAATTAACATTAAAAAAAATTTCATTTTCACAGGATTGGTGGAACGCAACATCCTTTCCCGAATACTATCGTACATGGAATGTGGTGGTCCATGATTGGCTCTACACATACATTTACAAGGATTGCTATGAACATATTTTCAAAAAATCAAAAATCTTATCAATGTTAGCTGTTTTCACGGTTTCATCATTTGTGCATGAGTACATCATTGCATTTGCCTTCCGATTCTTTTATCCAGTTATGCTGGTGCTCTTTCAAGGAATGGGAGTTATTGTCATGTTCTTTACAAATAAGGAGAAGAAGAGTATCGGAAATATTTTTATGTGGTTTAGTCTTATCTTAGGAAATAGTTTAATGTTATGTCTGTATAACATGGAATACAATGCAAGACGAAATTGTCAAGTTGGAGATTCAGTGATTGATTACTTCATTCCAATTTCATGGCATTGTAATGGAATAATTAAAAATTAAATGGAGGAATTAAATTTAAATTACTAGGAGAATTGTGACTGACATTTTTTGTACTACTCTAATTATTAAAGTAAAATGATAAAATAAAAAAAATGATGAATGTTAAATTTACTTACTCAATTTGAATCGTTTCTGGATGTATTTTGAATTTTTTATTAATTCTAGTGCTAAAAATTTTTGAAAGACACTTACTTGTACTTTTTGTTTAGGAAAATTTTACAGCTGATTGATAAAATTCTTATCAAAATGTAAACAGATCAAAATGAGCATGCGCAAGAGAGTGGGTTAAATTAAGAGAGATTTTTATAACATCAGGGAAAGTAGGACCTATATTTATATGACTTAATTTTTTTTCTAAGATTTCAAAGTGCTTTATATAGTGAGATCAAAATCTGACTTAATTTCGAATTAATTCTAAGTGCTCTTAAAATCAGCATTTTGTTGAGCCACTGTGCAACGAACCACAGTCTCGTATAGTTTATCGATAGTAGACTGTTTTCATGATATGGGCTCAATATTAAAATTAAACGGGATGCTTTTTTTGCCATGTACTTGAAAGTTAACCCTCAAAGGATTGGTGTTATTTTAACACTTATCAGAACACTCAACTAAGAATTTTGGGTCTTCAAAACCCCAAAAAATTTTTTAAAGCAAAATGATGAAAAAATAAAACCTATTATGAAATTAATTAGTTCGATTCCAGTCAAAAAATTTAGGGAGTAATTACTGTTCTTTTTCATTATTATTGTATGGGTCGTAAAAACCCATAATCTAGTTAATTTTTAACTAAACTTTTTTTTTTATCAGAACCCCAAGAAATATATCTCGGGAAAAATATAGGTCAAGTAGTAAATTTTCGTTCGTCGAACAAAAAATCACAAATAAAACCAACTCTCGTTAGTCCTGTACTAAAAGTTAAAGAAGCCTTCCGCTGATTTTGTAGGAAAGTGAAAAATTTTATCATATTGTGAAATAAGTTATGTAAAAATCATAAAATTTTTTTAATAGCTTGTTGAAGCCCGGATTAAATCCCCTTCTGGCCGACCACAGTTGGAAATAAATAATTTTTTTCGCGTTCACTAAATATTCAAGCCGCTTCATTTCTTCTCTGTACGATTTTGACCACGCTGGGGTCTCTTGATTGCAAGTCATAATGCCAGCGATACTTTTAACACTAATCTACTGAAATCTTAACACTTCTAATTATACAATACGGAAATCTGATCAAAAAGGGCGGTTTTATACAAAACTCCGGAATTTTTACATGGCTGCGTATTTTTTATTTAATTTCATTGTTATAGGTTTATCAAATGTTAAGGTCCAAACCTAAAATGTAAAAATTGACAGCATCTTAGAACACAAGGCAAACAAATGTGTTTGCACATTATTTTGTCATTGGCGTGAACAACGCTTTTGAGAGATCTTGCAAACTAGTTGATGAGAACGAGCTGGGACCAAGAGAGGATGACAATAGAAGTGATTTTTATTTGGTGGTCAACGAAGCTCATAAAATCGATAGAGCTTAAGTTTTAAAAATCTTTAACCACTAAAACAAATGTCAGAGAACAAGGCTAAGTTGCTGATGGAAATTTTCTTCTCATGCTAAATAATGCCATATCTATGAAATCACGTTCGGTATCTGATAGAGGACTTCAATAACGCAAATACTACTTCAGAGATGAAGAAGAAGTTGGAAATTTGGAAAATCTAGAATCTGAAAAAAAAAATCTTAAGTGCACTAAATTTATAACTTTCTCTTTACTATAGTTTGGCTATATTACATTTTCCTTCCATCGAGGCAATGCCAAAAAAAACTCATATCCACAAATTTTACCTCTTGGGTTCATTTGACCCCTGAGCTCGTTTTAATGCATTAAACTTATTTAGTTTAGCTTTTTGCAAACGGTGCTTTCATAGTTTGCTAATGAATTATAAACGCAACACAAATAAGATGCAGAAGTGCATTTTTTAAGAAAAATTCATGTAAAAAAATTCCGTTAATAAAGTAAGAAAATGTGAAATGTATGAAGACTTCAGATTATACATGGCTCAGTTTAGATTATTTTTATTACAATTTGTCATAAAAAATAAAAAAAAAAAACAAAGTAAATTTTACCATTTTTCTCAGTAAAATAACACCACGGGATCGATTGACCCATCTTGGCAGAAGTAGCAGTTTTCAAAAATACAGAATTAGTGAAATCGTATAATTCTTCAAATTTTCTTTATCTCAAGGTATTGAAATCTTTGGAAATCTTAGTTTTACCTGTATTTTGATTCTTCATTCTAATTATGATACATTATTTTGGTTTAAATTTTCATTTTAATTCCATTTCGTAAGAAAAACTCCTGAAAACCTTCTAATTTCAAAATAATTTACTTTAAAATTCAAACATGAAATTTTCCTCATAAAAAAACCAAATTGCATTTCTGGTAATGTTTTGGCGCAATGTTCGTTAGAAATTTTTTTTTCCTCTTCCTATGTTACATGTAACGTATTTCTTGCCTACGATACAAACAAAAATTTCAAGTAAAATGTTTGTTCGCATAAAATTGAATATAATTCGAC
This sequence comes from Culicoides sonorensis, assembly GCA_900002565.1. Classification (NCBI taxonomy): domain Eukaryota; kingdom Metazoa; phylum Arthropoda; class Insecta; order Diptera; family Ceratopogonidae; genus Culicoides; species Culicoides sonorensis. Next base: position 671,093 of record LN483365.1, read on the forward strand.
TCTACTAAATAAACCTCTTACATTGCCTTCACTCAGTACAAAGGCGCAAGAACACGATGTGAAAATTTGTTTGGCACCAAAAATTTTTGGAATCTAAGTATGAGAAAATCTCTAAAATTGATGTAAAAATGCTTCCTCATCATTAATTTTACAAGTTTTCTAGGAAAAAAATTAGATTTTAATGTGTAATGAAAGGGAAATTCAAAATCAGTAGACGAAAAAAAGCTCAAACGGTTTACTTTTATTATGGAAACGGCTCAGTCGGTTGTGTAATACGATGGCCATCTTATTCGGGAATTCCCTAACGAATTTTTGTGATTTAAATGAACTTTTGTTATTATTTGAGGTGTTTTATGAACAAAATATGGATTGAAATTAGAATTTAAATTTAATTTAATGCTTTTCAGGTAGAAATTTTGATTAAATTGAGGTTGAAATGTGTAATTTGGTTTCATGTAAATAAATTTCTGTATCTATGGAACATTTGTATGGTCACCGTACTTTCAGATACTCGGCAGAACGAAGTAAAATACGAATCATTCTTCAAGTAACAGAGCAAGAGTGCAGTTCAGTTTTTTACTGTGTCAAATAAAAAATAATATAAATTTCCATCAATTTTAAAGATAAATTTCTCCTAAATTTTACTCAGGTAAGTCCAAACTCTAATTCTATAACATCTTAATCAATATCTTAATTAGTATTTTTCATCAAAGTAATTAAAATTATGTGTGTACTTACCATAAAAATCAGTGAAAATATGAACGCCTTGTTGGCGTGGGTTCCTTCTAATAATTTCTTTGCAAATGGCTGGTACTAATTTGCAAGTAAAGGTTTCGTAGTTTCCAAATAAAATCGCCTTAATTTCTCAGCATTTTCAAAATGATCTATGAAAGTGTCGATTAAATTCGATAAAATTAGGTTAATATTACCCAATTTGCACGTTATTGCGTTCATTTTCTATTTCGGTGATAAAATAAAAATGGCTTGGCAAAAGTATCACTTGAATTTTATATGGGACAAAAATTGAAAAATAAATTTTGTTAGGTAAATGGTGTCGTAATGAGAAACGGTCTTCTGGAAAATGTGCAGAAAAATTATCTTGATAAAACTGCATACTTACTTCCTGGGGTCTGTGAGCAATTTTCCTGAAATTTTTCCTTTCGCGCCAAAATGCCCTTTGAAATCGTCATAATTTTGTGAAAAATCCATAGAAGAACTACAAGACGCCATATAAAACTTCACCAAAGGCACACATACTATCAAATTATACCAAACACATTCAAACCCTCTTCATACAAAATCATAACCAGTCACATATCCTATAGATACAGAGAATATATGTCTCTGTGTACAGAAGAACAATAAATGAAAGAGGAGGAAAATAATATACAAAAATCTTGTGTTTATTTACGTTTTTACCTTGCTACGTGATTCCCCATAGATACACATCTCGTACAGAAAGGCATTTTAATGTATGTTTATGAGGTACTTACAGAGTATTATTCAGTTTTCAGTATTGTTTGTCTCTTAGTTAAGTCTTTTCGGTCAAAAACTACACACGCACTCAGTAATAACTGATTAAAATTAAAAAAAATAATATAGAAAAAAAAAATATTTTTCTGCCAATATACATAATTTTATATCACAAACAAAATATATAACGGATAAAATAAAATAAAATAAATTTCATATAAAAGTGTATAAATATTTTTAAATCAAACTCCTCATCTACATTGATAAAAATTTTCTGGTAAGAGAAACATTTTTATTTATACAAGCCAAGCAAGAAATTTTTATTGACCATTTTTGTAATTTTATATTAAAATGGCGTTATAATGAGATGACGCTTCGTATTGGCGTCGATTTTACATGACTAAAATGCCATGTAACAAGTCTCCATTATTGCATTTTTCCAAAACTTAATTTTGTGGAACAAAACTTTGCTCCGGATTTAACTCAGCCGGTGCATTTTACTTCTAGAGTAAAAGTCTTCTTGTTCCACCATAGTAGAATTACTTTGAAACCAACAACAGTGTACAAAATGTCTTCTTTGCCTTTTTGTTCAATTCAATATATTGGCTTGGCTTTTTCATATTAAACACATTCACACGTATAATACTATAGAAGTGTGTACAGTAGGCCAGGGTGTAAAACACAAGCGCAGTCCCCTTTGAATGAATATGTGTGTGATGTGTGTGTGTGTACAGTGATATCATATTATATTTAAACATAATTCAAAAGTAACTGATCATTCAAAATGGTTTACAATTTTTTGAAATTTTACTGTGAAATTACAACAATGTTGCATAGAGACACATAGAAATGTACGTTATTAAATTTCATTCATAACACTGTGTGTGCTACCGGTTTGTATGTGTGTGTATGTGTTTATAGTAATAATAATAACAAAAACAATAATATTGTATGTATATTCAAACGAAAAAAATGTGACGGTTACAAAATTATGCATCGTTGCAGTATATCACACACTGATCCCTTTTTATCCTTTTAAACTGTAAAAGTAAAAAAAAAATATTAACGGTTAAATTTTTTATTTTAAATTTATTTTAATAGAATAACAATGGCTGAAAAACCAAAGCGTCCTCTCTCAGCATACATGCTATGGCTCAACTCTGCCCGTGAAGGTATCAAGAAGGAAAATCCTGGTATCAAAGTCACAGAAATTGCCAAGAAAGGTGGTGAGATCTGGAGAGGCATGAAAGACAAGTCCGAGTGGGAAAACAAAGCCGCCAAATTGAAAGATGATTACACCAAAGCTGTACAAGAATTTGAAAAGAACGGCGGTGACAAATCAGCTGGTGGAAAGAAACGAAGCAAGGGTGCCGGTAAAAAGCCTGCCAAGAAGAGCAAGAAAAAGGACGAGTCCGAAGAAGATGATGAAGAAGAATCAGATTAAATTAATTCACACTCATAACACTACACAACAAACAAAAAATATAAATATTATATAAATATATGTGAAACAACCTCCGTAAAAAAAAAAAATATTTGTCATTTAACATAAAATTCATTACACATTTGATTAGTAATTTCTTCTATTACAATTACAAAACAAACACATATATAAGATAAATCCCAGCTACCTTTTAAGTAAATAAGATGATAAAACAAAAAAAAAAAAATTAAATTAATATTTCAAACAAAAATTTAAGTAAAAATAAACTCAGTGGATTAAATTTTAGAGAAAAAAATTAACAATTGTATTAAAAAAAAAATATTATTAAAATAATTAATGTTTGAAATATTAGCGTAAAAAAGAAAAACAAAAAAAAACACAAAATAACAATAATTTACATCCCTTACTTTGTCTCCTGCTCTCATTTCATTTTCATTTACATTTAAATTAAATTAAATAAAATAATTTTATCTGACTTGTTCTCAACCAAAAACTTGACACATGAGCTCAATTTCCTTTGAGTCAACTTAGAATAATGATAATTAGCATGATACGATGATGGAAATCATTTCATCATTTTGTACATCAATTTAATTAGAAGAAGATGAAAAAAAAGAAAAGTGTGTGTTTAAAAAAATTTTGATTGTAATAATGTAACATTCTTAGATAATAAGAACCATGTAAAACATTTCATTTAAAAGATAAATAAAATTAGGAAATTAATAACGGAAAAAAATAAAATGAAATAGCAATTTAATTTGTAACTTTTAAAAAAAACTCAACAATAAACTGTATTCCAAATGAAAAAAAGAAAGAAAAATTAAGAGAAAAAAAATAAATGAATAAAATAAAATAAATTCTGTTGAAAAAGTAAGGAAATTATTCAATAAAAAAAAATCATGTGTCTTTTGTTGTTTCGAGAAGAAGAAGAAGTTACATTTAAAAAAAATTTCAAGTCAGGTAAATGAGATCAGTTGTCAGGGAAGTAAATTTTTTGTATTTTAACCCAGATAAGGCGAGAAATTTCATTCAATTTCATTTAAATGATACTTTTGATAAATGAACAGCATCGAAATTGTCTGAAAATGATTTTTAAGGTTTTTTTTTTAAATTTAAATGAAAATTATGGAAAAAATACAATTTCATAGTTCACTGGTGTCAAAAAAAATGCTGTCTGGGTTAAGAAATTTGTTTTTGATATTTTTTGTTTACATAATTTTTTTTAATTTAAACTTAATTTTAAATTTAACTTGTTTGCTCATATTCAATTTAATCATATTAAATGAAATTTTAAAGAAAATTTTATTAGAAAATTTACTTGAATCATAATTTTTGTACTGATTTTATGTTTTACAGTACAAATTTTGTGATTGTAACTTAAAAAATATTAAAATAAAAAAAAAATTAAAAAAAAAAAATATAAAATTATAATAATTAAAATGTGACTCAATTTTTTTTTTTATTATACTGCATAAAAAAATGAAGCAGTATCATAAAAAATTATTTTTATTAATAGAGTTTTAATTTGTTTTTATGTTTTTTTTTTTTTATTGTAATTTAACATTTAAATTTTAACTCTTAAAAAAATAAAAAATTAGTGTTTAGTTTTAAATTTTTTTGTATTCGTTTTTTAAATCACAAAAAAATTGATTAAGAAAATAAATAAAGGTCAGGTTCTTAGAATTAAATTTAAAAAAAAATTAAAATCAATTATTAATTAAGTTACATGATGACAATGAAATTAAGTAGAGAAGAAGCAGAGTCCAGTGTTCTTTGTGTAAGTAAAAAAAATAAAATAAAAAATTTAAAATTCATTGATGACACACTCAAATTTTTTTTCCTTTTCTTGTCTTATCTTAGAATAAAATGAAATAAAGCCATATAAATAAATAATATTGTTACATTTAATCCAATTTTAATTTTAAATTAAATAAAATGATCAATATACAATGATATCAATGATATTTGTAAATTTTCCTCGACGTGTCAGATGAGTAAAAAATAAAAAAAAAATAATTTAAAATGAAAAAAAATAATAAAAAAGTGAGAAAATTTTAATGTAATTATTATTAAATTGTTTTATTTAATTGAGAACCACACACCATTACGAAATTTTTCATTGAGAGAATCAACAGGAAAAGGATATGCAATGCAACGTTCTTGCAATGCAATGGTGTTGCACGGATTGAATTGCATTGCATTGAATTGAGATAAAAATACATTTCTTTTTTTTTTTGAATTTGCTTCAATGATGTAATTTTTTTTTATTAAAATACATTTCTATTTTCTTTTCCGAATTCCATCTTTAACTGGATTCACTTTGCCATAACTATTCAACACATTCTTGGGATTCTTCTTTGTTTTATGACGATTTCCTGCAACATATTTTTGGAAGGATTGTGTCGAACCGAATTGGAATTTCTTTGCAATTTTCTCTGAAGTTGTTTCATCAACTTTTTTCACCTGTTTCTTCTCTTCCAGGATTTCCTTGTAATTTTTGTAATTCCTTTTTGGTGGACGTGCTCCCAGTTTAATTGCCAACTGAATTTCAGCTTCTTCTTTATGCAGTTTATCTGAAAAACCGGAGAGACCTAAATTTATCACTTCTTTCCTTGCTTTTTGAAGATCAACCGTTGAATTGTCTTTTCCTCCTTTTCCAATCATTACAGATTCATGTTCATCTGCATGTTTACCCAAATTTTTAGTTTTCAAGTTTTTTTTCTTCTTACTTTCATGTACAACTATTTTAAAGTCATCGGTTTTACGTCCAAGCAAAGCCGCTTTTGTTAGGATTTGACCGGACATTTCTCTTAATGTTAATATTTTTTGTATTTTAAATTTAAATTAATTTTATTCGTAAAATGTGAATCAAAACAAAAAACACATTTGTTTGTTTACATTTCAATCCCAGCACGCACGGGTTTTGTTTACATTTGACAGTTGTTTGTATACTATACAGGCTTATGTACGTAAATTTCAATTAAATTTTTTTTGTGAAAACAAGGAATTTATTGTGAAATCTTAAGAAGATTAAAAATTCAATTATTTGTGTAAAAAGTATTTTTTGTTCATATTCATGTTCAAAACGTAGTAAAGTATGGGAAAAAACAAAGGTTAGTATGAAATTTATGAAGTTTTAAGAGATATTTGTAAAAATTAAATTTTTGTATAAAAAAATGGATGACGATGAATTTCACAAGAGTGATAAGAAATGTCGTCTAATTTTTTTTTTGAAAAATTTGACACTTTTGGATTAAATCTTTTAATAATTATTGAAATTTATTAATAGGAAAAAATAATCAAGGCGATAAAAAGCCTCAAGGAGGTGGACAACAGCAATCACAACATCAAGGTCAAGGTGATGGAATTCCACAGCAACAAGGACAACAGAGACCTCCAGGCCAACTGCAACAAGGTCCTCCAGGCCAACAGCAACAAGGTCCTCCAGGCAAACAGCAACAAGGTCCTTCAGGCCAACAAGGACAAAGACCTCCAGGCCAGCAGCAACAGCAAGTACAAGCAAAAACATCTCAAAGTGCTGATACACGACCACCAAAAGGTGAATGGAAGAAAAAGGGTAATCAGCAAAAAGGTGAAAAAGGCAACAAACCAGAACAAGGTCAGGCCCAAACTTCTCAAAGTGATGAAAATCGTCCTCCAAAAAATAATGATTGGAAAAATAAAGGTAAACAGAAGCAAAAACCTGATCAAAAGTCACAAGGAGAGACAATAAGCCAAATTCAAGAACAACAACCTCCAACACGAGCTCCCTCTCAAGAGAGTCAATCCAGTAAACTATCAGAAAAAAGCCTTCCAGGACAAATGCAGAAACTAGAAATAGCTGAAATTGAATTCCCGACTCGTGATTCCATTACAAAAACATCACGATTCAAAAAAGAACGAATTCAAACAAATTATCTGGAATTAAATTTGAATAAACTTCCCGACATAATTTACAATTACGATATCAAATTCGACCCAGAACGTCCAAAGAAATTCCTGTTTCCAGCATTTGATCAACTTCTTCGCAATCACTTGCCACAATTACTCAATAAAGCAGCATATGATGGTGCCAAGAATTTCTTTTCAATGATAAAAGTGAATGATGGTCAATTTGGGCCAATTCTCGTCCCATCTCCGGATGGTGGACGTGACAAAGAATTCAAAATACAAATTAAATGTTCTGCGTTAATTGATATGAAAGTCATTAAAAATTACCCAAATCACCAGAGTAAGACAAGCTTACAGACAGCAATTCAAGCACTCGATATCGTGCTACGAAGTGCATTCAATCGCAGTGGATTAATTCGACACAAGCGATCAGTGTTTGCATCTCCAGTAAACCGAATTCCACTGGAGGATAATTACGAATTGTACATTGGTCTATTTCAGTCATTTGTTATGGGGACACGACCATTTTTGAATGTTGATGTGTCACATAAGGCCTTTCCATCGGCGGCACCTCGATTGGAGCCATTATACAATCAATTCAGCAGAAATTTTGTTGATGTTTTGAAAAATTTAAATTTGGTTTATACATCGCCCATGACTGGTGAACGTAAGACATTTATTTTCAATGGTTTAAAGGGACCAGCGAACAAGGAAATGTTCATGGATGAGCAAGATAACAGAAGAAAAACGATTGCTCAGTATTTCCAGGAAAAAGGGCATCCATTGCAATATCCTGGAAATCCCTGTATTCATGTTGGACCACCTGGTAAAAATATCTTGATCCCAATGGAATTTTTATCGATTCCAGCTGGACAAGCATTAAATGCCAAAGCTCCTGAGAGTTGTACAAGGGGGATGGTGAGAGTTGCTGCAAAACCAACACACGAGCGAAAGGATAAAATTATGGATTTATTGCGAAACATCAGATATTCAGGTGTTGACACAATCAAACAATTTGGAATTGTTGTTGGTGAGAATTTCATTGATGTTGATTCACATATTTTGAATCCTCCAAATTTGCAATACGGGAACAATAAAGTTCTGAGAATTACCAAGCCTGGTGAATGGAGAGCCGAAAATGAGCAATTTTTGATTCCAGATAAATGTACTCGTTGGGGTATTTTGGTGATGGATAATCGTGCATTTGAAAAGGATATTGATAATTTTGGAAATGGCATTGCAAAAATGGCCAGAAATATGGGTCTCAATTTTGCGGATTACGATAGACGCAATGTCGAGTACAACCGAGAACGGTTTTTGAAACAACCTGCTCTTGATCAAATCATTAATTCGTTCAAAGATGATCAAATGGAATTATTATTTGTCGTTATCTCTGAATTTGGTGATCAATATCAAGATGTCAAGAAATCAGCTGAACTTCGATGTGGCATGTTAACACAATGTGTAAAATCACGAACAATTCAGCGCATCAATGGAAGCACATTAAACAACATTATGCTCAAAGTAAATTCAAAACTTGGTGGAACAAATCACGTAATTGAAGCAAAATCCAATGTTTCAATTGGCAGACAACCATTTATGGTGATTGGAGCAGATGTAACGCATCCGAGTCCCGAACAAACAAACATTCCTTCGGTAGTTGGAGTGGCAGCGTCATATGACAAAAATGCATTTCGCTACAACTGCCAATGGCGCATTCAAAATCCACGTGATGAGACAATTCGTGATCTTCAGGAAATTGTCGAAGAAAATTTACGTATTTTTAAGCAGAAACATAACATGTTGCCAAAACACATTTTGTACTATCGTGATGGAGTATCTGAGGGTCAATTTCCGGAAATTAAACAAATTGAATTGCAAGCCATTCAAAGAGCATGTCAAACAATCGGTGGACCTGACAATAAAATTAAAATCACTGTGATTATTGTACAGAAACGTCATCATACGAGATTTTTCCCAAAAACACCGAATCAATTTGATCGGAAAAATAATAATGTGACACCTGGAACAGTTGTTGACTCGGAAATTGTGGATACGAAGAAAAAATGGCAATTTTTCATGGTATCACACATTTCAATTCAAGGCACAGCAAAACCAACCAAATATTGCATAATTCATGATGATGCTGGTGTTAGTAACGAGGATTTGCAAGTTTTTACGTACAATTTGTGTCACTTATTTACGAGATGTAATCGATCTGTCAGCTATGTTGCACCAACTTATTATGCGCATTTGGTTGCATATCGTGGGCGGGTTTACATTCACAAGTAAGTTCAAAATTTTAACCGTGTTTCCAATGAACTCATTTTTTAATTTTATTTTCAGTGAGAGAATCGACTTCAATAACTTGGGAAACGAAAATAAGAAGAGACAAATTCGTCCTGAAGTGATGATTCAACGCCCAATGTTTTTCGTCTAAAAATTTTGTACTGAAACTGCTGTGTTAACATTAATGCCTTCATCATATTCATTTATATTATTATTATAATTAAAAAAAAAAAATTAAAAAATACAAAAAAAAAATATTAGTTTTTAAATAAAAGTTCAACATCAATCTATGTTTAATGCCCTTAAATGTAACAAGGCATTGGAAATGGATTGATGTCCCAAAAACAAATTATTCTTTTATTTTTCAATGAAAATTCGATGATCTTCGTACATTTCTGTTATGTGACAAAGTTGGAATCGTTGTACATCCAACACACGAATGCAATGTCTCATGAATATAAATATCACAATCTGTGCAATAAATTTGCTTGCATTTCTCACACTCATAAACAATTTTATCATTTTGTGCATTGAACATCTTTTGGCATGCATAGCAATTTTGGACCTGATTATCAAACGTCACTTCCTTAAATGGCAACACGGGGAAAAGGTGATGATATGATCTGGCCAAATGTGGTGCTGACACAAGAGTGAGACCACATGAAATGCATTCAACTGGAATTTCACAATATTTGCTGAGACACTGAGGACAATGATAGCCACCGGAATTGAGTTTACTTGGCTCATCCGTGCTGTCAATGTGACACATACACATGGTGAGAGGAGGATTTTTGCCCTCGTCAATTTGTCCGTGTGGGAATCCCATTTTAATTAACGAGAATTCTTGCTTAAATGCCGCTGGAGGTGGTTCTACATGTTGAAATAACTGGTCTTTGAAATGAGCATCATCCATGATCGCGCCGAAAACTCCGCCAGTTTCGTTGCACATTACTTTACAGATGTGAATTTCAGCGGAGAGGGTGATGAAGGATGAGCGAATACTCTCGGCTTTTAATGATTCAATTTGGGTTAGAATATCACCAGGATCACATGTGGTTAAACTTCCCATAATCACAAGGATTTCTCGACTTGCATGTGATGGAAGCATTTTCAAGGATTTAAGTGCCAATTCCAGTCCATTTTGTAATGAAGGCTCACCAGTGAGAGGAATTTTGTTCAATCTGTGAATAAAAAAAAATAATATGTCTCATTTTCAAGGTCATTTGAATTTCAAATCTTACGCTTGAACAGCTTTAATGTGCTTCCGGGAACTTCCAGCTAATTCTGTCAATTTTTCGGCTCGTTTATTTTTCATTGCAATAATCCCCAGTTGACTGATAGGATTCTGATCAAAATATTCTTCAATGAACATTTCCAGTAATTTTAAGGTGCACATCAATCGTGTCGGTTTCAAGTCCTGTTGGCTCATATTTTCCGTGCAATCTACAATGATGAACAAGTGTCGCATCATTCCAAGACGGCAATGCTTCTTTTTTTGCTCCAATCTACGCCGCTTGGCTTTTTGGATGATATCGGCAACGGAACTTGCCACCAAACCATCGTCATCTTCTTTGATTGCCTCCCTGAATTGAAAATATTGGAAAAATGTGAGCCAAAATGCCGGAAAATGTCAAATCAATGAATTTAATTTACCAGGTTTTTTCATATCCGGTCTCCCATCGGTATTCTTTTGGATCTTCTTCGTCCATTGTGACTTTTTTTTAATGAATTTTATTAAATTTAATTATTTTATTAATTTAGAACTGTTTTGTTCTTAATTTAAAAAACCTTAATCTCAATTTAGATAACCCTTGTTTTGTTTTTGTTCAAATTTCAACTGGAGATGGATGAATGCGTTTGTTTTGATTTGAAAACGTTTGTTTACGTTTTTGTATTGATGGAATTTTGACACAAACCTATCTGAAAAAATTAAAATTCAATTTAAAATTAAATTCCTGATTGAAATTTCAATTAAATATTAGTAAAAATGTCTCTAGCTGACGAACTTCTTGCTGACCTTGAAGATGAAAATGATGACGCTGAATTAGATGCCCTAATTAAAACTGAAACAGATGCCGGTGAAAATGAGGCTGAAGAAATTGAACAAACGATTGATATTAAAATGGAAGTGGATGTAAATGTCTCTTCAATTCGGCTTTTGTGTAAGTTGCGTGACTCAGATCGACTTAAAAATATCTTGGAACAAATCGATCACTACGCAAAGAATCCCCGAAAATCCTCTGAGTTACTTGGAAGTGTGGAACAAGATCCAGAATATCAATTGATAGTCGAATCAAATAACATTGCAGTTGATATTGACAATGAAATTTCACTGATTCACAAATTTGTTAAAGATAAGTATCAGAAGCGCTTTCCCGAGTTAGATTCACTGATTATGAACGAGATGGATTACATTCGTGCTGTTAAAGAGCTTGGAAATGAAGTTGAACAAGCGAAAAATAACGAGATTTTACAGAAAATTTTGACGCAAGCTACAATTATGATTGTGTCAGTCACAGCATCTACGACACAAGGCACCGATTTGAGCAAAGAAGAATTGGATCAGATTCAGGAAGGGTGTGATATGGCGATTGAGTTGAGTGAATTTAAATTGAAGATATTTGAATATGTTGAGAGTCGGATGACATTTATTGCACCGAATTTGTGTGCAATTGTTGGAGCGTCAACTGCAGCAAGGTTAGTTGGATTGGCTGGAGGATTGACAAAACTCTCAAAAATGCCGGCATGTAACGTGCTTGTGCTGGGTGCTCAAAAGAAAATTTTATCTGGATTCTCAAAAGTCGCAATGTTACCTCACACTGGATACGTGTATTATTCGGAAATTGTACAAGACACACCACCGGATTTGAGACGAAAGGCTGCAAGACTTGTGGCAGCCAAGTCAACGCTGGCAGCTCGTGTTGATGCGTGTCATGAAGTGCCATCAGGCATTATTGGACAAAAATTCAGAGAAGATATTGAAAAGAAATTGGATAAATTGCAAGAACCACCACCAGTCAAATTCATTAAACCTTTACCGAAGCCTTTGGAAGGAGGAAAAAAGAAACGTGGTGGAAAACGTGTGCGAAAAATGAAGGAACGATATGCAATGACCGAGTTCAGGAAACATGCTAATCGAATGAACTTCTGTGAGGTAAGAATTACATTTTTAACGCTTTTCTGTCGATATTCGATTTTACAATTTTACCTTCCAGATCGAAGAAGACGCCTACCAAGAGGACTTGGGATACAGTCGTGGCACCATCGGAAAAACCGGAACTGGCCGTATCCGATTACCGCAAGTTGATGAAAAGACTAAAGTTCGTATCAGTAAAACACTTCAAAAAAATCTTGCAATCCAGAAGCAAGTTTGGGGCGGAAGTACCAGCGTCAAGCGTCACGTTTCCGGAACAGCTTCAAGTGTTGCCTTTACGCCATTACAAGGACTGGAAATCGTGGCACCACAAGCATCTGAAATGGGTTCCAAGACTGAAGCCAAATACTTTTCAAATACTTCTGGATTTTTATCGGTTGGAAAACGAACTACATAATTCATTTTTTTTAAATTAAATTAAAATTCAAATCATTTCACTTCACAACCAACATTAGATAAATATATTTCAATATAAATTTAATAAATAAACTTAATTTAAAATTTAACAAATAAAAATTACTTAACTAGCAAATTCCATTGAATTGACATTTCATTTGACATTTATTTTCTATAGAAACACATACGTAAATTTCAAAATCTTCAAATGTCAAAATGCATGGACTTTGGCCGTTTACTCATTAAAATGCAATTATTTTTTATTTAAATATTTGGTACATTTATGCGTGTTTATGTTGATGCATTTGATGTAAGTGCCCATTTAACGTAACAACACTCAAAACACACACATTCAGTATTTTTTTTGCAACCAGTTCTGCTACTGTAGTGCTTTGGGTCTGACACCACAGCAGAAGATGTCGAGGCTGCAAGAACCTTATCTCAAGACCACACAAATCTACTTTTTGGTTCCATTTGTAGCAGGTTTTTCATTATATTTGGTGATTGAGCCGAATATTGGTATCGATTTGGTGTGGGATGATGATAATTGTTGTGATTTAAATTGTATTTATTATAATTATTGTAATTATTTGTATTAGAGTTGAAATTGTGATACGATGAGTGATATGGGGGAGACACCGGTGCAATTGGTGCTAAATCTGAATATCGATTATTATTATTATAATTATACGAGTAATCATAAGACGAAGGTGACACACATGCATTTTGTGGTGGTGCTGGTTGTTGTTGTTGTTGTAATTGAGGTGCAATTGCTGTAATCGGAATCCGCAAAGGTGGTATCTTAATATTATAACCGGGAGTATGAATGGGAATGTCAATAAACGAGAGGGATTGTTGTGGTTGAGTGTTTGTCTGATATGACGTCGATTGTCTGTGATGATGGTGTCTTGACGAATGCTTATTTGATGTCCCATATTGTTGTTTATAGTGATGATTTGTCTGATATCCATATCTGTTATGGCCTTGATATGACGAGTAATTCTGTTGTTTTGAATTTGTATGATGATATTGTTGTTGATCCATGTATTTACGGGCATATGAAACGTTAACCGGCTGAGCAAGCGGCATCGTATTACGACGAACTGTCGAAGTGCCACCACATGAGTAACTTGAACTACTAAATGTTGAAATGCTATGTCTTTGTAATGATGATGTCGATGATTGTGATTCATTATAATTATACGGGAAATATGATGTCGTTATCGGTGGAATATAAGGATAAGAATTTTCCATTGTTGTCTTTGGCATCTCACTTTGGTGATTTTTCGATTTTGGCAAATATTCCGAATTACATCGCATTTCAATGGGTTGATGACTTATCTGGTAATCTTCTTGCAAATCTTTCGCATACAATTCTTTGAGGACACACAAATGTTTGTGACTCTCGTCATTTGTAACAAATGACAAAGGATATGTGTTGGTCCAATGCACGTGATTGATGTAATTACAATTCGTTGGAGCGAGAGTATAAACCGAATCATTGATAGTTTTGTAAGAGTATGGGCTTTCAGTCTTCTGCCCCTTCTTATTTGGGACTGTCTGAGATCCAAATGCATTGATTAAATTCTTTTTCACTTCCGGATATGTGATTATTCCGTAAAGGGTTTTAACTGTAAAATTTGAAAAAAATACCGTTAATTAACCGTTAAAAATTTGAATGTCAACATGGAATCTTACCATTCGTGCCTGTCGTCGATGAAGCATTTGTGTAACAGCTCTTGTACTCTAATTGACTAAAATATGGATTTTCTTCATCCTCAATATCGACCACATTTAAAATTTCATCATCACACTCCATTATTTTTCCTAATTCACCGTCATCTGGTGTTGAGCATCGTAATACTTGTAGAACGTCTGGAATTGAAGTCGATCCATCCAGGATTGTGATATAAACTGTTGTCTCATCTTCCGTTATTTGTACTTTTAATTCCTCAATTTTTGAAAGTGCACTAATTTCTTGGTCGTTTGTCGTGGAACTGGGAAGTGTTTCCTCGACTGAAATTCCTTCTTCTTCTGATAACGCCATTTCTTGGACTTGAACTCCCGTTTCTTTGGTCTCATGATCCACTTCAAAATACTCGACTTGTGATGAAATTTCTTCCTCATTTTCTGGCTCACTTAATTCAAAGATTTCCTGGGTTTTTGGTTGGTATTTGGGTTTACTGTTTGTGCGAGATTTGAGCTCAATTAATCGCGAAAGTCTTGGACGTTTCTTTAAATTCCTGTAATGACGTAAGAGTCGTTTTCCTTGATAACTTGAATTGCGACGGTTAGTTAGACGGATGCGTTTCCGTGTCACACTCGTGCTATTCATTTCCTTTGAATCAGGTTTGATAATTTTTTTATCTTCTTCAATGATATCACATTTTTCTAGGACGCTTGAAGCAGTTTCCGGTTCCTGCACAGGAGCATTATCAACTTCCGGCTCCTCATCATCCATATCCAATTCAACTGGTTCTTGTTTGACTTGTGCTTTGAGTTTGTGCGAATTAATTGCAAGTCCTTGCAACAGACTTTCCTTAACATAATTTTTTATTTTTGAAATTTCACTTTTTTCATCATCATCATCATCACTCTCATCCGAGCACGATGAAGTTCGTTTCTTAACTTTTTTGAATCTGGACACTTTTTTATGATCAAATAACGTTTCCTTCTTGATTTTAAATTCATCTTCCTGTACAAGTGAATCACTTTTAATTTCAGTTCCAATTTCTTGGGGCATTTCATTCACAATTTCACTATTAATTAGCTTATCTTCACTCTCAGAGTCTGATATGACGATTGTGTTATCGTCTTGATTATCGGAAATCGGTGAAGATGACGACGATGTTGATCCAGGTGATAACTCCAAAAGTTCCTTAAGACATGTCAATTTGTGTACAGTTTTCGATTTATTTTTTCCATTTAATATTTTACTTAAATCCAGGACATTGACCAGGAAACTCCCACACAAATCGGTCGTATGTGAATTTTGGGATGAGCGTTTACGTTTCATGTTTATTATGCGAGACTCTGAAATGAAATGAAAAGGGGGACACGTGTTATTTATATTTTTTTGTGTATATCTTTTAAATTTTATATTAATAATAAATAATAAAAAAATAATTCAAAGATAAGATTCTGTTTTTATTAAGTCACGTATGAATAACGTACAAATTTGTCAATATTATTTGGGTTATCATCGTATTGCACTGAATATTTTAACACAACTGATTTGTTCTTATCGTATCGTGTTTATGAAGATTACAAAAAAAAATTTATACTTTAAATAATAAATAATGAAATAAATTTACAAAGACACAAAAATTATTCTCAGACTCATTCAATCACTTTCAAAGACGATATTATACGAAAAAAATTACTTTAAAAGCTGTTTCAATTAATTTTTTTTTCACCTTTCATCACAATTTGATGTATTACAATGACCAGAGTATGTAAGCACCTTGTCAATCGCACTTATCACAAATTATTCACGGATATTTAAATTAAATCAAGCGAAACACGTAGTTATAGGATAAAATTTTTCATTATTCAAATAAATACAGTTTACAGTTTCAAGTAAAGTCGCAATTTGAATTTTTTTTAGAAAGAATTTTGAATTGAACTGATGTGGTTTTTTTTTATTTTATTATTTTCTTGAGAATTAATTACGTAATATAAAAATAAAAATTTCATTTAATAAATTGTTATTATTAATAAATATTTCTTGGTTTCAATGCAAAATGCTGATAAGAAGTAAAGAAATTTCGATTGGAAGGTGTATGTTTTTTTTCAATATAAATTCCAAGACATTTGTTATGGATGTTGATAAAGAAAGTGTGAAAAAATTAATTTGAGCTGTTCTGATAAAGAAATTAAGGTCAAATTTATGACTAGCAAAGGGACGTTTGACATTTATTAAGTAGAAAAGCTAGTTTCTTATTTTGTATGGATACACATACGGAAATGTCAAAATAAATACATTGGAAATGTCAAAGCTTAGTCCCTAGCAAAGACCACGAGATAATCATTTACTTGACATTTTATTTGACCCTTATTTTCTATAGACACACATACGAAAACTTCAAAATTTTGCATTTAAAAATTTCAAACTTCAAAATGTATTCAGATCTATGGACCTTGCAAAAAATACCAACACTAAGGGGGTAAGCAGATTAAATTTGACAGCTCATTTTGTATAAATACACATATGTAAATGTCAGAAATCTTCTGTCTGACACATATCTTACTCAAATGTATGGTTTTTCAGGCATATGAGCGTTATTGTATATTCGATAAATAAGTGGTCTTTTACCGAATAAGTAGGCCTCTAAAAAATCAACTTTAGGTTAGGTTAGGTTCTACAAGGGCACCACCGCGGTCTCAAAGAGTCCTATTGTGGACTCCTCGATAAAAATCGAAATCACCTTTATCGTTAGGAGGTCTTGCGGAGTTCTTTACCTTCATTCAGTATTGACAGCTTAAGGACTAATAATATAATTCAGATATGTCATCTGTCAAATTTTCACTCTATAACTGGGTAAGCAGATTTGTATAGATAGACATACGAAAAACTTCAAAAATTCTCTACGTATTGTACATTGTCAAACCATCACTTGCGTACCCAGTAAGGCTCAGACTTGAAATTAGAACACAATTTTAATTGGTCATTATCATATCAAGTATATGACAATAAAATTCTCTGAATTGTAAAATGACAAGTGAATCGTACCTTTAAATATGAAATTGCCCTTTAATTGATTGAGGAAAAATTGAAAAAAATTTAAATGATTTTAGTTTCCTTTTAAAAATGTTGACTTATTTCTTTTCAACTTTTTTTCTAATCCACTTCTCCTTTTGAATTACTTCAACTACTTTTTTCCAGAAAATATCTTACTCGTTTTAATAGAAATAAATTAAAATTAATCTATTAATGTTAATTAAGGTAATGGCTTAGATCTAATTATTTGAATGTCATATTCGTCTAGGACATGTGTGAATTATACAAAAAAATTATAGCTTTTAAATATATTGAGTTGTAATGAAAAGTATGATATTTCATTATAATAATTTTTTTTTTTAAATAGAAATAGTATGTGGAAAGTAAATATATGACTTATTTTCAGTCAACTTGATGTGGTTTAAATTTTTTTGAAGGAAAATACGAAACATCGTCTTGGTTCTAAGTAAAAAAGTAGAATAATACGTTTTTTATGCTTTATACTTTTTTTGTACTAAACATTGTAAGAACTAGTAGTAATATATTGTATAATTTAATAGTTGTATTTAATTTAAGCACCTTTTCTTGAATTATTAAGAACACAAGTTTATAAATGAAATTAAGATCAGACTTAGACTGTCACTAGAACGAGCTACTTCAATTAAATAAATACTGTTCATAATGTTAAGCTAATTGAGCTAAATACGACCAGTTGACACCGTGGTGGTATCCTTATAGCTCTTTGGAATGAATTACTTTGAATTGAACGATGAATAATTCTTTTAACGATAATAAGTGTCTCAATTTTCTAAATTTGTGACCATCGTAGAATACTTTTCTATGTTCTTGGATGCAATATAAATGTTGAAAGAGTTTTATCAATGAAAAATAGAATTTATCATCCAACACTCATTAGCATAAGTAAAATTCTTAAAAATATACAGCTTAGTTAACTTTTTAATCACCTACTGATAATCACTGATAAACAACTTTTGATTTAAAGTTACTCTGATTTACTTTTTTTCTATGATTTTTTTGGGTCATGTCGAATAAGAAGCTGAAACAAGTTGAACCAGTATTTTATTTTTAAATTTTTTCCATTTTATTTACCCTTCTTCTTATAAATAGATTTTTGTTTATATCAATTTTTTTATTTTAACCAGTTTGATCGTAAGTTTATTTTAGATTATAATTTATTTTTTTAGGTCATGTTGAATAAGAATCTGAAACCAGTTGAGCCCAGAGTAGATATAATTTATTATATGCAATTTTTTTTTAATTTGTGCTATTTTTTATACAAATTTTTTTAAGAATTATTTTATTTTTTTTGTATTTTTAGACTAGTTTAAATAATACACCATTTCAGTCAACTGTTGGGGGTTCGGATGTAAGTTAAATTTATTCTATAAAGATGATGTTTAGAAAAATCGTACAAAATCAAGTATCTCAGCATAAAAGATCGACAAAAAGTCTAAATAATTTAAAAGGCCTGCTCACAATGTACAATGTGATTAGAAAAAGCATTGAGATAAAAATAAATTACAAATCAGTCTCTATGACCTCACATTGGAGCATTGATTGCTCCAATTCTTACTTTTAAGGTGATTAGCAGTTCATTTTATAAAGACACATAAACGGAAACTTCAAAACATTCTGTACGTTAACAGAGTTTGTCAAGATTCCCTGCAGTCCCTTATTCAGACTCCACATTATTTAATAGTAATAATTGGAAGCCCATCATTTATTTGAATATTCATATAATACATTAATATGTTTTTTTTAGTGTAGCACATTCTTAAATTAATCAAATTTTACTATGATCCATCTATTTTTCGTATTGCCTATGTCTAATGGTAATGAATAAATTATGATATTTTTCCTTAATATTTCTTTATTATTTATTGATAGTGTGATATATTAATTTAATGTTAAAATGTCACAAAAAATTCAAAAAAGTTTCATTCTCAATGTTTTTAGACGAAAATTTTATTATATAAATTTCAATGAAAAATTAAGTTAATAAAATAGTTTCTTACCCATCTAATTAAGTTCTAAACGTTTAAATTCCCTTTTTAAAGTTAATTATTTTATTTTTTTTTAAATTAAATTTCTATGATTAAGTTTCAGTTAAATCCTTTTACTTTGAATTTGAATTCCATCCACCTTCGATGGCGTAAATCGTCAACTGAACATTTATTTTTACTTGTATATTATCAAACACTCACGCAGTCGCATTCTTCTTTACTATACGATGATTATCCTTTCCGCTTTTACCATATCTCTCTTTTTTTTAAATGATAACTATTTTTTTTTATATGAAATGAAGAAAAAAATAACAATAAAATAATTGACTGACAAATTACATGTATGATTAACATATTTTCTATACATATGACGACTGTAATGATTGTAATTACGTGTACTTATCATAAGACTTTAGAAAATGTAGAAAATGAGTCACAATTGTTTTAGTTGATAGTGAGAATGGATCTGAGCTTAGTTGAAGTTAATTTTAATATTATTTTTATTTGAATTTTAATTTAAAAGAAAAGATTTTTTTTTCTTTAGGGTGTCTTGAATCCGATTGAGTGAACGACCTTCAAATAAAACTTCGCCTCAAATTTTCAGCTCCAAGAAATCGACCTGGAGCCGTAACTTCACCCCTTAATCGTTACTTTTTGAAAGCATTTCAATTCAATGAAATTCTATTACAATAAAAATAAAATAATTCTATTCTAGATATGTGAATGATGACTAATAACGGTAAATAGCATGTAAATATGATATTTGATTCAATCATAATTTTATCGATACACTGACCAACAAATATATTTCCCTACCACAATAAAATGTAGAAAAATATAATTTTCATATGAATGTAAAGTAATAATAATATACTGATACAATTATTATCATGACATGAATGAGACACCAGACAATAAAAGCCACGTCAGGTAACATTTTTTAGATTAGTCTTAGTGCGCATTTAAATGTCGAAGGATAATAAAAATAACTACTAAAATTAACTTTTTAATTAAAGTACACGTATTTGTTTGTCGTCTACAGATGACTTTAAATATTTTGACAACAGGTTGAATTTTTACAGCAATAATGGAGACGACAGGTGTTTTATTTCACATGAATGGACTGAAATGTGATTTTTTCTGTAAAATATAAATTCCACTTTTATTTATTTTTAATACTATTTTTTTTAACATTAAAAATTCATAAATTTTAATGATTTTTTTCCTTTCACTTGTACTTCATTGCATTTCATTATCAGATTTCATTTTTTTCTATAAACATTTATTTACAATATTGATTCATGTTACTGATATTCACAATGCAATTCATATGAATTTTAAAGTTTGCATGAAGGAACAATTTGCATTGGATCTGATTATTTGATTATGAATTTTTTATGATTACAATGGTTTACACTGGTAATTATTAGGTTGTCGATTGATAGATTGAATGGTGATGATAGTGAAAGTGATAAAATGTGTATTTAAATCAATGAAGGCAAGTCATATTTCCGTCATTTTGATGATTTGAGTTCTATGTTTATTTGTAGTTGTCAAAGGAAATTAATTTTAAAAAAATGTGAAAAAGTAGTAAAATTTTCACTTTCGTTACAGAGAGTTCCATAAAAGCAGTCATTTGAGAGGAAAACGCACTAAAAAGAGGTAAACAAGGATTGAATTTACCGGAATTGAACCTGAACGTAATTCAGATGACACTTTTAAAGCTAAACATAACTACACTGTTAGTTGAAATCTCCCACACTGCCTATTATTTCTCTTGTATTATCAAGATAAATATGATTTAAGTCTTGACTAATCAACAGATAAGTTTCTCAGAAATGAGATCTCTCAGTCTCTTTGTGCTTTACATGCCTTTTTTGTTGTCTTCTTAATTCCATGATAAGTCACATTGGATTTCCCGCCTTTTTATAATAATGTTGTTTCTATGAAATATATATTTTTTTAAACTATAACACAAAATAGGTCATTTAAACCTATTCTTATAATTACATTCAATTGTCTGTTTATTTTTATTTTCATATGAATAAATTGTGTCGGCTGGAAAAACTCTTTACAGGGTTCCAACGACTCCTGCTCAATCTTTTTGACATTTTCTATTTAATTTCAATATCTTATTTATTCAATTTATCAGGCGCAAATTGAAATTTAATATCGGCCCGGGCATTGGTGATTTTGGTAGCCCAAAAGGTTTTTTATTCTTATTTGAACAATTTTATTTCATTAAGGTTCAAAATGTGACCTTGAAATACTCAACAAAATATTGCCCTATTTCTTCTCAACAACGTTTTTGTGAATCATATTATTATTGTTATTTTTACAAGTTTTATATTGCTGTTACGCTATTTCCTTTGAAAGCGTGTTTTGGCCGAACGGTTCATCTGAGGCCCAAAGTATGTTCTTGACTTATGTTCGTATTCAGCGTGGGAGTGTTTATGGATCAAAAAAATATAGGGTGCCCATACTAAAAAATAGGGTGACCAGGTGAAAAATTCCAAAATTTTCCGGGAAAATGGAAAATTTTCATGCCAAAATTTTCTTCTGATAATTCTGAACAACTTTGCCTAAGACACCCCCTATCTAAATTGTACAGGAAAAATTTTTTTCATACAACATAAAATTTTCATTCACATCACATTCATCTCTTAAAGGAATGTGCTTTATGTATTGCTTGATTTTGAGTGTTAGGAATCGTAATCAACACTCAAAAACAATAAATAAAAATCACAGTCCAAAATCTAATGAGCTGAAGTAAGTGAAGTTTATCAACTTCAAAAATACAAGTTTTCGAAATGTGAACACAAAAACATAAAACAAGGGAAAAAATTAAAATCTGAAACTTGTACAATTTTTGTTCTGATCAATAGCAAAATTTTCATTAATTTTTAACAAGATACCGTCATAATTACAAATTGTACAAGTTTCAGATTCTAATTTTTTCGCTTGTTTTATGTTTTTGTGTTCACATTTCGAAAACTTGTATTTTTGAAGTTGATAAACTTCACTTACTTCAGTTCATTAGATTTTGGACTGTGATTTTTTTTATTATTCCAATTGCATATCAAAAATCCCACACTGCAGCTTTTCCTGTTTTTGTAGTTGATGTTTGATTTTAAAAATAGTAATTATGAATTCAAATCTGACTATGTCTTTTATCATAAGAATTTTGTACTTTTTGAATAAATCAGCTGTTGAGAAGCCAGCGTGTCGATACTCACTCCAGAAATTGAAACGGATTGCTTTATTTTGAAGCACCTGAAGGTTTGCATTTGACGATGAGCCCCATGTTGAGTTGAGGCCATGAATGAAAGGTGGTTATGGATGTGGGCATAGTAGACACGTGGTGTACGGTCGCATGTACGATGATCTTTAGAGCATGGCTAAAACAGGACGACATTTGGTTTGTATGATATTCATGTGAGCATTGAAATTCATGTGTTCATCCAGGAGATTTTTAGGAGCTCACTCTTTCAATAGGAGAACCATTGACTTGTATTATGGGTGTCGAATTGATCGTGTTTTGTCTTGGTCTAATTAGTAGATACTTGTTTTTGCTTACATTAAACGAAAGAAGGTTGTTGTAGAACCAGTTACTAGTTAGAAAAAAATCCTGATTTGTTTTAGAAGCCAATGCATTGAAGTCACAGTCAGAGTAAATTAAAAGCGCATCGTCGGCATACAATTGGGAATATCCTTGTAGAGATATTGAATAATAATTACTAAAAATACCCGTTATAAGGTTACGAACGGAAGACGGTTCCATTACCCTATATTTTACAATAAAAAATTTATTGAACTTTGTAAAAATTCATGAACAAAGTTGATTTTAAAATCTTTAAGGTGATTAAAAATTCATAAAATAGTTTTGCTGTTTGAACCCCACAATATTTGAATTTGCCCTGGGTGCACCAAAAATTTAAAACCGCCTCTGCATTCGGTTTAAAAGAAATAAAAACAAACTTTTATTATTAATTTTAATAATATATATGTTTATTTTATTTTATTCATGTTTTCTTTCATTAATTTTTATTTATATTTTTTATTCATTTTCTTTCCATTTTTTTTTTCTTTTAACTTTTTAATTTTATTATTTTTTCACTGTTTTATTATTATTCTTTGTTAATTCATTCATTTTTCATTCATTTTTTTATATCATTTTATTTTTCTTTTTATAGTTTTTATCAATGTTTATCATTAACTCAATCCTTTAACTATTTAATATGATAAATAATAATCATAATTATTTTTTTTTTGTTTAAATTTTAAAAGTAAAATATTAGTAATAAAATAATCAGATAAATCAGATGAGTTTTTTTATTTCATTTTAATTTAAATCAGATTTAAATAAATTTTTTATACACAGATATTTTTGATAAACTTATATCATTATAATGAATTTTCATTTTCATTAAGACAAGAGAAATCTTAACAAAAAAATATACCAAACTGTTTTGACTGTTTTTTTTTAATTTAGTTGTAATTTTTTTTTTTTTTTTTTGATTATAATTTTAATAATGATCAGATTCACTTTATTTTAGAATATGTATTATAATCATACTTTTTATATACAAATCATTATTTTTTTATTTTTATTATCATTTTTTTATTCAATCATTTTTATGTTTGTTTAACTGATGTTAAAAAAAATATTTTTTGACTTTCATGTTCTTTTAGTGATACGACGAGATTTTAACAAAAAAAAAGAAAAAATTAAAATTATTTGGTATGTCCTCTGATTTTGATCTTAATTTTTATTTTATTTAATTTTATTGAACTTTCCATTAAAACTTTATAAAAGTATTTAAAAGCATTTTCATTATTTTTTTTTTAAAGTTTTTTGTTTGCTTATTTTAATGATGATTAATTTAATTTTTATTTTAATATGCATTTCAATAAATTTACACTGTGTAATACAATTTTTTGTATCTTAACATTAAAATAGTTTTGGTTGAATTTTTTTTCAAGGGCTTTACATATGCCGATCATTTTGATGTTATTTTTTTAATATTTTCACTAATTTTATAAAATTAAATCAGAGCTGGTCATTTGATATTTTTAATGTTTTTTTTTTCATTAGATTACATTTTAAGAGGAAAGGACACATACAAAAGCGATTTCTAGATTAGATTTCATTTTTTTAGTATTTTTTTTTTTAATTTAATTTAATTTAATTTTAAAGATTAAATTTTAACATTCTTTGTTTGTTTTGCATTTCATTTCATTTCATTCAAATATTTATTTCTATTAGTACAGCTTTCATTTTACTTTTAATTTTTAACAAATTTAATTTTTCTACACAATTCAAATTGTTTGTCTTGATTTTGTTTGTTTGTTTACATAACTTATTAATTTTACATTATTTTTTTGCAGATATTTAACATTTTAATAGTTTTCTTTGTGTTGTCTATGAAAGTTCATCGGTGGCATAAATGTAGCCTTGTTGTTGCAAGATATAGAGACGTTTTTCCACGGCATCTTTATCTGTAAATATTAAAATTGTAAAAATTTTAAATTAAAATTAATTTTATTTTAAATTACATTTAGATAACAGTGTTTTGTCTGATGGATGATTGCATTTTTGTGCAAGTGAATGCAACAGGATTTGAGCTGATTGATATCGAGTGAAGCAATCTTCTGGATTTCCGAATAATTCATCAAGAGCAGCTGATTGACACTGTTGAAATTGAATTAAAAATAATTAAAATTGATTCTAAATTGAGTTTGAATTGAAATTGCATTACCATTTGAATTGCATGATCGTATAAAATTTTATCAGCTGTAATGTTACTTGCATTTGCCTTTTGTAACAATCCAGATCCATTTAATTTCTTTGATTCGCATAATGTTGATCGGTATTTTGTGTTCATCATTGATAAGACTGTGAAATTGAAATTAAATTTAAATTTTCGTTGAAAATTCATTGAAATTGAATTAAAATTACCATTTTTAACTGTATTGGAAGGTTTCAAATGTCCTGATTGCAGCTGTTGCGATGCAAGATTAAGACCGGATTGTAAAAGGTGAAGCGCACGCACCAGTAAGACTAAGCGTTCAGCTCTCTTGCAATGTTCAGGAGCGTGTGGTGCAATTGGAGGTGCATCTGCTGACATTAACGCTGATAATGGGGCACATCTTGAATCGGCCACCTCTAGAATGCAGTCTGTGAGGGCCATTACGAAATTTAGCTTTGCCAGAGTCTCGTTATGATCACGCTGTGGAATTGAAATGAATTTAAATTTAAACTTAAAATGTGAAAATCTGAATTCTTACATCTAAAAGTGTCTCAGCAGGCAATTCAGGTGCTCTGAATGTAATGGGATGATCATCCTGTGAACCAGCTTCATGCAAAAGACTTGTGAGTTGAGGATTTGTGCCCATTTCAGGCAATGTAAATGCCCGTGTATGAGCAAGTGGATTGTTATTCTCACTGATTAGTGTTGGACTACTTAGAGGTGGCAACTTTGACAGAGCTGTCGGAAGTATGGGTGAACTATTGCCTGAATGTCTCAGTGGAGACTGATGCGAGTTTGGACTGACTTGCCATTGACATGGTGGTGGAGGTGTCTCCGATAATGTCTCAGACTGGGATCGACGACGATGTGTACCTGTTGGGGGAGTTCCAATTGCAAATTGTACAGCTGGTGGTGAAATTGAACTGATATCACAATTACTTCCATTTCGGTTCTCACGATTTGATCGCATGTTTATTGGTTGTGAGCGAGGAATTGCATTCGATATGTTCTGGAGAGGAAATTAAATTTAAACTTTTGAATGTCATCATTTGAGTAAGAAATTTACCTTCGGTGGTGACTGTGGCTGAGACATTTTCCTTGATCCAATTGTAGGCACCGGTTTCGGCTCTGAAATTATTGGTAAACTGCTTGGACGAGTTGGGCTGGTTTGAGAATTGGGTGATGATGCAGGTACACGAACTGGTTTGCTTCTCTCATAATTTCCACAAGCAGGATCAACCGGAATATTATTTGAAACGATCACAAAGTCATCAGAGTTATCTGGACTGCTATCAGTTGAAGAATTATTTTCACTGTTGTTATTCAAAGTCGCCACACTATCATCAATATCTGTAATAGTTGCCGCTAAAATGAAAAAATTCTCAATAACTATTTTAATTTAAACGTAAGAAATTGAAAATCAAAGTCAATACATCTTGACGTCTATAAAATGCATTATGATGAAATTCATATTTGTTTTTTTCTCACTCATTTTCGATTAGTTACAAAATTAGAAATATTTTCTTGGCACAAAATCTATATTCGACGTCGAATTGTCTTGTATGTCGATTTAATTTAATTTCATTTAAATGTCCTTGAAAATTTACTTCATTTCCTTATTAAAATTAATTCTTACCATTATTATCAAATTCAGGTTGCTGTACAGGACTGAGAGGTTTTTGTGGCTCAAATGGAGTAGGTGCCATTGGAAATTCTATTAAAATAAAAATAATTTTTCATTATAAAATTCAATTTAATTACATTTAAAGGAATTTTACCAGAATTTTGTGGTGTTTGTGGTCGCTGTAAGAAAGCATGATTGAAAAATACATCAAAGGCCATTCGTTCTTTTGCATTTCGGCGCAACAGTCCATTTAGAAGGTCACACAATTCGCTTGATGTTCCCGGGGGAATCCTAAAATTTATTTCATTTAAATTAAAAAAAAAATTCAACACAAAAAAAATGAATCGCATTTACTTTGGTGCTAAATTAGCATTTTTCTCATAGAACATTTTAAGTTCCTGCGGTGTATGAGCTTGAAATGGCGCTTTTCCGGTCAAACATTGAAATACGATTGTACCCAATGACCATAAATCTGCTTTTGCATCATATTGCAGAGACATAATTACTTCAGGCGCCTAAATTATGATAACAAAAAAATGGAAATCAATTAAGTTTGTTTGAAATGAAATTTGATAGATAAATTTCAATTAGTACACTCACCATGTACATTGGAGATCCACAAAGGGTGGCTGCCATATTTCCTTCTTGTAGAAATCGAGCAAAACCGAAATCAGCTGAAAATTCAAATTCAAAAAATATGTTTAAAATGTAATTTTTGATTTAAATTCAAAATTTTCCTTACCAATTTTAAGTGTTATTTTTGATGGAGCTGGTAATGCCTTGCATGTGTGTGATAGTAAAATATTTTGTGGTTTCAAGTCTCTGTGTACGATGCCCTTGACAAAAAGTGCACGCATCGCACCAGCCAATTGGATTAAAAATAATCGGATTGTATCTTCACTCAAAGTACCTTTGACTGACAAGTAGTCAGCTAAATCACCCCCATTGCAATACTACAAGAAATTGAAAGAAAACAGAAAAGAAAATTTAACATATTTTACGCATATCAAAGTATAAGTAAAAAAAAGGGAATAAAGTTTTTGTTTTTTTGTTCTTGAATAGAAACAATCCACTTATTGAATGTACTTGAGTGTTTTAGTAGTTTTAAGGACATTCAAAAATTTATCATGTTAGATTGGAAGATTAAATGAATAAATCTATGCATTTGATTATGATTCAGAAGCATTAAATAAAATCAAAGACGTGAATTTCATATTAAGTTGATTTAATTTCCTTATAAAATGTTAAAGTTAATTCATTTTGGGGCTGGATTTAATCCATGCAAATTTCAAAATAACACGAATTTGTATGAGAAAATTTTCTGGTGAAATTGCTCTTTTGGGACCAATTTGTCTGATCTCTTAAAACACTCAAGTTTGACGAAAAATTAAAAAAAAATCAATTCAGAGTTTAAAGATCGGTTTTTTTTCAAAAAATCCAATAATTTAAAATATTTACATTATTTAAAAAATCAAAATTTGCAAATAAAAACATTGAACATCAAAATTAAGAATTTCCAAAAAAATCTTCAAAAAAAAACTTCAAATTTGCTTAAAAATTCAAATAAAAATTATTTACCAATTCACTTTAACCCAAAAAAATCAAAATTTGAAAATGAAAAACTTCAAAAACAGAATATTTTTCAGAAACCCTCAAAATTTGCGACTCAAAACTAAAATATTTCAAAAATTAGTGTTCGAAATCTCAATTTTTTTTTAAAAAAACCTCTTAAAACCTTCAAAATTTGCAAATAAAAACAGAAACACATCAAATTTAGGAATTTTCCTTAAAACTTAACTTTAAACGAATTTTAAAAGTTCAATTTTTTAAAAACTTCCCAAAATTTGTGAGCCGAAATTCAACAACTAAAATACACTAATTTGGCAAAAAAAAAATTATAAACACTAGAAATTTTCCATAAAAACTTTAAAACTCGACTTTTTTCAAAAATCCTGAAAATTTGCGATCAAAAAATTGGAAAATAACTTTTAAACTTTTTTTAGAACTGCTGAAAGAAA